>CM074179.1:36569223-37169223 GCA_037179385.1 Holothuria scabra
TTTGAAAGCAAACCTCCGTTTTGTTTTCACAATTATCAATAACAGGAACCCGACTGAATGTTTGAGCTGTAAAGATAGGAAAGGTAAGAATTAAATATTCACATATGTTGAAATCAATTAAAACAAAACAAAAAAAAATGCAATAAAACAAAAGAGTTCAGCTCTTTAAAGCTTTGAAATAAAAGCACATCTGATCGTGTTCAAAATATGTCTTACGCTAGATTTGAAGATTGTAAATGTGTTTCGTTTTGAGATATGATATTACTAATCTTTAAAATTTCATTTCTAGTGCCCCCTGTCGACAAAAACAGGCTGGTTCTGTCCCTTAGTTGGGGCATACGTGCAGGAAAATAATTATGAGAATTACCAAAACTCTGTCTTTGAACTATATTACCACGATAGTGCTAACAATCTCGGTAAATGCAGACAAATCATCGGAACTGTTGTTAAGATTTTCATAAATTTAGTTTAGAGTAGAGTACTGATTTACAAGTTCATTTTCCTTTCCTATCTCTCAATAAGAAATAATATCACAAGTCCATTCCAAATCTGACTATATAGACAACATTTACCGAGAAGTAACATAGAAAGAAAACATTTGAGATACCAAAATGCATTTATAAGTAGGCTACAATAATTCACGAAACATAAAATTATTTTAATAGAAAATCATAAAGGTAATAACAGAAATAGAACGCCTTCCAAAACTAAACAAAAAATACAAAAGTAAATTGGTAACATTTGATTCTCAATCACCAGTGATTTCATGTTTTCAAAAACCTTTGGTTGTTACTTGAGATTTGGTATGCTAAGGAGGGTTTTTTTTTTCTTTTAACTCTTGTGATTTTTTTTTAAAGTTCAATGTGTGATTTTCAAGACATAAGCAGGTGAAGATGTCACGTTTAATCCACACATCCATAAGGTCTTAAATATAGAATATTGCCCTCTAAAAATTCCCAATATGAAGAGATACACCTTTCAAGACAAACCGATGGCAATCTGTGATTGTCGGCTTTGTGAGGAACAGGCGAAAGACGTTTCTCTCCCCCTTTTGAACTTTCTTTGCTTTTGAAGAAGGTCGGCAGGCTATATTTTAAGCATCGTGAACCATATTTAAATTTGCATTAGGATAACTTGACAATAAAAAGCTCTCCGGTGTCTCCGTCTGGTGGTTAGACTGCCCCAAGTGATGTTCACCCTGTTCCCTGGCCTTTTATTTTAGGTGTGGCATATCTCCACATAGCGCAAGGTAATTTAGTGAGATCTGGTACCAGTAATGCTACATTTCCTTACCGAACACAACAACAGTGATGAAACGTGTTTTGGGAGGGCTGTCGTCGTTTTCCAACACATCTACTCTATACTCTCCTTCGTATTTCATCAACACGTCATGAATCAAAAGTGAGCCATTTGGATAGATGTCAAACTCTCCTGATAAATATCCTTCCCCACCTTTCACGGAATCTACCCAGGTAAGAAAGGCATCTCCGCGTGAAACGTTTGTTAGTTTGTACCAAAGGACACCCAACACATCGACTCTGAAAGAGCACTCTATTATGCCCGGTGAACCAATTTGAATATACTGTGGGGTCCAGCACGCATTCCTTTCACAACCTGTCAGAGAGAAATTAAGATATATTATAGTGTTAAGATGCATCGCAGACTATGAAATGGTAATGGCTTCCTTAAAGGTTGCCAGAACAAAGAAATCCGTGTCAGGCATAGAGCAGTGAAGCTTTTACACAAAGTTGAAAATGATGTGAAACTTTAAGGGGGCCTATTCAATTTTTTTGGCCAGGTTATTTGACAAAGTAGAATGGTGCGTAATTAAAAGTCAATCTTAAAAAAAAATTAACAGAACACCTCACTTCATATGTATCACATTTATTTCAACCTATTTCGATCTAAGAATCGTTATCATAACATAAACAAGTAAACATGCTTTAAGCTCCTGACGCAAGTTTATTATATCGTTTAATCGAATGTACAACTTCATTACTTGTTTAACCTGTAGAAAAATATGGAAAGAAATATTTGCTTCTGTAATCGAATACATGTGTGCAACAACTGGCCAACGATGAGCATTACCTCTGACAATAAAGTGAAGCAGCTACATAATTCTTAATACAAGTTCATTTAAAACAATTAAAAGCAGTGGAACAGTCTCAGGACGGTCACTGGATTCATATCTTGCAATAGGGTGTACTCGAAAGACGAAAGCAGTATACAAAAGTAAAAGGCTTTTGAAAAACCTGTCAGTCATTTTCTGTCAGAAAATTTTGCAAGCTACAGATGTTTTCATAAATCCTTGGATATTTAGTTACAGAATCTTCGTGTTTTTTAAATATTTTTACACGTCATAGCTGCACTGCAATGACTGTTTTTTGATGTTTAATATATGAAGTCATTCGACGCATAAGCTTACGTATGTAAACGACATGTACACAAGTTGGTTTACATTGAAGTAATTGCATGTTACAATATGAAATGTGGGAATTCACTACAGAGTTTCGGATTTCAGTTGGAAATGTGTGTCAAAACTTAACAGGGAAACGTTTTTTGGCCTTATGGGTAAAATCGCCCTGTCGGTCGTTTCTGCGGATAAAGGCAAAACATCGTCTAAAAATTAACCATACACTCTCCTATGTACCATACGTAGTACACGGAATTTGGTCAATGTATACCAACTAACGTATGTTTATCCGCTTTCAAAAACGTATGAGAAGTCAATAAAAATCGTTTATGTATAGCTCAAAACGCAAAGGGGAAATGAATTCTTATGCATTTTACAATAACGCTTTAAAATTCTGACGATTTCCCCCTATGGTTCGATGCAGCGCTATATACATTTAGGCCTGAATACCACAATAAACAAATGTAATTCTTCATCGCTCGAGTTTGATCAATTTTTAATTTTTTTAGGTATTGTTTCTTCTATCCATCAAAAGAAACTAGACTAGTATTATTACAGTGCCTACCCAATGCATTACCGGAAGTCAGTCTTATTTACATCACTTCAGCTTTCATAACCTACCTATTTTTCCGATGAAAAGGGTTGACATTAGTAGGACTACAAGTGGCGGTTTCATATTTCTTCCTTCTGTGCAAAAAAGGAAATAAGAAAATATTGCCTGCTTTTATGAGAGCAATTCGCACTGTATACGAAGAAACGTCCTAACTGGCTAACGGAAGCCCCAATCCCTAAACTAATCCCAAACCCGAACAAAAATGCAATCGTTACAATACAATGGCAACAACAAATCAAGAAACACCTTGTTAAACTGTGCTTATCTACCCGCTTTTATGATCAAAATAGGTTTAGACTGAAAAAGAAGGGGGGAAAAAAATTGGCACTTGACTGGAGTAACTATAGGCCAGTCAATATGCGTCTTAACCTGGAAGACAATATTTCAAATGCATTGCTTTCGCAAAACACACTTATTTATGACATACCCAAAGTCTTTAAACATTGTAATAGGAGAGAGAAGCCAAATTTTTGTGCAAATTAATGTTCATTGTAAATTATCCTAGACGTCGAAAAAGATGAAGATCTTTGCATCAAATCGAGCTATCTTATAAAAGTGACGTCCATACTTACGTTTGGATGGGTACTGAAGTCAATGAAACTGAAATCAACCTTTCGTGGGTATTACGAGACAATGGTATGCCGATTAGCACACGTCATTGCATGTATGGCGAAACGTTCTCAATATTTTGGTATTGATAATGTTAATAAAACAGTATTTATTGCCTGTAACAGTAATTATTGTCTGTTCCCATGTGTTGGAACTTGAACACCCCCTAGTTCAAGTCCTATATATTGCCTGATTAGACCGCATCTAACATGGCTGTCTTTCTCTATCAAGGCGTGTACGGAATAATGTTTTTTTTTCTTCTCCTTTTGTATGTGTTGTGAGTGTTGGTTAGTAAAAAATCTTTAATCAGTTTAACATAGGAAAACTTTACAATGTGTAAACGTTTTCCTTAGTTCAAATGTTATTGCGGGTTTCAAAGGCATTACAGGGTCGTCAGTGCTGGGAGTCAGGTCGGCAATCGTTCCACCAATTTAAATATCAGGGGAAAACATATCGTTATTCCTCCCAATATTTTTTCCAGATTTTGATTTTGAAAAAAAAAAAAAAAAAAAAACAGGCAGAAGTAACTACATGTAAAGTGGGGTTGGACAGTTGAGTTGTTGGCTTCGAAAAATGTCAATTTTAGCTAATTATAAAGCAAGTATATTGCATTTATAATGCGCCGACTATCTATGTTTTGTGAATATGCGTGTCAATGTCAGTGCGTGAGTGAGTCCCTGTTTGCGTAAATAGAGATATGTGCACGCGTTTGTTAGGATGGATTGCTTATTGTATAGACGAATTGGCCACTTTTTTAACGATAAGAGACTGCAAAAAAAACAAACTAACCTTCGGTGTTTCTACAGGGTTTTCACGGCCAAAAACGAACCCGAGGTGTCTTTTACTGCTGAAAATATCAAGAATAATGCTCCTTACACCTATATCTAAATAATACTTTGTCAATTTCGGACTATGTTGTACATATTTATTTGCTTCTCGTTCAAATATCAACAACTAGTTAGACTGGTCTGGAATTTTCAGTTCTATCCCTCATATTCTGAATTTCATGATTCAAAATACATTTGATAATTACTTCATTGATTCAATCCCATCCTACTCACATTATGTTTGGGAATGCAAATCAGCTCTTCAATACAGTTTAAAGGTGGAAGGTGGAAGATGGACCGCAAAATTATGTCACTGCACAACTGCTTGATTCGTAAATGAAGGAAAAAATACGCAGTTAAAGCCATGAACACCTCCACGCAAAGTGCATACATTATTCTGCACAACCAGTAAAAACAGCAGGAGTGACGGTCTGAAAGTTTCTGTTGATGCGCACTTTTCAACAAGGAATATCTTGATTGGCTGCTGTCATTGTGCTTTGTCAATTGAAGGCTTTGTTAGGGACGGATTAGATTAGGAGTTAGCCCTATCATTAGTCATTAGGACATTTCTCGTTGAACAGTGCCTATCGGACCGAATGATTTATTGAGATATCTGTATTTTCATGTTGTTGTCATTTATACCTGGGAAGGTATACAAAGGATCTAAACCGAGAAGAGTTTGAAGATAATTTTTTACACAGAGATTAATTTTGCTTGTGTATTTATGTTAACCCTGCTTACATGAAAATAACTTCCCCTGACAGTAAGCGTTCTGGAAACGGAAAATAAGAAAATGTCGTCGAAATTAAGGATTGTACGTAATTTCTCCAGTCTCTATCATTTTTGGTTCAACTACGTTGACAGTTTCAACAGATGACCGTAAATAACCGTTTTTAAAAAAAAATTCTATCATCTGTACCAACGACAATAGTTCCCACTTCTCGAAAATGATGTCACTTCTTTGAAGCTGATAAAATGCCCTTTTCTCCCCCCAAAAATGGCCTTTTCTAAGATCGAAGAAACTTTTGGAACTACTTTTTAACATGCCACAAATGTCGTATAAAAGAATAGATGAAAAACTGATCAGGAACTTGTACTGACCAATCAATTAATGTTGCAATTTAACTTTTCAACGATCCGCTTTGATGGACTGAGTACAATGCCTGTGTTTAAGTTTTAGGAACGGCATCGAAAACACCAATTTTAAGAAAACGTTTGCAGTGGTCATTTCATGACACTACGCGCTTAAAATAAAGCTAAAACACTGTTAAACACAGTTAAAACAGCGAAACCAAGAGCGGCTTTTAACCGATTAGAGGGGTGTCCGCCTTTCCAAAAAAGATGAACAAAAAAAAAAAAAAGAAAAAAAAAAAACAATGCCAGTCCTCGCATCTACTGCTGTAGAAAGGTTATTGCAACGTCAGGCTGGCTAGTTTCTAACCGATTATGGAGCTATATCACCCCCCATGAAAAAATCACTTAGCAAGACTAAAAAGAAATACATATCATATTTTATTGCTCTTCTTTTCCCCATCAATACTTCATTAAAGTAACAAATCTTTAACTGTCTTTTATGGGAGATATGCAACATTTTTGCCAAATGTGTTAAGAGGTAGGCTGCATTTTTCTTATCAGTTGCACAAGGAGTCCAATAAACAACCGATTGTTTCTGAAGAAGTTATCTCAGCTAACAATTACTTTTATCTATACACACTTGATAAAACTGTTTATCAATTGAACACCCTCCTTTCAGGATCAACCTTGGAGTGAATATGTAAAAAAGTGAAAAATTTCATCCCTTCAATCATAAAAAAAAGTTTCTTAATACTGTTATTGGAAATAGCATATTTAACTATTTGAGGCAATATAAAGTTTAAAACAGGTCATTGAGTATGAAATTGCCTTCCTTGGAATTATTTTTTTCACTATGCACTTCTACCCGTAGGCCATGTTTAATGCTAGAACAAAACAAAATAAAGGCAACTTACTTCTGTGGCAACTAACTTCTGTGGTATCTTTACAGACAATCCTCGTGTCTCTCTAGATAAAGTATTGTAAGGTTCGAAAATGTGAACTAAGTAAGATGTGGCTGCATGTCAGCCATTTCGTTATAACAGAAGATCACGTAGTACACGTTGTGCTATTGAACATGCCCTTTTTGCGTGTGAAATCATTATCATAAACAGAAAGTAATAGAATCAAGTTTCATTCCTATTAATCATAAACAGGATGGTGGTTGATCATTGGCGATGTAAGTATGTCTAAAGTGGAAGTTCTACTGCCATTATAACGTACATTATACATGAATATTAAAGGACAAGAAAAACACACAAATTGGATATAATGCTGCGTGGGCTTTAATTTTAACCTTTGCACTACAAATACCATCTTTCATTTTTACAGTAAAGTGGTTATGATGGCTGTTGTAGAAGAGTTTTCTAGCCTTAAGGAAGTTACACGACACAAAGCTATTGAAGCAAATCAATTTGAAAATTGCGGGATCTCTGTGACAAGCAATATACATAAGGTGAATTCAATAAGTCTTTTGATTCGTTTTAGTATGTTATTGGCCTTCACAACTTAAGAAAACAATTTTTTCAAATGATTATTGCCTTTTAACATAAACAACAAGAATAAATTCTTCAGGCCTTACCATGATAACAGAATACGATTGCAGCAGCCATAAATTTAGTTTTTCACTTTCACAATCAAAATAATCATTCAATCAAAGTTTGCACTTCGCGCATTCATTCTTTGATAGACTCTGGGAAGATTCTGAACTACGAAGGGCTGAAAAATGGCAGTAGTTTATAATTTGTCTTTTGCAATAAGTGTACTGATTATCTTTCCTTCTATTTTGTCTTGTGAAGGTCAAATGGAATATTCATATTCAGTAAGTGTTTCTGGAAGTGCTTATTTTACCAGCTGCTATCATAATGAGAAAAACGCTGCAAATACTTGGAAATTCAACGATTCGGTAATTGCTGTAAATGAAGTAAATCTAAACAAATCCAGCAGTCAAGGGGTCAATTTGGAACAAAATGGCTCACTTCGTATACCTTATGTTTCATTCTCTCATGAAGGAACATACGTGTGTATTCATGGCTCAGAAGTCTATTCTTCGCATCATCTACAAATCAGAGGTTTGCAATATTGAACTATGTTTTAACCATTCTTAACCATAAATATTATGTACTCATTTTGAATTTTTGTCCTCAGTTTGTCTTTAATACTCGCTGAGGAAAGTTTATGACCACTACTAGAACAGCTCGAGCTGTTCTAGCGTAGTGGTCATAGACTCTGCCCGGAAAGCCGAGGATGATGGGTTCGGTCCCCCGTGCGGCTCAATTTTTCTCTCTGGTGTTTTTCTTCAACCGTTTCTTCTTTGATAAGAGTTTATACTCTATCTTGGATCGGTATAAAATTCATGATCGAATGTAATACTACAACACTTTCGACCTACACATTTTAACTTCGATATACCAACTTCGACCTTCTATTTGTATATATATATATATATATATATATATATATATATATATATATATATATATATATATATATATATATATATATATATATATATATATATATATATATATATACAAATGGGTATGTGAACTATATCTAGATCAACCTTCACTAAAAGAATCTCGTCGTCAGCTATGTCAAAAGAAAAATTAATGGTTATGACAGGAACAGAGGAAGACTGAAGAAAAAAATTGTGTCAACTGTCCATACCGTGTAAAAAAGAACAGCTTTTTACATTTCAAAATAAAAATTACAATTAAAAATACTCGGTGGCATAAAATATAAAAAAAAACATTTCGTAAAATTTATAAAAATGGCTTAAACATTTGGGGATATAAGTTATTACCACTGTGTATAGGTATCGTTCAAATGTAAGGATCTAAACTCACCAATTGCTTCATTACGAATGATTATTTTTTTTTTTTTTAAACAAAACGGGATTTAGTATGAAGAAAAGTTTAAAATTGGAAAGAAAAGGTTAAATATAACGTGAATAACGTTAATTGGAAGACTAAAATCGTTAAAAGTACCGATCCATTTGTACCTTTTAATGAGGAGGGACATTTAGTAGATTTTTGGAAGTAACAAACTGCATTCTCTCCATTACAAATCGACACAGGCGAAAAACCTTAAAGAGCACGTATTAAGAGATTTAAATATCATTTTGACTACAATCAAGAATTTAATTACGACCGCCCGAAAGAGTTGTGTTCTATATTTTCTTTTTGTGAGTTTTGTCCGTAAATAATTGTTTTTCTGAGGACTCACTGAAGTAAAGTTGAAAATATATATATATTTTTCTATATTATTTATATATATATATATATATATATATATAAGTAATAATTAAGTAATAATTAATAATTGAAAAAAAATTAGTACTCTCTTTTGTTCATCTTTGTCTCTTCGGATTTTCCTCTAATTATATATATATAAATATATATATATATTTATATATATATATATATAAGTGAACCAGTGCGGTAATGAATAATCGCATGAAGACCTTAGGCCATTTTTCCTCAAACATAGGCATTGTTATTTCAACGTTATTTCAATGGCCAGCCATCCGTTCGTGTTAAAAGCTAGGTGTCCGTAAATTTGACAACATTGAATTAATTGCATCTACTATGTAAATCTAGGAGGGCGTCCCTATCCGTTTACGTATTCCTATAGAAAAAGTGTGTAGAGACGTTAAGGTGAAACTTATATTTCGCCCCCCCAAATTTTTCCCCCTAAGGTCGACTTTTCAACAACAACTTTCCCCCTAAGTGCCGAATTAGTGAAATATATATATATATATATATATATATATATATATATATATATATATATATATATATATATATATATATATATATATATTGAAAAGATTGCAATAAGTTCTTACAACATAGCTTTACAGAACTGTTTCGCAAGGGCCAATAATGTAGATCCTCACTCCTCAGAAGCCTAAAGTAGAATATAACGCTAATTCCCACCTTAGGGGGAAATTGTTATATCTGCGCGTACATAGGGCGAAAAAATAACAATAAAATACATAAGAGAAAGAGTTCGCCCTAACGTCTAAAAATATAAACAACTTTATTTCAATGGCCAGCCATCCGTTCGTGTTAACAGCTAGGTGTCCGTAAATTTGACAACTTTGAAGTAATTGCATCTTCTTTGTAAATCTAAGAGGGCGTCCTTGTCCGTTTGCGTATACCTATAGAAAAAGTGTGTAGAAACGTTAAGAAGAAACTTATATTTCGCCCCAAAAAACTTTTCCCCTTAAGGTCGACTTTTCAACAACAACTTTCCCCCTAAGTGCCGAATAAGTGAAATATATATATATATATATATACATATATATATATATATATATATATATATATATATATATATATATATATATATATATATACATGTATATATTCTTTCAAGGAGGATAAATGACCCACGAGAAGGATTCCTTTTCTATATTTCTTCTGTTAGAAGTACCCTTAATTGTACCGTTGAAGGTATTAATTATTGTCTGGGTTTAGATTAAATAAACCTCAGTAAGTTTTAAGGGGAAAAATGTTAAAACACCGTACTTCCCGATAAATCTTAAGTAGTCTATAGGCACATTATCCATAGTTTAAACAAACCAATAATATTTATGAATGCTTTATCATATAAATTGCCATTAAAGAGTTTTCCCACCAACGTTCACGTTGGAACTATTCCAAACTTATCATTTTCAATATTTCATTCTTCAAACTGGTTTCATTAAATATTTTACAAAGCCTTAGTATACTGAGAATGCAACTACGAATTTAGCAACATGTTTAAGATTCAATAATGCTCTTTAAATGCGTTCAGAGTTGTTTTAATCCTTCAGAAATTTTTGCATTATTTCTCTCAGCAGTTGATAGGATTATGTAACAAAAACTCTGTATCCTCTGCACACTGCAATATTGTAAAGTTGAAACTCACAAAGGCATACCTAATATTTCCGTACTATGTAAAATAATCATAAAAAAGAGTTCTTGACACGAAATAAGCGAAGCGGCATTTTTCTATTACCCCTGTATTATCATTGAAAATGGTAGTTGAAAAAATATATTTAAAACACGAGAAATTTAAATACCAGAGCCACTTTCTGAATAAAATAAATTAAATTTTATCAAATGCGTTTTTCAAAATCAACGAAATGTACAATCAAAGAAATATGATTTTCAGTTATATAGATTTAATAAATTTAGGACATAGCTTATATTCTCGCCGATGGAGCGATCTTCAACAAAAGGTATAACGGAAATGACACGAGACGGAAGTCGAGTTACGGAGATTTTAGCTTCATATTTTTCAACATTTGCCAATTTAGTAATTTTACCGGAATTATCCAGTTTATTTTACTCTTTACCTAGTTTTAAAATTATAATTTAAATTTTTGGGACTATTTAATAGCTAGAGAACCTGATTGAAAGCAAAATTTCAATTGACTTTGGGCCTCTGAAGTAAAGTTACGATAACAAAGAATGTGATCGTAACTATTCAGGAACGGGGGAAATGTACGAAATAGATCATATTTCAAGTGTCGTCTGCACTGTATATGCTAAAACTCTTTCGGAGATTCTTTCCGCAAGGATTTGAATCAGTCCATAGGTCTATTAAATGGCACACTGAAATTTTAAAGAAATATCCGTCCTGACATTGTTTTAAGGATCGCTTCTCATCTACGGTCAAAGAGAAATTGAAGAAACGATCCATTTAAAAATTACTTTAAAAATAAACAATTCTACGTTCTTGTAATCTTAACCAACGTAAACAATCAACACCTCATTAGAAAATCCCATCCCTTGAACGATGGACATTTTTACTTTTACCTTGATTTCCGAAGTAAAAAGTGAAATGACGTATTTTGCGGTGTACCTTGAGGCACTAGGCATCCAGCTTCAATTGTTTGGAATTGATTTTTTTCTTCCAATTTTAATGTGACTAAAATCGAATTCAGTGGCTCAGTGGCGTATGGGGGGATGGAGGTATGCATACCCCCCCCCCCCAACGGGATGGTTAAAATTGTAAAAGCTAATTCTAGCCTAGGCCTAATTACTTTTTAAAAAATACAGTGATAGTTTTTACATTATTTGATAACCGTATTTTTGTGCCATATTCTTCAATAAAATGAAAAATGGAAATTAGAATGTATCTATCTTCCGTTTCATTTGGTAGATTCCCGTTTTGTTTAGACATTGCGCAATGACGAATGCTAAATCTAGCGCTTTCCTCCAACGGCCGTTGGTAACTCTGTTTGTGACATCGCAGATGTGTCTATGTCAATACGTGGGGCTACGACTACTGTCGGATAATGGGCCAATCGTTGATACGAAGGCTTGTACGGGGATATTTCAGAGTGTGTAGGCGATACGAGTTGAGATATGAATAAATAGATGAGAAGAAGATTTAGTTATGATTCAAGAGAATTGGCGGTTTCATTCCGTTCTATTGACAGCCGGCAAAAAAAAAAAAAAAAAAAAAGAATTATTAAAATTTAACTATATACAGATTGACTCAGGTGCTCGTCGTCTAAGGTCTGCTGCACCAGTGCGTGAGTGTGACCAAAACTTGCAAGCTCGGGCGTTCATATCTCAGGGAGATCGGAAAACATGCAGTCCCCTGATTGGTTAAAAGCTGTGTCGTACCAAATTTAATAAATATTAAGGAATGTGCTTCTCTAAAAAATGACCAATGAAGAGGCTGTAGAGGGTGAAATTTGCCCCACCTAGAAAATATGGGATACGGCATACAAGTGGAACAAGAGCGAGGTAGTTTGTTACGTTCACCGGTAACACCTGACGGGAAACGGGAAGGGCCGTGGGAATTTATGACAAAAGGATGGGAAAGTTGCTCTAAAAAAAAGATGGCGTTCCTGTTAAAGGTCATGGAGGATGCACCATATTACATGACACTACGTAGAGTTTACACATGGCATAGCCTTAAGCCGTGTAACGGTAATACAGTACACCCGGTATTAAATTCACATTGACCGTATAGTCCGTTGAAGTAATGCTTGGGAGTTTCATAGTGGCTCAAAATATAATTAAGCACCATGTTGCATCTCGACCCCCTTTTCTTAGACTCCCAGGTGGGGCAGGGGGATTTTAAACTGAAGAATTCGGATATTTTCCATTTGTTAGACCAGTCTACTGTGTGGTTTTGACAACTCATGAAACTTTGAAATTCCCAATCAATTTTCGCTAATAAAAGCTCCATTTTCGTCATTATTTGATTCAAGAAAGCAAAATTTTCCGCTGCAAATTACAATTCCTTCGCAGAAGTGCTAGCCCATACCTTCACTTGGGTAAACTTTTCCGAACTCTGGAAGTCACAAAATCGGAAATTTTCTACACTTGTGGCACCAGATCACCAAGTGACACCGTTAACTATATACATGTATCGACTTTTCAACAACAACTTTCCCCCTAAGTGCCGAATTAGTGAAATATATATATATATATATATATATATGTATATATATATATATATATATATATATATGTATATATATATATTTATATATATATATACCACTAGATTAAACATTAGGGGGAAATTTGAAAATCTTGATACGTTTAGGCGAAGTGAAAAACAATAAAGTGCATAAGTGTATATTTCGCCTTTAAGGAAAAACACATACATGTGCGTTAATTCAGTAGTCCATGAGTTGTACGTGTAAACAGCGTCCGTAATTTGGTCAACATTGTAGTACTTAGGTATATTACGTACCCACACATGTATTTTACTACACACTAACGTATTCCTATTTAAACAATGTGTGGAAGCGTAAGGGGAACGTTAATTCTCCCCCCTAACGTTGATATTTTGCCTAAAAGTTTCCCTTTAATTCACAATAAGGTTTATTGTTGTATATGTATATTTATATATTTATACACACTTTTTCTATAGGAATCCTAGCGTGTTTCGGACACCTAGCTGTTAACACGAACGGAAGGCTGGACATTGAAATAACGTTGTTTATATTTTTAGACGTTAGGGCGAATACTTTTTCTTAAGTATTTCATTGTTATTTTTTCGCCCTATGTACGCGCAGATATAACAATTTTACCCTAAGGTGGGAATAAGCGTTATATATATATATTTATATATATATATTTATATATATATATATATATATACATATATATATATATATATATATATATATATATATATATATATATATATATATATATATATATATATATATATATATATATAAAACTGCACTTCCATTTGTAAATATTTTGCTTATTGACTTGAGTGAGGTGATTGAAACTACAGGGAACGACAAAGAGACGGGAAGGGCATATTTTAAAAGCAGTTTTTAAGCAAACTTCAGTATGACTCGTGTTCTATGTGGCTCGGTTACCTTCAACTTTTCTCAGTTACATACCACATTTGCTAGTACAGAGAGATGATAGGTAAATGAATGAACTATTATCTACCAAGCTGAGGCTGTTCCAGACTCCAAAAATCGTAAAAGAAAGCTTGAGCAATATAACATTAACGATTGGCCCAAAGAATTTACCACATAAATCAGTGATTAATTACTTACCCTCTCCCCCATACTCACACCAGGTATATTTTGGAATTGCCATTGAAACCAAGGTTTCCCTGATTCAGTGTGATTATTGCTTCTTCTACCCATTGTTTTTTCAAAGACGATCTGGCTGAAACTAGTAGAAACGGTCTGGTTTATGTTATAAGTCTGCACATAGGTCACTTTTACTAAAGGGCATTTTCCTGTATCGGAAAAGGTCTCTGACGTGTTTATGTTGCAACTATATCGACATCCGAAGTAAAACAATTAATCGAAGAAGTACCATGCATAATATGTGAAAGGTTCTCTGCTTCATGAGTGGTAAGTATAATGCAGTATGACGTATTTGGGACACAACACTGGCTGAATCCAGGGCACAAAATATCCGCGGTGTTTACATGTAAAGTATGTTAGAGGAAATATCAGTCTGCAAAAAAGATTTTAAAACTTTTACTTTGTTGTTTTCTCCCCAAAGAACAAACAAGCAAACAAAAGACAGAAAAAATACGGAAAAAACTTTTAGAAGCGAATTGAACAACTGAATATAGAGTTAAACATTAAAGCTATTTTAAATATTTTGATAACCATAAACATGAGACATTTTCCCTATCTTTCAGATTATTACAGTCCAGGTTCTAACCAGACCGGGAAGAAAACAATCTTTAACATTTTTAAAACATTTATTGAAGTTCAGAACCCGATTCTAAAAAATGGGTCAGTGATACCGTGTTGGGATATAAATATGTAACTCGCCGTTATTTATCAAGTTTTAAACATTTTAATTTGACAGAAGACGAAGCCATACCGGTACCTCTGCGTTTTGTAAAGATTAAATCTAAAAGACTTATATGCAACTGAAAGGATCTTTTGGGATTACATTGAGCAAAGTTTGCAACAAGCTTTTAACAAACAACATTACATTTTTAAATGTTGTGTCTGATTTATTCTTCGACATGTCGACAAGTAACTGTGAATTTGAATCAGGAAGACAGCTAAGTTATTGCTACGTACATTTAAATAAATGGTTCCAGATTATAGTGGAAAATATTAAAAAATAAGAAAAACCCGCACTCTCTCATGCCGTATGTGTACATCAAATATCACAAAATTTATGATTATAATGTTCCATTACTTTAAACAGTGCCATTTATGTCCAGGAAATATCAAATATTTTAAGGTAAGTTCCCATTTCCAAATCATTCCCGCCCATCAAAAATTTGTACCCAAAAGGTAGTTGACTAACCTTGAAAAAATACAACCTCAACGGTATCTGTTCTTTGCAATTTTGTATATTGACAACGGTTTTCTTCTTTTAATTACCCCTTTAGATTATTTAAATTGAAATGATGTCTGGAAAAGGAGTGCTTTTTTTAACTCACAAATAATGCTTATTGAAAGACAAAAACAATTTCATTTTGAAAGAAAAATGTAAAGTTATCAGGACGCTCTATCTAGTTTCTAAAAACAATTGCGGAAAAATAAATTTATTTCAATAGAAAAGAGATCTTGCCTGGTTTGAATGACTTCTTTTTGGTAAAATGAATTACACATTATCAGCATGACTGACGATCTTTGCCTCGTGCAAACAAACTACACACTGAAGTTCAACCTAAATATGTTGTGCATTGTTTACACAAACCAAGGAGAAGTTGTAAATGCAAATATATGCCTTCAGAATTATTGGAAACCGTTGAGGGCGTTCACGTGGGGGGGGGGGGGGGTGCACAAAATGGACTAAGACTCAAACTGGTCCTGCAACTTTTCACCCTTAGTCTTGTTATTTTACCAACTATTCATAATCTCTCTCCAAATAAAAAAAAAATATGGGGGTTTCCAGAATGAGAATATTTAACTTGACGAGTATCGTATTTAACATAAATTTTGAGCAAGGAAAATATTTTTACTTTTACAATACATAGAAAACCATATTTAATCAAAAATAACAATTACTTGGTTTGAAAATAAAATGCGAGTTTAACCGTTTTCGTTTTGCCAATTTGTTATGTGTTAGCGCAAACCGTTGATTGACTGGAGTCCGAGTGCAGTCAGAGCCGCGGAAAATATTTCGCCTGTACATATACTTGGTATATCATATCTCATAAAAAACCTTATGTCCAAATATTTATTGATCTCCCCGTGTTCTCTTGCCTGACCGACGTGCTCAAAGGTAATTGTTCATGAGCGAAACTGAGCAACACGTGCTAATGTGTAAATGAATTCGTCTCAAAATGGTCTATCCCGTCATGCTAAGGTTTTTTCTCAAATCACGTGATTATTTCGACTTTATGTTAAGATTGTTGCAAACAAGCCCAGCTAGTTACTTTCATCATTCAATTATTTTCAGCAAATCAGATAATTAGGGTGATATATGCGGTAATCTGTAGATTTAGAGGCTGTAATATTTGTCGAAATTTGTTTGAAGTTTCTGAGAAATTGAAAAATTAAACATCGTCAGACTCATCACACAGATTATAACGATTGTGAGGAATGTCCCATCTGTTCGCTAATCTTCAGCAACATACTTTTAAACAGCACGGCTTGGGGGAGGGAATACCATGCATGTGAAGCTAGAGACCTTCCGCATTGACGACATACTGACTTCATTGTTTGAACAGAACAATGGAACACTTGCTCACACACATTGGAATTTGCCCTGCACATGTAACAGAATATGTGCGCATCTTCGACTGTTTGAAAATTTAACTGGCTGCATTTGTCTGTGTTGGTTTGTTTTACTCCTGAAGGAGTGCGTACTTTTTGCTCTGTGCCATCATGTGCACAAGGTCTATTACGGCTTGTAGCACAACAGCAAAGCAGATGTACGTTCATCACCTCTAATACTTACTTTTGTGATATATTATTACATAAATAAACTGCTATTAAATGCCTTGTTCCATACGTTTACCTTTTCCCCTGATGCTTTCAGCACATTCACCACAATTTGAAAGTTAGTCCATTTGACCCAGTGTTTGTTCCCTTATAAAAGGACTGCGAGTTCGCCCAAAAATATCAGCATTTTCATGAGACATCGCTTTGTTCGAAAAATTGAAGGAAATCCTTGTATGGTTTAAATTATTTTCGATAGGGATCATTGCAAAGTATAAGTTATCATTAGCGAACAAAGAAAATAAAAGGAAAGTGAAAGAAAAAACGTTGGTTTTTCTTTTCCTTTGACTTGGTAAACCAAAGTGGAAACCAATCCATAGTTTTAGTTTATGGTTTAATAACTTTCCGTTCTATTAGCTGATATTTCGAAGGATTTTATATGTACTTATAAAGTGCATAGTTACCATTTGAGCAATGGAACTTTTAAAAGTTTACTTACAACTATTTTTCACTTAAATCTATTAAGAAACCATTGTTCTAGTTTTGTTGTAGTATTGTTTGGCAATGTGGAGGAAATGGGGTCTTTCGGTCAATTACGAGAAAAGGTAAGTTCTTGTTTTTAAAAATGGAAAAAAGCAAAACGTGTTGGTGCTCAATAACAATTAAAATTTTGATAAAGCCAGTAAAGGTTAGCTGACAACATTGTGTACCAAGCAACTGTAACATGCCACGACAATCACAACGAAGAAACATACATTGGTCTAACAGAAAACACATTCAAAACCAGATACACCGCCCATTTGTGTAGCTTCAACACAAAGACAAGAGAAACGCAACTGCACTCAGTGGAAACATCTAGAAAGTAAAGGTTCCAAAAGTAAAACACTTCGTAAAATGAAAGCTCATGAACAAAGCTCATCATCTAAAACGTGTAATCTCTGTCGAGAAGAGAAGGTCTTCATCACACTCAAACCTTCCTTAGCCACTCTTAATAAAAGAATAAAACTATAATATTTATATTTTTCTCTCTAATTGCGGATAAGGGTGAAAAAACGTCTGAAAAAAACTAAACTTTGGGCAAATTTACCCATAGAGCGATGTACCATACTATTACGCATTACCGTTGAAAATGTGGATCAAAACGATAAGGGGAAACGGGTATATATAAATATATATATATATATATATATATATATATAAAGTTTTTTTTATATCTATATATATATATATATATATATATATACATATATATATATGTGTGTGTGTGTATATAATAAGGTCGAATACTTCGTAACACTGGTAAAGTATGAAGGTAGACAGATTGGAATGATAAAAAGTGCTAAAATTCGGAAGAAAGCTCCGCAACGTTTCGGGTATATACCCTTCATCAGGCGGCAAAATAACAACTGATTAAAAAAACGATATTCAAAAGAAACAACAAACGCGTGCCGATACAACTCAATCGGCGCGCGTACAAAGGACAAGCACCTACGTCAACGCGTTGTGTGTCTTGCTGATCGTTTCTAAGTCCCTTTAGTGCGGACGCACTGGTAACACACGCACTACCCATGACAACATCCATCCAGCAAGCCAAACCAAAACGCGCTGACGTCATGCGTACAACCTCTTTACAAAGGAAATGCCAACAGTGAAATGTTTGCCTACTTCGCGACGCAATTTTAAACACAGCTAAACGACGCAACCGTGCAAAATAAGTTAATAGTGATGACGCGATAAAAATTAAAAGTAATAATAAATACACGCTAGGCGATTATGATGTCATTTTGAACGGACTTTGCAAGGAAAATTGAACACGATCAATTTAAGTTCAAGTTCGGCAAACAGTCCGTTGTGAAAAAATAAACACAATCTATAAGGGTTCGAGTTTGACGTTTAGCCCGTTAGGAGCTAGAGTTCCTAGCCTTACTATCAGTCGATTTTCGGCAGTAAGACGATCACGGTCGGAACCTCTGCATGAGATGGCCGCCGTGACCATCAGATCCTGTATAGAACAGGCCGATGGGTGGTTAAAATGGTTGGCAACCGGGTAACCTGGAAGGTTTTGCCTAATGGACCTCAAGTGTTCAGTAACCCGATCAGCTAGGCGACGTTTAGTTTCACCCACATACATCATGGCACAGCGCTTACAAGCTAGGATATACACTATATTAGTAGACGTACATGTAAAATGATGCTTGACGTCGAAGGAATTATTGTTGGGACCTAAAACAGACAGAAGCTTGTCTTTGCTAACAATTTTACAAGTATTACATCTACTACGGTTACAAGGAAACGTCCCTGCCGGATGTATCATAAAAGGTTGGGGATGTGAGGCCGGAACCAAGTGACTTGAGATGTTTTTCTCACTTCTAAAGGCCGTAAAAGGCGGTTCAGGGAAATACTCACGGGTAGAGGGATCTCTTCCTAGAAGTTTAGCGTTTCTGTGAATTGCCTCAACAATGACGTTTCTCGAAAGAGGAGATCATCTCTTGAGAGACCTGTTTAAAATCCCTATTATCGAAACAAATGCGTCTAGCTCTCAATAGTTGCGAGTACGGGACAGAGTTGGTACATGACCTAGGGTGGTTGGATAGATTAAGCAAGTAGCTGTGGGAGTCTGTGGGCTTAAAATGGATATTAGTTTTTAGTTTTCCGTCACAAATACATAGCTCCATATCTAAAAAGACCACTGAGGTGTCAGAAATACAGCTGGTGAACTTTAAAAAGGGGCAAAACGTTTCAACATAATGTCTAAAGTCTTCTGAATCACGACGAGAACCCGACAATACCCCAACAATGTCGTCGATGTACTTTTTATAGAGAATGGGCGAACGGCCACTAAAGCTTGAAAACAATTGCTTCTCAAAGTGTCCCATAGTGAGGCAGGCAATGGATGGTCCCATCCTAGTTCCCATGGCTACTCCCTTCACCTGGCGGAAAGAGCGACCGTTGAACTGAAAACAGTTCTGAGTCAACACTAGTTCGGCCAAACGAAGGAAGGCAGTAGTAGGAATTGTGGGATCTTGACGTTGATCCAGGTAAAGTCTCATGGCTGCTAGAGCAACGATGGGGAATTGACGTTTAAAGGCTGGATACATCCATAGTAAATACCAATCGTTCATCGGGGTCATCCGGAAATTCAAAATCTTGTATTAATCTAAGAAAATTAGGTGTATCCTGTACAAACGATGGTAACTTGGAAACTAATGGAGAGAGAACGGAATCAATGTATTCTGAAATAATAACGGTGGGATAGCTATGTGAGGAAACGATTGGTCGACCTGGATTTCCAATTTTGTGAATTTTTGGCAGAAGGTAAAAATTAAAAATCTGAGGGCAAGGGTGAATAAGTGTTTTGGCCGAAGAAAGAAGGTGTCCTTCATTCATAAGGGAGATGACGGTTTGTTTTACCAAGTTTTGTATTTCATTTGTGGGATTCCCTGGCAATTCAACATAGGCGGTTTCGTCTGAAAGTTGTTTCTCCGCCTCAGCTGTGTACAAATCCCTCTGCCATACAACAGTGGTCCCTCCCTTATCAGCAGACTTAATGATCAGATTCTTGTTTCTCTTGTTTCTTGTCATATATATATATATATATATATATATATATATATATATATATATATATATATATATATATATATATGTATATATATATAATTGTGGAATAAGGGGAAATTGTTATGCAAAATATCATAATATAATAAAATAAATAATAAAATAAAGGAAAATTTATATACATATACATGTATATCATAAATATGTCTTTCATAATAAGGCTAAGGTTGCCATATTAGATGTAAAATTCTACAAAAATTTAAAAATGCGACTGTTTCCGCTACTTATTTTACTATACACTAACGTATTCCCATTAAAACAGTGTGTGAAAACGCAAAGGGGAACTTCAAATTTCCCCCTAAGGGTAATTTCCACCTAACGTTGATATTTTGCCCCAAACGTTCCCCTTCTTCTACAATTAGGTATATATATATATATATATATATATATATATATATATATATATATATATATATGTATATATATGTGTGTGTGTGTGTGTGTGTATAACGCTAATTCCCACCTTAGGGGGAAATTGTTATATCTGGGCTACATAGGGCGAAAAAATAACAATGAAATACATAAGAAAAAGTATTCGCCCTAATGTCTAAAAATGTAAACAACGTTATTTCAATGGCCAGCCATCCGTTCGTTTTAATAGCTAGGTGTCCGTAAATTTGACAACTTCGAAGTAATTTTACCTACTTTGTAAATCTAGAAGGGCGTTTTTGTCCGTTAACGTATTCCTATAGAAAAAGTGTGAAGAAACGTTACGGCGAAGCTTTTATTTCGCCCCAAAATATTTTTCCCCTTAAGGTCGACCTTATACCAACAACGTTCCCCCTAAGTGCCGAATTAGTGATATATATATATATATATATATATATATATATATATATATATATATATATATATATATATATATATATATATATATATATATTTCACTAATTCGGCACTTAGGGGGAAAGTTGTTGTTGAAAAGTCGACCTTAGGGGGAAAAATTTGGGGGGCGAAATATAAGTTTCGCCGTAACGTTTCTACACACTTTTTCTATAGGAATACGTAAACGGACAAGGGCGCCCTCCTAGATTTACAAAGTAGATGCAATTACTTCAAAGTTGTCAAATTTACGGACACCTAGCTGTTAACACGAACGGATGGCTGGCCATTGAAATAACGTTGTTTATATTTTTAGACGTTAAGGCGAACACTTTTTCTGATGTATTTCATTGTTATTTTTTCTCCCTATGTACGCGCAGATATAACAATTTCCCCCTAAGGTGGGAATTAGCGTTATATATATATATATATATATATATATATATATATATATATATATATATATATACAAAGCATGAAAAACTTACCATTACATCCAGGAATGAAACCTGGTCATTTGAGATGTCAACAGTGAATTTGATGGACGGGTGGATGGAGTTAGCCCTTAGAATAAATTCATCCAGGGCGGGGCGGCCATGGGTCCAGAGAGAAATATGTCATCAATGAATGTGGTGTAGAGCAACGGCTTGTGAGGGCTGTTATTGAATAACTCACTTTCAAACAGGGCCATGAATAAGCTGGCAAAACACGGGGCCATTTTCGTACCCATGGCCGTCCCGCTGACCTGTAAATAATGCAAATGTGAAATTATTGTGCCTCAAAATGAATGTTATAAGGGAACATATTTCTTTAGTGGGAATTTCAGTGACAGGAAAAGAGTCCAGAAAGTGTCTGCAAGCTTTGACTCCGTCCTCGTAAGGAATGTTGGTGTACAAAGCTGTCACATCCATAGTCACCATAAGGCTGTTATTGGGAATATCCTTGACTGCCGTCAACTTGTTGAGGAAATCTGTGGTGTCCTTTTTGTAGCTTGGAATGTGAGGCATGAGGCGTTGGAGTATTGAGTCAACGAATCCAGATATATATTCAGTGAGTGTGCCCTTCCCCGAAACTATAGGTCTGCCCGGCTGGACCACGTTAAAAGCCATGCCAAGAGACATATATATATATATATATATATATATATATATATATATATATATATATATATATATATATATATATATATATATATATATATATATATATATATATATATATATATATATATATATATATATATATATATATATATATATATATATATATATATATATATATATATATATATATATATATAGTAAGCTCCGCCCAGCTTATGTAAATACGGAAGTGTAGAAGTGACGGTGCGACTTCTCAATGTAGAAACTGAAGAAATTGTTGGAAGCGGACAGAGTCGCATAAATTTTTTGTAATGTTCGCCTCACATTGGCAACCTTTGCCCCAGAATATATATATACTCAATCTGCAGATAGTACTGTTTCGAACTTGATAGGTCTCCTCAGTGCAGCTCAGAGTAGATTTCAAGACGGAATGACAAGACTGACAAAGGCAAAATCTGCGTCAGTCTAGCCATTTACGGTACATTACTTGCGAATACCAAAGTGCGCAAGCTCAAAGAGCGTGCTGTGCATAAACGAATAGTAATACGCCCCGGCTAAAATGCCAAGACTACATAAGCAATATACAGTCTCGAAATTTAGAAGCGCTCAACAGAACACGATCATACCGAAGCACTACCGTGTAACGGGGCGAAAATCCTCAATCTGCAGACAGTACTGTTATTTTATTTCAGCTGTTTCCAGAAAAATCCTCGACCCAAAGAATGTGCGCCATTTCAAGGACAATTTACCTAAGGAAGAGCGTCAAGCTCTATACAATTTGAAGGACTCGGACAATATTTGTATATCAACACAAGATAAAGGAGGTAAATTTGTTGTTTTGGAAAGATCTGAATATAATGAGAAAATTTTAGCACAACTTACCAATCCATTGCATTATACTGAACTTGGAGAGGATCCCACACAGAATACTTTACAGGTAGTTAAAGATTGGGCCTCTAAATGGTTAGACAGAGGTCAGATTGACGATAAAATAGCAGAATGGGTAGTTAACAAAAACGCTAAACCAGGAAAAGCATTCGGTTTGGTTAAGACCCATAAGGAGGGAAATCCCATAAGGCTTATTACATCAGGCTGTAACACGGCTATCGAAAACCTGTCTGCTTTTACCGATGTTTTTCTTAAACCACTTGCCCAAAACACTTCTTCGTATGTGAAAGATACCACGGATTTCCTAAATAAACTCCAAGACTTTAGCAGTTCATCCTATTTAGGGCCCCCGACTTTACTAGTTTCGTGGGATGTCACAGCCATGTTTCCTAACATCGATAACAACCTAGGATTAAAAGCTGTAAGGGAAGTTTTAGGGGGGAGAGAGTCCAATATACCTTGCAATGGGTGTATTTTAGAAGCGGTTGAAATTTGTCTCAAGTTTAACAACTCATTTTTTGAAGGTAAAAACTTCTTACAAATCCATGGTACCGCCATGGGACCTAAGAATGCTTGTAGCTATGCAGATATTGCGATGAGTTATATTGACAAGGTTGCTACCTCCGAAGGTCCCTTTAAACCCCAAACATGGTGGAGGTTTAGGGACGACATTTTTGAACTATGGCCTCATGGAGTCAATGCTCTTTATGAATTCACTGATTTTATTAATTCGATTTATCCAACCATTAAATTTGTTCTTAGATTTTCTGATTCTAAGCTTGAGTTTTTAGATGTATTAGTTCACTTGAATAACGGATTAATTTCTATTGACCTGCTTTCTAAGCCCACAGATGGTCATTTATATTTACTACCCTCTAGTTCACATCCCAAACATAACGTGTCAAGCATACCGTATAGTATAGCACTTAGGATTAAAAGAATTTGTTCAACACCCGATATTTTACATAGCAGGTATAATGAATATAAAACATACCTAGTGGCTAGAGGTTATGATCCGCAGCTGGTTCAAAAGCAGTTCGATAGGGCGGACAAACAAAAAAGATCTAGCTTGCTCAAACCACAAAAAAGAAACTGTTCTAACCGCAGGTACCCACTTGTGTTAGATTTCAATCCGGCATTACCCAATATTAGTGCCATTATTCGCAATAACATTCACATCCTGCATAGTTCCCCACATATGAAGAAGGTCTTCCCAGACAATTCTATTTTCACCGCCTACGGGAAATGCAAATCCCTTAAGGATATGCTAATGAGATCAAAACAACCCAATCAAAACGAAACAACGAATACCACAGACTTAGGGTGCTATAAATGTAACCGATCAAGATGCGACCTTTGCATTAATTTTTTATTACAGGGTTCCTCTTTTTCTAGTTGTACAACGAAGAAGGTGTATTACATAAAGAGTTGTCTGTCATGTACCAGTAAATGTGTTATCTATTTAGCTATTTGCTTAAAATGTCAGAAGCAATATGTAGGATCAACAGCCACTGGATTTAAAATCAGGTTCAGAAATCATAAATCGGACCTTCTTAATAATCGAGGTAGATGTGAGCTGGCGGTGCATTTTAATTCTGCCCCACACCATATTTCTGAAATAAAATTTATTATTATTGAACAAAATAATTATTGAACATATATATATATATATATATATATATATATATATATATATATATATATATATATATATATATATATATATATATATATATATATTTATATATATATATATATATATATATATATATATATATATATACAGACAGACAGACAGTTAGATTGATTGAGAAATTAATAATACTAATGACCAACAAGATTGATAAATATCCGAATATATTTCAATCCTTCATGGGATCTTCCTCAGCGAGTTAGACGGGGAATGTACAGCGATTTGAAATGACAATGTAAATGATAATAGTTAACGTTTTTAAGTTATTGTTCAAAGTTAATACATTGATGAGCGCGTCATGAGTTAGTAATAAATGACTCGTTAGCAAGGATCAAAATAAAGAAATTATTACGCATTGCTACAATATTGTGACGCAACTGTGACGAAGACACGCTTGGAGATGATTACAAAATGATTTGGGGGTAAAATGATAGGAAACTCCGATCTTTGTTAAAGCCATTGGAGACTGTTTTCAAGTAATAGATCATTCTAAGTTCGAAGATTTTCTTCTCTCGGATGTCGGAAAAACCCCTTTAAGAATAAAACACTTAACATCCCTCGAGTGATTAGCCTCGCTATAATGCGTACGCACTGGCAGGCATTGAGTCCCGTCTCTAATGCTCTGTTTGTGGTTATTTATTCTTAGGCGAAATTTACTAGAGGTCTCTCCAACATAAAGTCCGTTATTACAGGTGGGACATTTTAATATGTATACGACGTTCGAGGAATCACAGGTGTAATTGCCCGGATGAAGAGTCACTAGTCCTCCCGGGAGGTAAAGTATATTCTCTTCATCAGTTACTAATATATCACAAACTTTGCATCTAGGATTATCGCACTTGCGATTTCCAGTGCGCTGACGAGGTTTTGGAATTTCACTATGAACTAAATGCCTTTTGAGGTTCTTAGATTGACCTAAAGGGGGGAGAAGGGGTTTGGCAAATATTGGATCATTAGGGTGTATCCTCGAGAGGGCTTTCAACTCTGTCTTTATCTTTTCATTAGCAGAGACTACAGCTGGGTGATATACCTGGACCATCGTTATTTTATCCGTAGAACATTATGTATTATAAGACAGAAGATCCTTCCTATCAACAAACGCCGCCTTTTCAACTTGTTTTTGGATAATTTTCCAAGGGTACGCTCTATTGAGGAAATGCTGCAAGAGCTGTTTAAGTTGCTCCTGGAAATCTTCTGAATCAGAACATATACGTTTGTAACGTAAGATTTGGCTCTTTACAACGGATTCTTTCATAACTGAGAAAGAGATTATATATATAAAGTGTCCCTTAGCTGGTTATTGCGCAAAACTCAATCTTTGGGGGGGGGGGCAAAATTTGGTTTAGGATATTTTCTATATTTCCCTACATGGGCATCTAAAATATATAGCAAAAATACCAATAATTGTTGATGGTGTTCTTCAACTTCTATGATTAACCATATCTCTCTCAGAGAAGCCTAAATTAAATAAACGAAACATTAAAAAAAAAAAAACAGTCTTTAAGTCTCCCAATTATACATACTAATACTATAAACCATACATGACACCTGTATTTTAATAGTAAACACTTATGTACTAATGTATACACGCCGACTACACGTTGGCATTGTAGAAGACGCCTAAACACTACCATCGAGATAAGGAACTGTTTCGTAGAATGTAGAGAAGAGGCTCACATAAAAAGGGTCTGTGCACTTTGTGTTTAAAAGCACAGGACTTTTTTATGGAATCATGTCAGTCCCAACCCAGGTAAAGTGTATTTAAATATAAACATGATTGATTTAAATGAATACAGAATTTTATTGCGGTTTCCTGCGAATGCTGCTGACAAATCAGAGGCACACGAACTGTTTAATGCTGGAATGAAACAGAAACTACTCGCGATGTTTACACTTCTCGCAAACTTAAGCACTTATTGTTCTCTGTCATTGAACTTTCATTTGTATTAATCCATTTTAGATCACCTTCGCTTCTACATTGAAAAAATACATTGTGTACATAATGATTCACATTGATCACAAGGCACAATATGATACAAGGCAGGGAATGACCATTCCTGTATTCTAGTCCTTTGAATTCGCGTAGTAGTCTGAGTCCGAGTCACCAACAAAAGTAGTGTTAATATTAGAAAACCATAACTATTTAAGAGTTTTTAGGTTAAACATGGGGAGATTTCGTGTCCGGTGGCGCCAATGTTCAGTGACCAGTGTATGCTTTTGTTCCCTTTTTTCCTAGCCAGATTGTGAACTATATTTTTGCAGGTTTTACATGTACTCTGTCTCTTTTCCTCTTTTTTTTTATTCTTTAGATCGTATATTAATTATTGGCAATTTTTGTCTGTACTTCTTCTACTACATATTCGGTCTCTGGCCGTAAAGCGGGCGGAAGTTTTTGCCGTCTGTCGTTGTCCTTACGACTCAGTTGTTTCGTTAGCGCAAGAGAATCGCACTCGTACCAGGGAGGTGTTACCGCTCATGCTATTGAATGTTGATCCCTGAGGCCCGGTACTGGCCGAAGTTTTATGTTGGAGTCAACAGTTCAAACAGAAAAAATAGAATAAATCTTCAACAATATGCTTTTTGAAAATCACAGTGATTATTGAAGTTTTGCAGTTTTTGGCTCAACTACATTCGACTCGTCATCATATGTACTCCACTCTCTCTGCACTCACACTTTGATATACACTCCAGATTCACCACACCCACAGCATGATCAAATGGTTAGCATCCGACTTGCAGTCAGGAGGCTTGAAGTTCGAGTCATGGCCGGATCATAAAGAAGACTTTAAAATGGAGCCCACTATTGTGATTGATGACCAGTGTAAGCATTGGGGTACTGAGGGGAAACAAGCCAGTGAGCCACAACTAGAATAATGTAGTGGTCAGCACGATTTCATTCAATTAGTTGAAAACGGGTCTGTGAAACTCCTTCTAACTATTCCAGTCTCATTGCCCAGGTGACCACACACAAAATGACTTTCCTCTCAAGGTCTCACATCCCCCAAAATTCCCCCTTTTGACTTACACACTAAATTTGCTTCTTTTTAAGGTCCCTTCAGCCTTTTCAAAGTCTATAGCTCCTGTATTTTGAGATACGCTGGAAATTTGGCAAGTTTGCTTATTTTGGCACTGCAAACTTTTCATTTCATGGCCATTTAGAGTTTGAGATAGGAGTTGAAATTTTTGAGTACCCTCCTCTACCCTCTTCACTAAAAGGGAAAAGGTTCGCAATTTAACAGCCATTTAAGACCGTCTAAGCCAACATCAGTCATACCCAAATTTTCAAAACCACACATTGGCAAGTTCTTTTCCAGATTCGAGAAGTTTCACAAAACTGGCAGCCGTTAATGCTATTCCCAGTCTTGTTTAGTAGAATCAAATCAATCGCTATTGTTTGTGTTTTCCCAGATAATGTTTACTTCAAGTAAACAAGGGAAGATTGCAAATGATCAGAAACTTACCCAGTACAACTATACCAAACTATGTGCACTGCCACAGAAAGGGGTGTCTGAATGTTCGAATGAAAGGGGTTTATATGTTGTCATATGTCTAATACAGGTCACTATCTTCTTGTAAGCGAATCCGTCGCTATTAGTTTTTGCGGAGCGCGATCGATTCTTTCAGGCAAAATTAACTTCCCAATTACTGTAAATTACATTTTCAAACCCGTTTTAAAGGGAACCCTTGAGGTTTATTTGCACTCACACCACCCCTACGGATAAATGTGGCCTCAATACATCTTTGGAGACATATAAACCTAAAGGTTTGAACTATGACTCGAAGTACTCCCCGTGATTTACCGCCCCTTATCGGTGCCCCTGTTAATAAACATCTACGCGCTTCCGTCTTTTACAATTAAAAATTCTTTAAAAGTGAATTACTTTGCAGTTTTCGTTGACATTTTTTTTACCAATTCGGGCAAGGGTGTTGTGCAAGAATATCCAGTGAGTCTTACCAAAAGTTTTTCTTTTAATGCAGGGGCTATAAGAATGCATACCGAATCTTTGCAATTCATTTTTAATTTTCATCGTGATTTACCTCAAATGCAGCTTTTCCGAGCAAACGTTTGAATACAGACAGAATTTGGACACACACAGGAGCTTCCTATTTTATTAAAACACACCAGAAGACTTGTTAAGATAGAAATTGTTGCCCGAAATCCATTTTTTTTCTAAAGTGTGGGGGAAATCTGCTCTCTGCACCCCTGTCTTGTGTTCTATTTAGACCGTTGATACCACCCTATTGCTATTTCACCTAAAACGTGAAAATGTGTCCTACTATTTTGTAAAAATTATGAAAATAAAACATGATGTACAAACGACTAGGCAAAACAAACTCATCTAAGAAAATGATTGTTCTAAATTTAAAATAGTTTTCTAAATTTTATTTTTTTAGACACTATCCAGAAAGAACGCAACTTTTGACAATAATCTATGACTATTTGTCCCACTTGCAACAATTAGTTCATCTTAAGTATTTGACGCACCTGTGACAAGGTCTCTTGTTTCACGGCGGGCGGTAAAATTCACACCTTAGACTTGTGCTAACCTCCGATTCACATCGAACACCCACTGAAATCAATTCTTGGATCCGTCCCTCTTTCCTTGGTGTAATAATTGATAAACATAGAAAGTGGAACTCTCATGTTTGGAAAGTTTAAATCACAGCTACTAAGAGTTCTTTTGTAATGTATAGAAATAAGTCTTATGTCCCCAAAAGTGTCTTACTCTCTTTGTATTAAACTATTGTCCTACCATGTATCCTTTTTTGTATTATGTTATGGTCTAATGTTTTCATGTATTTAGTGAATATCCCCATTATGCTTCCAAAATGGCAATCAGAACTGCGTGTAATGCTACTCATTATCAGCATACACCACCCTCATTAAACGAGTTATAGTTTTTTACAGTATTTGAAACCCTTCACCAACTCCCGAATATCATCCTCTACTAGTCGTTATAATATGCAATTCCCTTAAGTCAGAAAATGTTTTGTCTAAGACTCTCTAAGCGTTTAAGATTACTTTAAAAAAGTGTCTTCTACGAATCACATTAGATATCCATGATTAATTTTTAGCGTCGTGAATTATTTCTGCACCCCCTCTCTTTTTCCTCTTCCCTCTTTCTTGTTTCGTCTTTTCTGCTATATTTTGTTTTCGATACGAATATCTCTATCTCTAGTATATATGTAGTATTTTGTATTTTAGCGTTAATAGTTGTTTGTCTCACTTGCCTGAGGTGCCCCAGCCTCGATAAGCTTTGCTTCTACTTGGTCTCTTCAATTATTTTATTTTTTATAAGTAATGCAATTGTTAATACGTTTCGTTAAAAAAGAACTTCAAAGTAATAAAGGAAACATATATGACGTAAATCAGACACCTTTCAAGTCTTCACGGACTTTATTACAACAGCTAACGTCATCAGTGTTTTACGTAGGGAGATGTGAGATGTTTAGATGGATAGGGGAAAATATCTGAATTTAAGGACAGTTGAAGGATGCATTGGTTGGAAACCCCACCCCTGACAAATATTCATGTCCAGAACAACAAACTCTTAAAATATTTCACTAGTAAGAGGTATTTGTGACTTTTAAAAAAGGGTTTAAAGTCATATCAATTGTGTTATATATTAGAGGGTTACTTTTTAAAAGCATTTTGGTGAAATTTGCATTGAGATCTGATGTGTGGTTCCCAAGATATGAAAAAGTGAGTTTATCACATTTTCAACAAAAAGTAAACTTAAAGCATGCACATGTGACATCATATCCTCACAGTAATGAACAGTCACCTGTTTTTTCTTCAACAATCACATATTTTCAGAAAGTGATTGCATAAGTGGCATAAGAAGGGTTTAAGGTCATATCAAGCTCTTATATGTGTGGTTTTCAAGATTTGATCAAGTAAAGTTGTCACATTGTCAACAAACAGTGAACTTGAAGCAAGCATATTTGACATCACATCCCCAAATTAATGGGCAGTCTTTTGTTTTTCCTCAAACTTTGCCGCCAATTTTCTCCTCAACAACCCCATATTATCAAAATGTAATTGCAGAGGTGGCATAAGAACTTTCCAAACTTTTGCTTTCCCCGTGGGGGGTCCTTTCCCCAATAGCATCAAGGTCAACACAACAGTCTGAAAAAAACAAAGAGAAACAAAGTATCCCTTGTCAATATGAGGAAGTGATATAATCTCTGCTGCCCTCAATCTCACTTTGGAACACAAATCTAGTACCTTCATTTGCTGATATCTGGAGAAATATATGTCCGATTTGAATGGAAATCTAACCACACTGCGTAGATTAAGTTCTTCTTTCACATGTGAAAATGAATTTTTTGTTTAAACCTCCCCCATTTTTTTCATTCTTCATAAGGAGGTCGCATTTCTATTAATATCAAGATCATCACAACAATCTAAAAAACCAAGAGAAACAAAGCTTTCCTTTTCAATGTGAGGAAGTGATGTGACCTTTCCTGCCCTTAAGATCCCTTTTGAACGCAAATCTAGTGACTTCATTCACTGATATCTCCGAGAAATGCATGTCCAATTCGAAAAATTACCACACTGTGTAGATTTGATTCCTCTCTCACACGTAAAAATTAAGTTTGTGCTTAAACGTCTGCTATAAATGCACAAATCTGAAAGAATGCCAGGTTTTAATAGAGGGCGCTGTTTCAAAAATGTTTTCTTACTAGCCCTGTTATTTTCCATAACACAATGGGGTTAGGTCAAAAAAGTTTGTTGTTAAAAGAGATGGAGTTTTGTGACTCATTTTTGGTTTTTCGCTTCTTGGCCTTTTGGCTAAGATCATGTGTAGTATCTGTTCTTTTCATCCAGTCTTAAATGGGGCCATACATGACAGACCAGTAATGTAAATAGTCTGAGGGCCGTGATTTTGGTCACGTGTTGCCCTTCAGTGGACGGAAAAGCTTTTTGGGGAAGCAGTTTAAAGTTTGGTTTCGCCGAGCGGGCCTTTGTCAGATGGTCGGGAGGACTTCAGAAAAAGTTTCTGGGAAGTTTTTTAAACGTGGGGATAATGTTACCCTTTGCCACAAGTGTGTTGTTGCCTTCGGGCTTGGTGGTGTCGTGATGCCTTCAGGCGTTGTTATGCCTCCGTGTGTGGCCTTCGGGCGTGGTGTGGTATGTTCTTGGTTTTTGTTGTCTTGGGGCTTGGTATGGGGCTGTATCGGGCGGTCGTTGGTGTTGAAGGCGGTTGTTGGTGAGTTGGAGGGTTGTTTGGGTGTTGGAGTTGGGTTGAGTTGGTCGTTTTTGTTTGTAACAAACCTTTTTATTCCGGTTTTTATATGTGGATAGTTGATGGTTTGTTTTTTTCGTCCGACCGGTTTGAGTTGTTATTACGGGCCTGTTTCTATGAACGTTTTAAAAAAGAACCTTCTGAATTTCGTTAGAGCCTGTCAGATCTTCCTAACTATCTCGGACTTTATGCTAAGATCAGCTAAGATCATATGTAGAATCTGTTCTTTTCATTCATTCTTCGGTAAGCAGTTCAAAGTTTGGTTTCGCCGAACGACCCTTTGCCAGAGGGTAGTGAGCAGTGACGTAGCCACGGGGGGCCTGGGGGTAGGGCCTAGGCCCCCAGATTTTCTTCAGGCCCCCAGATTTTTTCGCCTCCTGATAAAGTAATTGAGAAAAAATAAAATTTCTGAACGGAAATACACTTTGAAGTATTTCCTTCAAAAACAGTAAATAAAGAAAATGTGTAACAATTAAGACAACATGCATGGATGTGTGTAAAACACATTTTGTGTGCACGTATGAAATCAATTTTTAACTTCAAAATGATTACTTTCACTAAATTAGATACCGTATATAATATGCACTGTCGTTTATTGCTTTACACTTCGAAGATGAAACAAACGTTTCGACGGCAAACTCGAATTTGACTTTGTTAGGTTAAGACCCTTTCTGCCTTTTGGATGGCTGGTTGATTTACTGAAAACAAGGCAATCATGCACTGGAGACCATTCTTACACGACCATTCCTATACTTTATCATACACAAAATATGCCTTAAAATAATAATAATAATAATAGGAAAATTTATAAAGTGCCTTATCCAATTAAGAAATAAAAGCTCTAAGGCGTTGTACAATAAAAGGTAAAACACAAAACCAAGCAGTTAATAAGAACAGCAATCAAACTAAGGAAGATCAGAACAATGGAACTAAAATAACAAAAGAAAAGAACGTACAGTAGAATCAACAAACAGTGAGAAACCATAAAAACAAGAAAAAAGTAAAGTGAAAATGTACCAGTAAAATATACAAGTCAGAATTAAAACCAAAAAAGAGTAACAGGCAATTAAACAATAAAATAACTAAAAGCAGATTTAAAAAGGAACGTTTTCAAAAGTTTCTTAAAATTATGATTTTTACTGGATTGCTTAACTCCATCGGGCAAATTGTTCCAAAGTGTTGCAGCGCATCTATCGAACCGTCTGTTCTCGTACGTGGAGTTTCTTACTTTAGGGACAACCAGGAGAGATTTGGACTGAGAGCGAAGGGATCTAGACGGCTGATACTTTTGAAGCTGATCCCGAATATAGACTGTGGCCGAATCGTTAAGTGTTTTATATGTATATAGTAGAATCTTAAATTGTGATCTGTAATATATTGGCAGCCAATGCAAACTTTGCAAAATTGGTGTGATGTGTTCGTGTAATCGCGTTCGTGTTACAAATCTTGCAGCACAATTCTGTACTCGTTGAAGACGACCAATGAGCGCTTGAGGGAGGCCAGAGAGTAAAGCATTACCATAGTCTAAACGTGATGTGACAAGTGAGTGAACTAAAGTTTTACATACATCATCTGAAAAAAACTTTCTAATATTACCAATACTACGAATGTGATAGTTGCAGGATTTGACAACTGAGTCAATCTGCTTTTTCATTGTTAGGTGCTTATCTAAATAAATTTCTAAGTTTTTTACAGGCTCCACGGAGTGTATTTCATTTGAATCAATTTGAATACTTAAGTTTCTGATCACGTTAGACTGCGTCTTAGGCGCAAATACAATCAGTTCTGTCTTTTCATGGTTCAGATTCAACATATTACCATACATCCACCTACTTACTTCCTCTACTCATGACTCAAGCTTAAATTTAACCTCGTTCCATGAATCATTTGGATTAAAAGACAAATAAAGTTGTTTGTCGTCAGCATAGCAGTGGTAACTAATATTATGACTCCTGATGATTTCACCTACAGGACGAGTTAACATACAGTACATCATTGGACCTAGAACCGGGGGATAACCGTTTCCGGGTGGAAATAAAAATACACCCGATCGTGGGTAAATTTTCAGAGGGAATATTTAAGAGCACTTAGTGTGTACCTCTCCACAGTCGTCGTTTTGTTTTATATGTTGATTTATCCAAATAAAAGGTACTTGTTCCCCACCATTAAAACGGTGCTATGGCCGAATGAATAAAGGCGGTGGCATTTGAAGCGATGAAGCTTAGCAACCGGGAGGTCTGGAGTTCGATTCCTGGCCGCGTCAAAGTAAGGTGGGTTTTTCATCCAAGTGCAATCTACGGTTTTTCCCATCTGAACTGGCCTTCCAAAATAATCAAATTTGATCCAAATTGTTGAGTTAACTATTGTTAAACCCTTGCTACACTCTCACTCTCGCTACACTGTCACTCTCCAATGCTCTTCACACAAACTACAACCAGGGAGCTGTTATTCGGAAGTAGGTTGAACGGGAAGTTTTAATTTATGCAAATGCTTCAAAGAGCGAGCCTCATGCAAATGAGCCACAGAGAGACAGGAGTCTTGCTTTGGTCATGCCAGTTCGGAAATTTCCTGAAAAGACCAGGTATAACATCATGTTCACATTTTTCAGATTCACTGTTAGTGATATACTCTGAAACGCGAAACCCCGCGTTACTACAAGCAATGTATTTTTTTTTTCTTGTTTACCAGCGACTGACAATAATATGGCAGTTGTTAAAAAAAACACATTTCAGAATGGGATAAGATGTAACAGACGACAAATAGATTTTGTAACTTACCGTAAGTTTTGTAGAAATTCCAAGAGGGGACAACAGAGAAATTCTTGTGTGACCATACGGTGCTAGTCCTAGTACAAAGAAAGCATTCTTCTTCTAGATAAACACTCCATCTTTCCGACACTAGCTGGCGGTCTCTACAATGATTTGTGATCACACGATAACTGTTTCACTAGGCAGTGTAGTACATAGGCCTACAGCCTGCGGAAGCAAAGTATCCCGGCTGATGAGCACTGTTTATTAAAGAAATTTCTTGATTGGCTGTTGTCATAATTGTATCCTTTGTTAGAGTTAAGGATTAGGTTAGGGATTAGCGCTATCGTAAGCCCTTCAGGAATTTTGCTTGTTAAACAGTGCGCTTCGGCCCAACCGGTTTCTCTAGAAATAACCGAAAATGGCCAAAATAACTTTCGAACATAAAACGAATATGAGAGAAAGAACGTTTTAGTAGTTACTATTCCGAGCTTTCGAGCCGTCGGCGCTCGTGGTTTCACCAGCTGCCCAAACTCCATTAAACTGTAACATGCGGTTTCCAATGAAAATTTTTCTGGGGTTTGTATTGCGGGTACCCTTTGGTCATTTCCTTGTAAAAAACTAGACTCTTCCCACCATTTGAGTATCATTTGAGTATGTAACTTCACAATCGCCCTTGTTTGATCTTTCATTTATTTACGTGGAAAAATAATTAGTTCATTATAATGCGTATTAAATTTCTTGCTACCCCCAGTTGGACTTCAAAACTTTGTTTTTGTACAACGTTTCTCATGCTAGTTAGGTTTTCGTCTAAGGCTAACCGCCTTTGAAACAAATAGCAATGAAAACATTTTCTATGATATTTCTTGTTTGAATTTGTTAAAGCATCAGTTTTATTACACGTATCCACTTTTGGCTTATATAGAACGTGTGGTTTGTTGTTTTCAACAAATCAGATGTTATATATAACAGTCAAAATAAAAAAAAAATACGAAATACAATTGATTACATATCAACCACTTTCAGTACATTTCTTCTGACACAGTAGCACAATTAATATACACTGTGTATTTTACTCAGTCAGGAGGTGTACTATGACAGTCGGGAAATGCCACGTTCTTTACAAAATGTAATGGCCATTGATACTTTTAATTAGCGAAGTTAATGAAACTGTCTTTCTATCCATTTTACCATATCCACTGGCTAATACCAGCTTAATAAGACGGCTTTCGTTAGAAGGCCAATGCTAACAATATGACTATATTAGGACTATATTACTCTCACCTCCAACTAAAATTTTTTTTGTAGCAGTCCACAGAAATTGCCAATTGACATATCCCCTTGTGGGCTGGGGGTTGTAGAATAAACCCACGGTATATCCTGCCCGTCGTAAGAGGCGACTGATGGGGAGGACTTGAACAGTATTCGAATAGTATGACACTTTACAACACATTCGTGTTGGTGGGTCGTTAAATGCAATCTCACTAACTAAGTAACTCATTGATTGACAGCTACTTCAAAAATGCAGACGGTACCAAAAGTTATATTTTACAACTTTCACTTCGCCAAGAGTGTTTAAATTGCACAGTGGGGTCTTGTATACCGGGAAGGGGCGTAGGAAGCAAATTCAAAGTCGGGGCGGGGGGCGAAACAATTTTCGACCATGCACATCACCCTATCCGACTGACCAAAAGGTACATTTTTGGCTACATTTTTCGCTTTTTCTACGACCAAGAACATTTTTTTTTAAATATTTTTTTTTTTCTTAAGTGTAAACACTTCTGTATTAGGAACGTAAATTGCGGAGCGTGCCTAAATTTTGGGTCCCATTACATATTTGTTATTATGGAGGTTGTATTGCAAAAAAAAGTTTATATTCAGGGTTTCCTGTAAGGAATTTTGAATATTTGGGGAACTCTGCAGTATCTGCTTTTCCTGTTAGTATATATCTGAGATGGTTGCCGGACAACTGGCACCCGGACAACTGGCACCCGGACAACTCCCACCGGACAACTCGCACCCGGACAACTGCCAACACGGACAATTCCCATTCCGGACAATTCGCACCCGGACAATTCCCACACCGGACAACTCGCACCCGGACAATTCGCACCCGGACAATTCGCAACTCGGACAATTGGCAACTCGGACAATTCGCACCCGGACAATTCGCACCCGGACAATTCGCAACTCGGAAAATTCGCACCCGGACAATTCACACCCGGACAATTCCGACTCCGGACAATTGCCAACCCGGACAATGAACATGCAGACAATATATGACCCCGATGATTGGCAAACCGGGACGTTGTTACCCCTGCAGTCATCACAGTTTTACGTAGAGCGGTAATATGTGAATGAAAAAATACCGGTCAACACGATTTTGAGTAGGATATTTCAATGAATAAAAGCGGATTCAGATTTTACCGAAGTGGTGGTGAGCAACGATAAGAAATCTAAGATGCACTGTGAGTAGTCAAGCATGACTTTGCACACATTCGGTGCAAGCCTCGGCGAACCAACAGTAAGGGTACGAGGGAATCCTTGCTAATTTAGGGGATAGGATATATTTCATGTTTTAAAAACAGAAAAAAAACCTCCATCAAATCCCTTAAATGCACCTTTGTTCCATTTTGTATTAAATGTGAAGTTAACGGACTAGTACGGGTCCGAACATTCTAGCCCTTTCAAAGTAATGGCTTCCTCATAAGCCGAGTGCAGTACATTAAAGTAGAGTGACTAGTTCGCATGTCCCTTTTTCCCTTCTGATGGATGAGAGATGTTCTTCACCCTTCGAGTTACAAATGTTCGAGAACGACGGGAGACCCTCTTAGAAGGCCAGTGAACAGCTTCTTGTAAGGGGTAGATGCGCACTGTTTAACAAGGTGTTTTTTGATTGGCCTCTGTCATTGTATTGTATCGATTGTATTCTATGTTCAGGTTAGGGATAAGGTTAGTGACTCGGGTTATCGTTAAACAGTTAGGGAATTTCTTGTTTGACAGTACACATCGGCCCCCTGAAAGAGGGTACTCAAACTTAGTAATTTTATTGCACTCAACGTGAGGTTTATACCACGCTTTCGGCGGGCATTTTCACCAGGTCGCATCTACTTGTTTAACTATACTCTCCCCCCGAATGACTCCGCAAGTAATAAAGGAGAAAAAATCAAGTGCCCAACACTTAAAGGTGCCCTAGATGAAAGGTTTGATGTTGAGGCTTCAAACTCCAGCAACCAAAACCAAACCAAACAGAAGGCTGAGATTTTCAATGCAAATTGGGATTGGAGAAATAGGGGGATTTGGATTATTCGCAGATTTTCAAAGGGCTTTTTGGAACAATGATTTTAGCAATGAAATTTCCGGAATATAAATGCATGGTAAAAATCTCTTGGTTTGAATATCTAGCGAAATGGGCACTAGAACTGCCAAAAAAAAGTGTCGTAAAAGAGAGTCTGCATCTCCTTTCGCTAAGCTCTTTTCCCATTTTATAATGACACCCTCCGCTAAAGTTCATCTTACAAAAGTTGGAAAAATAGCTGTCATTTTATACAGGTGAATTAAGATGATAAAAAACTTTGAAAATATTTGGGGATGGGGACCATTGCCTTCGCTGCATGCGACTTCAGGCATTACTGGTTTACAGTGATATAGCATAGATCCATATGATATGCGAGATGATCTACGAGAAGTAAATTAAACTTCATGAGGCAGTATATTCAAAAGTGGTGAGCGCGAAGAAAAACCACGCTGAGACCAGAGAGTTGCTAGCCTAGCAACTCCCTGTTGGGACAGCGTTTAAGCCTGTAGTTTTCATTTCCCGAAAGGGATTCGTATGTAGTCGCGAATACAAGACCTTTTCCAAAACTAGTGTAAGTTTGTGCATTTTAGTAATGGTCTTCACTATGGTTAGTTGACTTCTCTGACGTTGGCATTAAGGAAACATTCCACAATTTAGTTTGGATTCTAAAATTTTAAAACGTATACGTAACTAGGTCACTAAATGCTCAAAAAGGTTAGATACATTTCAAACGAATGTAAAAATGCTCCTCACATCAAAATTTATCGTTCCTCAAGTTTTCAAAAATGTAGTAAAAAAATCCATTCATTACGTTCAATACATTGTGAAACAAATAGTTACAATATCTTTTTTTCATTCCAAACAATGCTATCTTTTGAGGCACAATGTTCACGTAAAAATGTGTATCTTTAAAGGTTTGATTCAACAAATCCAATTTTAATCAGTTAAGCTCTGTAATGGTTTCAGACAGTGAACAAAAGTAATATCTCTGTGCTGTTCTTCAATAATTTAGGAGTACCTATGGGGATAATGATTATATTCCCCCATCTCATTAATCCCCCGTTTCATTAGTCCCCCGTCTCATTAGTTCCCTAACCCAAACCCCTAACCATTCACCCTAAACCCTAACCGGGGACTAATGGGACGAATTACGTTAAATGGGCCGGTACCAATGAGACGGTGGACTTTAGAGCGGACCCTCCGTAGTATACGCCAACTAGGATGACACACCTCCCTGCGCCAACACTAAAACGCGCGATCCTACTACATTAGTTTTTGCAAACTAAGTCATGCCCGCACGACTACAGAGGTATTTCCTTTCGAGAAACCAAAGAGTCCCACTTTCCCAAGTGTCTGTTCTTTCCATAGAGGACATGATATAGAACACTTCATTCTGTTTTATGGTTTTCCATGTCTAGTTTGACTTTTGCAGATGTTATGGGACAAGCCCCTAAAACTCAGTTTGAAGAATACGGTAGTGTAGTTTTGAAGGTTGCGAAGTGCGCGATTCTGAAAAAAAAAAAAAAAAATAACTAAATGTTTTGTGCCGACTTTTAAGTGGACGTAACCAAAGGCATCGCAAGTGCAAATGGCGGGGAAGGGGGTAATTTTCAATGGTGACTGCTTCCAGAGAAATTGACTGGGGAATATTTAACCCCGGCCTAGTGGACGAATCGCTTAGCCAAAGCATCGGGGGACTCATTATCTCTTCAAGCTCTTTGTCTTTAATATGCCATTGATTCTGTGTAATTCATGGCTATCTTTTGGGGAAATCATGCTTACTCCAGCGAATGAAACATTTTTTCATAATACACTCTAAAAAATTTTTACACAAGTTGTGTAAAAAATTACTCAACCCATGTGTAACTAGTGCACATAGCTAACGTTGGGTAAAAATGACACAACGTTGTGTAAAAAAAAAAACTACTCAATTGTTGTGTAAATTCTACCATTTGCTGTGTAGAAATGACACATCGTTGTGTAAAAAAAATTACTCAATTGTTGTGTAAATACCATTTGCTTTGTAAAAATTACACATCGTTGGGTAAAAAAAATACTCAATTGTTGTGTAAATACTACCATTTGCTGTGTAGAAATAACAGATCGCTGTGTAAAAAAATTACTCAATTGTTGTGTAAATACCATTTGCTTTGTAAAAATTACACATCGTTGGGTAAAAAAATTACTCAATTGTTGTGTAAATACTACTAATTCCTGTGTTAAAAATGCACAACATTGTGTCAAAATATTGACAACAGTTGTGTTAAAACTGCATTTAGTTGTTCACAATCCCTGCTAGATAACACAATGCTGTGTCAACAAATTGACAAAACAGTTGTGTTAAAACTACATTAAGTTGTTCATAACCACTACTGGGTTACACAGCAAGGTGTCAACAAAGTTGCACACTGGTTGTGTGAAAAGGACAACTAAGTTGTGTAAAACCGCAGAGGGATAATACAATGTTGTGTCAATAAATCTACATTATAGTCTTGTCAAAACTACATTTAGTTGCATATAACCTCAATAGGCTTACATAGCATCATGTTAAGTAAAATGCACAACAGTTGCTACTGTCTATGGCAGTTGATATTTTGTCAAACAATGAAAATGATATATATTGAGTTATAAGGTATGCAGCTTGATGTTACCAGTCGTAAAAGAAGTTTCACAAGTATAACTCACACAAACCAAAAGGAAAGATGTTATAATTCTAGATGGATGAACCATTTATTTACACTCCATACCCATATTAAGGTAACATACAAACTTTGTATTCGGCGCAGAATATTATTACTTATACCTCTAACGGATTGACTCCCAGTATTTGTTAAGTTTTAAAGGCAGTCGAGACTGTAATCCAGCTAAGTAGCACACATCAGAAAAAATACAACAAAAATCTCAAAATATCACAGGAAAGAACAGTATTTAAACCATGTGACAAGAGAAAGGTTTATCATGAGAAAAGTATCTACGTCAAAATGTAGTGTATCATTAAATATATTTTGACAATTTTCACATCATAATATACACTGTTTCATAAATTATATTTTGACTTGGATACTTTTCTCATCATAAACCTTCCTCTTTTCACATGATGTACCATTCATTGGTATCTCAACAGATACAAGCCTCACAGTATTAACTTCATTGCAACAGTTTTCTGGACTAGAGAAAATGCAAATTGTTTCAGCAAAGCACATTAAATAACTTAAAGAAGACTACAGTTTGACAGAATATATTAACCTTTTGCTCCGGCAGTTCATTTTCCCTTCTGAAGTAATTGTTTACCAGAATACAGTTCATTTAAGAGGTCTTTCAGGTTAAAAGAGACCTTAATTATGTGTAGAATGAAAGCTTTTGAATATTTGTCAGTTACAAAGAATTCCACACAGATGCAGGACTATACAGCCTCAACTATACCGTAACCAATAAAGAAATTTTTGGTTACAGTGGTGTAATGTTATTGTACAATTGTGGTGCAGAATTAAGTTCAGAAAATATGTGAAAGAAAATTCTGATTGGATTATCACAGTAAAATAACAAATTCTTCAAGGATTTCCTTTGAAACAAATTTACATTGAAGTATTATTGAAACGTTGAAAGAATCTGAAACCAGTGCAAGGGACACTGCAACCAGCTTGTCTTCATTTGAGGAGGAAAGCTACCTTTCTTTGAAACTGTTCATATTTTCTCAAAAACTGGTCTTTCACAAGTTCCTACAAAATAGGTAATGAACAGGTTTTGAACTGATATATGTCCAAATAAATATCCATTTGGAGCAGAAAATGGTCCATACTATATTAGAACTACCGAAGTGCTATGCTTTTTGTTAGCACCAATCCTGGAGTAAATGTGGAGTCACATTTTCAAAGAACAATCACTTGAACAGATAGGTCATATCTGTCGAGTAGAGGAATGCAAAATTGAGTTACTTGAATGAAGTTGAGGAATTCAGGCTTTGAACTGAGTCAGTAAATTTGCGAACGTCCGATTCCTCATGGGAAATTCACGTCTCCGCTCATGCTCTAGTTTACCAAGACACTGATACAAGTTCGTTACATGACCTGCAGGCAGAGAAAAATAGATAATTGTTAGACGGAATTCACAAAAGTGCAAAAACATAACACTTTTCAGCAAAAGAGTGATTGCTTCAAATATGTGCCATGCCAATAGTGTAATTTACAGGGAATGATAATAAAATTGACAATGAGGAAACTTCCGAACAGTTGCCAATATGTGCACAGCATCAGACTTTGGTAGAGGGTTGGGGAACATTTAAGCATTCCAAGGATGCCTTTTTTACCAAATTTGCACAGCTCCAGCAATCTATCAGCATGCATGAAAGAGTTACCACGTTTAAAGATTGGCATTCGGTCCGTTCGGAAGAACAGAGCAATTGGCATAACATGCAGTACACAAACATAATAGTTCAAACACATTTGAAACATTACAAGTAATAAAAATGCACATAGTGCACACCAGGAGGAATATTACACTGTGCAATTTTTCTATCATCAAAGCCATGATGCAGAAAAAATGTGCAATCTCACATATCTTATTCACTCCTGAGGCCTTGAGTTTAAGAATTTCCAGGGGGGCTGCAAATCACACTCCTCAGGGAATTAAGACTCCTGAGTGTGGTAGGTATCCTGTTTAATTAACTTCAATAAATTAAACACTCTCCATTTAGGTGAGCAAAAAATCACACTCCTAACAGTGATTTGAAGTAAGTGATGGTGTGCAATCACACTCGCGTTCCTAAAATATCAATGCCTGCTCACTGAACTGCACTTCATCTAGGTAGTCTTCCTACAATTCTCAGCTCTCCCACCCCCCCCCCCCCTAAAATCATGAGTCCAGTACTTTCTATAAAGTTCATTTGGGGACAATCAGAAAGGTTGGAAGTGACCACAGACTTCCTCTTCCTTTTATGATTGGTGCAACTTAAGTCTGCAGGACTTTTATAATCTAGATCCCTGGCCCAAATCAAATCTTCCCAGGGTTCTGGGTTGCCAATATTGGCCTCATAGGCTAAAAGCATAAAGCCGCAATTACATAATTATGAATGCTGATATGATTGTAATTTGAGTCTCCATGTTTTAATCGAAACTGTCTCTAATTGTGTGGCCAGAAAGAACCTTAAGTTTACCAACCTGTGTGAATATGATTCCAAATCCAATCCAAATTTGTTTCAGGGTGGCTGTGGCTGAACAGAAGAGTTGCTAATTTACAAGTTCTAACTACAGTCCTCTTGACTAGAATCTAGAGCTCTGCAGACCACTCAGCTACTCTATGTTGTTACATTTAGAAGTACTGACTCTTTTGCAGCCCCAATAATAAGGCACTTATATAAATGCTTACCAATTCATGTGTGCACCTTGTCCAGGGTAATCATTTGAGCAGGTTCCTGGTTCCACTCACTTTGAAGTTTTCTGAATTTTTTTTCCATGATACAGCACATAAAAGGCATGCCCACTGCCTAAAAAGTTGATTTTCTATGGGAACAAACAAACATCATACACATAAGTCAAAAGCTAGCTGACGGTGCTGACCCACCTTCATCTGAATAGCCATCATGAATGCATTGGTTTCTCTTATCATCGAAACAAAAAACAAAACAAAAAAAAAAAACAAAAGAAAAAAAACAACGAACTGCTAGTGTTGCCAGAAAATTACAACTGTACATAAAGTTAAAGCAAACCTTTTGTACAACTTCTGATTGATCTGAGTTTTAACCCTTTGTCTATGTGTGCCAATAATCCCACTCCTCACAGTTATTTGAGTTGAGTGGTTGTGTGTGATACTATAGCTCTTTAATGCCTCAAAATTTAACCTCCATTACTAGTGCCAGTGAATAACTGGTACTGACTGCTGGTGGGAAGCTTCAAAATTCAAGGTCTGCTTCTCTCAATAGTTTATAATTTGGGGGCATGACACTGTGATTTCAAACTATCACTTGCTTCAAATTACTGTGCAAAGTGAATTTTGTGCACACTACTCTAGTCAAAGAATAGGAAATGACTCACTAATGTTTCTACAATCCTGAGGCTTACCAATCAAAATGTCGGACAGCATGCGGCAGACCAAAATGTTCCGCACCAAAGCTTCCCCACTCTTTGTCAAAGCATCCTCATGTGGAAATTGTACTGTATGGTATACATTCTACCATGAATAAGCAAGGTGGTTGTAATGCTATGAATTAAGAAAGGAAAAGAAAACTTGTCAGCAGTTACTGTACAACAAATGTAATAATTAATATACAATTACTACAGTAATTCCTACAATTGACATAGGCCCCTATTATAACAATAAAGCCTAAGTATGTTACAGCTAAAAAAAAAAATAACTAGTGTACATGTGGCCCTAAACAACAGCTGGGGTCAATTACTGCCTTACTTACCTTTATTGGGCCCCATTTTGTCAGAATTGACTAATCTCCATGATATAACAGAACATTATTCACCTCACATCACCCATGGAAAAAATATTCTTCAATAGTATACTTGGAGCTTTCATTACTCTTCAAAACCATGTCAATGAATGCCTGTTTTTATCGCCGATATATTTTAAACACAGGTATTTGCCATATAATGGTGACAATTCACCTGTAAAATTAAAATTCTCCAGTCAGTTACAATCTAGAAAACTGAGCAACTAATCAAAATCAGTTTAATTACTGTATGTCTGATTGTCTGTACACTTTAGCTAATTTGTTTGTTTACTTTTTCATAAGTCCTTCCGACCCTCTGGCAAAGGGCCGTTCGGCGAAACCAAACTTGAAACTGCTTCCCAAGGCAATACTGTTTAGGCCTATATTATTGTACAGTATAAATTTACACCTGTAAGTTGTAACAACAGCACTGTATTACTATTCAGAGTAGGCTATATACAGTAGTAACTTAGGCTACAGTACTTATGCCATAGCCTAGCCTAGGCTAGGCCTATTGTGTGCCGCTACGGCTTTCACTGCATGACTTTGCTCGATCCTCAACGAACAAAATAACTGAAAAGTCTAACTTCTCACCCAATATTCAGAGACCATTTGCAGGGAAGAAAGTTCCACTGCCTCCACCTTCTGCTGGTCAAATGTACCCATATTTTGAAGAGAAAGTTGAGTGTATTGTGTAGGATGATTTCGGCAGTCACGGTGCTGCGCGCGCTGGTTCAACGTACGTCGTATACGGATATGATAACATAGACGCGCGCGAAGACTCAGTACACTGTACAGTATGTACACTGGGTGTGCGTTGCCTGTGTTCAGTACTGTTACTGTTAGAGTTTAAAATTGAAATGCTATGAGAAAATTGTGACCACAAAAATGATCTTTTAATTCTAAATTATAATTTTAAATATTTTAAAAAATTATATCCCACTTTAAACTATTTTATAAACTTAAAAAAACTAATTTTACATTTTTTGTTATACGTATCAATTGTTTTCCTTTTTTATACCTTTGCAGTGATCACTTCCTTGAACTTAAAAGTACACAGAGGTGTGTAAAATTGACTCAACGTTGTGCAAATTGGCAGTTACACATGTGTTGTGTAGAAATTTTTACCCAACATTTTTTAGAGTGTACATAATGATTACAAATTTAAGTTCGTATAAACATCAGTCAATTTACTGAGGATCATAGGCGGCGATCTGTCTTTGAAGGGGGGGATATAGTTGGTGTCATACTATCTAAGCGAAACGCCGCCATTACTTGGCGCGGAACGTAAAAGGAAAATTTCTGCCAAAAATACGCACAAGGTCACCGAAAGTGGCCCTTTCCGGGTTATCTAACGTGATATCATAGTAACTGTCAGAAGCGTATTTTATAAACAGGTAAAATGGACTATCTTAAAAAGAATATTAAAGTAAAATTTGTTCGATTGCCATAAAGGGGGATTAATTTTCTGAATCGAGTGAGAAGAATACCATCAGATCATTAAGCAGTGACGTAGCTATACTTTTCCGGTCGGGTACGGGTCGGGGGAAAGCACCCACATTTACCGCTTTTTTTTTCATCGTGAACGTCATTGCTCTGGGGTAGTGATTTGGGGCGGGCGAAGCTCTTTTAAGCAACGTTTTGAAAATGTGGAACTTGTATGGGAGAAAATTTTGGATTCTGGGTTTTTTATACAAGGAAATGTGAAAAGTTCGGTGTACCTGAAGAATCTGTTTTTATATTGGCAAGTTTGAAATTGCACAGCTACCAGAAACACAGTGTTATCTAAGACCTACAAATTGAAGCTGTAAATCGACATTTTAAGGGTCAAGAGCTTATATATGGGAAAATTGGGAATTTAATGATAGAAAATTCATAAAAATAGCACTTTATTTGTCGATATCACTTGATGATCTGGTGATTTTGTCATTTCCAGAGTTCAGAAAGTGTTACCAAACTGATTTATGCCTGAACACGACTGCAAGGAGCAAAGCGCACGGGCAGTCTTTCATATTTCAAACAAATAATTACATACACTTAGCTTTTATTGAAGAGAATAAGATTGAAGAAAAAGTAAAAAAAAAAAACACGCTATAGTTGACTGATGTCAAAAATGCCAAATTTTGAAGTTTTTCCCTTCATATAGAGCCAGGGGGGCAATTTCCCCCTGTCCTCTGTAGCTTCGCCACTGTCATTCAGTATCATTTATTTCTTTATATTGCATATCTTCCATTCCCATAGTATTTTTTTTTTTACTAATTTCAAGGCGTGTTGGTGCATATCACAGCATTTCAAGTTTCTTGTAGACACTCCTCGGGCTCTTTATAGTTGTATAATCAATAGATTTGTATTTTTAAAGTAAAAATCACTGTAAGAACCTCCATGGAAGGGTGTCAAGCCACATTCCTACGTTGCCCTCTATTTTTAGAGAAACGGTTTAATGTTATATTTTAAAGCGTGGATTTTGTAATCTTTTAATTTTCCGTTCTATTAATTTAAAAGAAGTTTTCATAAAAGCATATTTTTTTAACGTAGTTCCAAATATGAAGGTTGGTTTTCATGGGGAGGATATAGTGCACAGCATCCCTCATCCAATTTCATGGGGGATATATCCCTCCACCCCCCCCAGGATCGTCACCCATGCTGAGGATGATAGTGTATGGGGACTGGAAACAACAAGAGGTTTGGTGAAGGTTGATTGAGTTGATTGAGTGAGCTGTCCTACAGGAAGTAGGGCGGCGTTCGCCTCTCACGCGGAAGGCCCGATCTCAGTTCCCAGGTCCAGTCATACCAAGGGCTCTAAAAATTGGAATATACTGCCGCTGTGCTCCGCATAAACATTGGAGTAGGGTAAACAAGTCAGTAAGCCACTACTCGAAAAAAAGGACGAGGACGAGGCCTACTCAACTTGCAACAATAGCTTGGGGACTGGGCCGAAAAACTCCATCTAACTAATTAACTAACCTGCAGGAAGTAAGAAGGGAACAGTTTCACCAAACTTTAATACGCACACATTCGTGTATCACGTCTAAAAGCAGAAAAGTTACAATTGCAGAATCCTATCCCGAAAATAGTTTGAAGTTGGAGATTTTCCTTGCAAAGACCACGGTGCATATAACTAAGGACACACGTCATTGCTTGCAATAACCCCTTATTTTAAAGGTTTGGTAACAATACTAGAAAGCGTAATATACTGAAATATTTTGAAAGTAATTTTTCAATGCTGCAATAGACAATTTTTTTTTTTTAAGTATTGGCTTTCTGTAGGAATGAAAGTTCTTGACATTTTGATTTAGATAATCGTTTTTACCATTATCGAACATTTGCCAAAGTTAAATATTATAATAGACTATTAAAGATATCCATTTAATTTCTCTGATCATGCTGGAATTTGCTTATTTTATTGTCATGTTTGTTTTTAAAATAAGCTTCACAAAATGGCCAACCAGCGCCTATTTCGCACCCTTCACGCAATTCTGCTTATCAACATATTCACAGCCCTCTGTCTGATACTCCAACATGCCAGGACCAAAACGCCAAACATTGTTACGGTTGCCGTCGTAATTTGTAAGGTATCCGTATTCCCTTCCCAATTTGTGAGCTGAAACATTTTTCGTTATTGGGTGCTAATATGCAGTCTGGTGACATTTTCTACAACATTGCAAGAAAAAAATTCTATTATTGTTTTGCGGTTTGTACACTGAATATACGGTAACTTTCCTCAACTCCCGACAAGCTAACCATCCATTTTTATATGTCTTGGCTACAACGAACGGTTTGCTAAATCAAACAAAGGTTGTAAAAACTCACGATTCTAGCCCTCGTTTGCGATACATTAAACTGTAAACGGTAGCTAAGATACATTTTCCCGACAGTCAGTGGCGTAGTCAAATCCTACTGTCACGTGCCCGACGCAATTGAAGAAGGGTTACTTTATCCCGTGACAGCAGTCAAGGTGATTTGAACCACATTATAAAAGTCTTTAATATCACGACGAGGCTAATTAATTCCATTGTGATGCAATGCTATATTCAGACAGCCCGGATTTCGACGAAAGATAATGTCTTCCAAAGTAGAAATCACATGCCGTGGAAACGTGACATGTGTCTTTTCAAGAAATATGTACCGTAACACTGCATGAAAAACAATAATTTCCCAATGTGGGTTCATCTGGAAGGACTTTTCCCTTTGATTCAATGTGTTGAAAAGGATGAAACCACCAAACTCTTATTAACCTAAATAGAAGGTGTTAAGATAACACTTCTTCACATTCCTGTAGCCACAAACTAATGATTTTCCGACAATGGAAAGAATCAAAAAAGGAAGTGGCGATCATCACCTATCCCTTAAGTATCTCAAAAGACTTTCATTAGGATGTGACAACTCAGCACGCAGCATCACCGTGGTGTATATGGCAGGGGGATAGGGATATATCCCTCAAAAGATTTTCCAAAAGCCTGCCGAGTACCTCGAGTAGCGGACCGTGGCCTTCTCAGCCTTTCAAAACGTTAGGGATATGACTAAAAAAGGAACATGCCGTACAGCCTTCAACCAGGTTAGCCGAACCCTAGATCGTGTCCAGGACCGGATTTATCTAGGAGCAATGTACCCGTACGAAGACAAGCGCACACATACATACTCAAAAGACCAAATTTAAATACACACTCACAGTGATACGCTCATGCACTCCAATTGACGTTTTGTGGAAGCGCTTCATATCCCACAATGTTAAATTTTGTCTCTTCTGCTTGTTGTTTTTCTTGTTACTTTAAATCAATTTGAATTATTGGAGGGGCAAAAAACGTGTTTACACCCATATTTTCATTGGAGTGGCAATTGCCTACCTGCCCCCCCCCCCCCTTCCAGGATTGACGTCACTGTCCAAGCATGGTGTGCAGCAAGTGTTTAATAACCTTTGTTCTAATTTAGAATATGCCAATTGAAAATCAAATGGTCAAAACATCTGGTAAAATACGAGATTTGCATCAAAAATTCTGACTTGGGGTTAGATCGCGATTGCCTTCTGTACGTTTGTTGATTACTAACCCTAGACACGTTAGAAAACTTTGTTCAATCGGTCACATCGCTTTTACACGGATCGCAATGGGCCGTATACATACTGGCTTTCTACGATGCATGTTCCGAACCCCCGGGCCCAGCACGAAATAAACGTGCATGCTACTGATATACACATATCAGCATATTGTACAATCTTAAACTAAAGGCAGTTCAAACGTAGAGAGAAATCGTAGCATATTGCTCTGTCGAAATTCCAAGAAATTGGAGAAACATTAAACGCACGTTTTTAAATGTATGCAGGTGCCGTCATGATCAATTTATGAGGCGAATGTAACAATCACAAATTTGGTGACCAAAGGTTTCTAAATAAATTGATGATATAAATACACATAAAACGATAGCAAACACCATGCGATCTGGAAAGAGAGTAGAAAAACGGACCAGCGTAGGACAGCATCCCTCTTTCATGACTATGTCATATGATAAGTATCTTGCGTATTAGCCCACTTAATATTGTAATCAATCTGCTTAATATTATAATGAGCTTTCTTTATATAATAATAAACCTGATTGACCTACTTAATGCCGCGCATTTGAGGAAAAATGTCCCACATTGCGTAAATGGCGATATTTCCAACCAATCTTGTCACTTACTAGTCTCTTCTGCTGTACGAAACTTTTTCTAAAACATCGGTTTGTTTCTTAATGGGAATCGGCTTTTAAACGGAACGAGACAAATATGGTCATGTGATCGTAAGAAACCAACCAAAATAATGTTGTCATGCTTATTAATGGTCAATTTTGTTTGCGTTTCGCGCACTTTAATCTTTGCTTGTTTTGACTTTTTCTTTTATATATTATTGATAACTCTATCCCGTTTTTCTTGCTATGATTTACACTTCATAGGACCAACTTGCATGGGGAAATGGGTGCGCGTGCCATTGATTTTTCATTTCCCCAAAAGACGTGTTAAAAGTGTCATTAAATACCTCCATGGCTGAGAAATTTCTTCGACAGAGTCAATGGTTTATTTTGATTATGCCCTTTTATAAATCTTTCTAAAAATGTCAATGTTTTGCGCGCTGTGTGCGTTTCTAGCCTTACCTTGGTGTTGTCCATATTACTAATACCTACATTTGACCTTTGGTAAAATTTTTACCCAAGAAATCTCTGAAATTTATTCTAGCATAGCCAGGGGCCAAGGGATCAATCAAATACGCATTACCCATACACACTTGGAAGAAGTTCAAGTCATTCGTCGACGTTTATCCCTTCAGTCCGAGTGAAGTGAAGCCCCCCCCCCTCAAAAAAAAAAAAAAAAAATCCAAAAACAAAAACGAAAACAAAATTATTTGAAAGTGTACTAGATTTGTTACTTATTTAACTGAATTTGGCAAGTGTATTGTCGTCAATTGTTTTTTTGTCACGGGAACTTTTCGAGCTAGCTATTTTATAGAAGAAGGCTTTCTTTTACTAATGTTTTAATTAACCAAATAACTGAAGTATTCCAAATTTAGCGTTGGCAATTTGCAAACCGTTATTACATTTTTACTGACACGCTCGCAATTATTTTCTAACTTATTTGGAATTTCGCATTTTTGGGCAGGAAATTCACCGAATACTTCTCAATGTCTCTTACATAGTGAGAAGCAGTATAGCTTATCGGCCAGGGGTGGGTCAGGGTGCAAAGAGCCTCCCTTCCGATTGGTTTGACGGGAAAATGAGCTCAATCCACCGCGTTCAAAAAAAAAAAAGAAAAGAAAAATTAAGGAAAGAAGAAAGGGAGAAACAAAGAGAAAGGGAAAAGAAGAAGAGTGAAGGGGAAAGTGGTTATTTAACTTCAGACAGGCTTCCACAAATTCTTTTGTCGTTACTTGTCTATCGGGGTGGCAGTTCTTTAGGTATCTTTGTCCGCATGCATATCTATTTGTCCACTTTTAGTGTGCCTTTGTGGCGGAGACTTTCAAACGATACTTGCCCCACGGGCTATGAGACACTGAGCAGTGTACTTCCCCTAGTAATACTTACTTGTCTCATACTGCTGGGTGCGAGATTTGCCTGCTTCAGATATAAAAGGAACTGAGAAGTTCTGACCCTTTTCTAAAAACCCGTGGAAGTTACTCAAGTGAAATTCTTTATACATGTCCTTCAGATAAAAGCAGAGAAAGTTCTTGAAAATGTTTTTGGTCCCATTGTCTACCTATAACATAACATACAGGTAATATCTTATATTTACCTGTTTAGCTTTGCTATCGTACTCCAGAGAATCAGTAGTTATAGTGACCTACTTTTCGAAAAGAAGCTAACTGAAGCCAACTCGAATTTCGGGCAAGGGCGTGGAAAAGTCATTTATTTAAGAGTCCCCAATCTTGAGAGCCCCAATCTTTTCAAAATTTTGTCTGAACGAAACAACGCATTACAGTAACCATAAAATTTTCACGAAAAATCGAAACGATTACAGGAATTTCGACTGATTCGGGCAGCCTATTTAAACAAGTATTATTCAGTCTTATTTCATATACTTGGTAGACACTGTGCCTGCCCGTTTCGGGCAGAATTTGCAGAAATGTGTGAGATGACCTCAATTACCAGATTAGGCCAATATGGGAAGACGGGAGTGTACAGGTGTATGCATGTTCTAAAAGTTTGCCCGAAAATGGCATTTGTTCCTTCTGTGTGGTAATATTCTGATTATGTGAAGGCTAATTCACTCATTTGTATCAAAGTGAGCATGTTATTGCAAACAAAAACTCAAAATAATGACTGCTTAGATTCTATTCACGAGCCTGCAAATGCAATTTCCGACCATCTGAGAGGTCGCAGAGTTTCAAAATTTTCTGATGCTTATGCGCTAACTGAAGGTTTCGCTCCGCTTAGTCGTTCGCATGGGCGTCCGGAAGGGAAAATCTTGTAAAAAATTAATTAAAAATTAATAAAAAATTAAAAATAAATCACCAAAATATCCTCACTAACAGCGTCAGTTTCTACTTGTGAAATATGCGGACATTTGACCAGGAATAGCAAAAGAGAAGATAGTATGCTGAATAGTGAAATCGTAATTTGGAGACCATCATTCATGATATCTATTGAAAATTTGTAATTGTAAAAAATATGCCAAAATTTTACTAATTGTCAGGTATGTAGTGTGCATATGGCATCCGACTGTTGATGAATGCGTTGGTCTTGGTTTGGTCCCGTGCTGATCTCAAGTGGCGACGTGCAAATGTAACTGGAATACAAGGCCAATATGGGGGGGGGGGGGGGGGAGATTCATACTTGGGTAACGAATAGAGGCCTATATAGGCTGTTTGGCAGTTTTAAGTGTTATCGTGCATAGGCATGTGAGGCCGTGACCGAAAGGCAGATTTCCCTTCAACAATTTTTACATTGAAAGTTCTAAAAATCTAAAAATTACAGACATGAAATTCCTCTTTGAGGGCTGGGTACATGCAACTTAGAACATTCGCCAAGTGTCGTTTCCGACCATCTGGAGGGTGATATCTATTGAAAATTTGTAATTGTAAAAAAGTATGCCAAAATGGTATTAATTGTCAGGTATTTAGTGTGCATATGGCATCCGACTGATGATGAATGCGTTGGTCTTGGTTTGGTCCCGTGCTGATCTCAAGTGGCGACGCGCAAATGTAACTGAGATATACAAGGCCAATGTGGGGGGGGGGATTCATACTTGGGTAACGAATATAGGCCTTTATAGGCTGTTTGGCAGTTTTAAGTGTTATCGTGCATAGTCATGCGCGGCCGTGACCGATAGGCAGATTTTCCTTCAACAATTTTTAACATTGAAAATTCTAAAAATCCAAAAATTACAGATATGGAATTCCTGTTTCAGGGCCGGGTACTTGCAGCTTAGAGCACTCGCCAAGTGTCGTTTACGACCATCTGGAGGGTTTGTAAGGCCCAAAGTTTTCTTGGACGCTCCGCTCCAACCTATGGTGGCGCTCCGCTTAGAAGGTGTACACAATTCAAGCTTCCATGAATGACCTTGCCCCCCCCCCTTGTAAAAATTTCTGCGGACGCCCATGGAGTTATATATTTCGGGCAGAAAAATATCCTTCCCCAGCTGGAAATGCTCCTATACGCCTATGGTCTTGCTCCTCGTAAATTTCTTATATAAAAATCAACAACCCTACTAGGATTCTGAATAATGGTAAATATGGTCAATCAAGTGACAATAAAACCCAGATACTGATGAGAAGTAAATTAGTGTTGGAAGACACCTGACTACTGTAGGTTATACTTCTACGCCGTATAACTGCGCTTTTGATTTGCTAAGCAAAGTTTTCCTTAGGACAGTTCAGTGCCGGACACAGTGTGCTAATGTTTCTTTGCAGAGAAATTCATTGTTTGGGTAATTAAAACCGAAAAATGACTTCAATTGATGTTAAATGTTACATCAGATTGCATCTGAGGGTACTTAAATATTCAAAAATTTCTTTAGAGCTCTCCCCAATACCGGCGATCAGACCCTGTGCAATTTGCTACTCAAATAAAAAAAAATCCTGGCTACGCCATAGCTTAGGACAGTCTTATCTGGGGCTTCTGAATCATTAAACCGCAGTAGCCTACGGGGGCTTCGCCCCTGAACCTCCACGGCGCACGAACTCAGGCCTGAATACAGGTCTGAGTTTGGTAAAGCAAACAGACCTTTTATAATTGATGCACCAGTTACATGAATGTAAAACATTACAATATGATATAATAGCAGTTCAAACCATTCTTGCAGGAAACAGTTAAGCCTACATTTTAAGTCACGTAGTATAGTATGATTTTGTGGGATGAGTTTTCCTGCACATCTTTCAGGAAATGGCATGATTGAGAGCAATTCGTGGCCGAGATTCGTACGTAAGAATGGAATTGTTCGGTGGGAATCGTCCGGGGGGGGGGGGGAGGGCAATTGTCCGGGTTGGCAATTGTCCGGTGGCAGTTGTCTGGGTGCCAGTTGTCCGGGTGCGAATTGTCCAGGTGGGAGTTGTCCGGTCACGATCTGAGATAGCATGTCGACTGAAGATCGTTGTTGTTACATTATGTTATCCAAGAATGCGGATTGAGGTTTCTTGGCAACATTTAAAGAGCTCCCGAAACTTTGTTGCCTTTTTAAGACAAAATATTTAAAAATTAAAAGAGGAAAATTTTACCGCAACGGCACTGCAGCGGATGGGAAAAGTGTACCACTGATTGCTTTATGAGCGACCGCTTACTGTATTAAGGGTCGCAATTTAAGCGCGCGAAGCGCAGGGAAAATTTTGCCTTTTTAAAACTTATAATTGCAAATATGGAGCTTTTATTGGGAAGAATTCGGAATTTTACGGAGAAAAGTTGGGGAAATCGAACTGTATTTTACCGCGATGTTTCAAATGGTAAATTTCCGATATATTCACTTTTTCGAGCCACGGGGCAATCGTCCTCTGACTCTTGTAGCAACGTCACTGTTCTGCGAATATTGATATCGTTTGGACACTCATAAATAATCCATCTACTTAAACTACGGTATTCAAACTGACAGTGTTGATAGGTATCTAATGATAGGTATAAGGGCATTCGAGTACGGTAGCCCAATGGATCCATGGGTGGAATATTAAGTCTTGCACAAAACATCTTCAACTGGTGCCGAGCGTACAGAAAATTTGGAAAAATTGCGATGCCTAAGACAGCAGGAAATTGAACGATTCGGGCTTGTAGGAAGTAGCTTAGATTTCCGATTTCTCCTTCAAGTGTGAACACCCCTGTGTCAGTGACGTATTGCGGCGCGCGAAGCGCGGCAAAACTATCGCCTCTTTTAAACAAATACGTACATGAAGATATGGAGCTTAATTTAGTTCAGTCTGATAAAGCTTCGTCAAAAGGTTCTTTTCAAGTTTCGAGCCAGTAGCTTTCATTCCTTTACTTTCTTATTAACCCAGCGCAAAACACACAAAGGTGGAAGGCTCCGGTTAACAAGTCTTTGATATGAAGCGACGTGGTAACCCAGGCTGGCGAACCCGGTATTCCCGCATAGTTAGAACAGGATATTTTATTTATCGTTTGGCGGGTACCAGAATGTCGAAATTGAGGAGGGGATGGCAAAGGATAATTTCGGGACCCAAAATTGGGGAGCAGTGCGAAGTCGAACACAAAGCGCCCGTTCATGGGGGTGGGGATCTAGGAGGTGAGGCCTCCAGAAGCTCTGAGGTTTACGCATATCTCTTGATGAAAATTTAAGTCTCTGGAGAGAATCATTATAAATTTATTCGCTCAACCAAACTCTTAAGTAGCCTTACTTTTTTGGGGGGGGGGGGGGGGGGGTGGGAGGCAGATCAAAATTTGCGGTGAGAAAATGCCCCCTTATGCCCTCGTAGCGCCACCACTGACTCTACCAGAACACCGAACACGCTGCTATAGCCTATCTATGATACCCGATCACATCGGTATTAACAGTCATATTTCTTCCTTTAAAAACCCAATCTTCCAGGAAGATATTTTTGAAGGGAATTAGATTTATGGCTCGGCCTTCCGTTTATGAGGGACTGGAGCGGCCACGACCTGGAACCTCTGACACTGAAAGTACTGCAGCGACGAACGAGTCATTTCCAAGTCAGATTCATGGTTACAACTCGAAGTGCATTTACAAGTCCAAGTTATCTTGCACATTACTCCTTTAAATACGTTTTAGAAGTAGTAACCCTAGCGATCATGATCTAAATAAATATTGCTCTCTGTTAATATTATTTGAACAACAATGAAGGCAAACTTTGTTGGGACAAAGCCAAATATAAAAACATTTATTAATGGATATAATCACATAGTCAAAAGCAATTAAGTTATTCGTTTTGTTTTTGAAGAGCTCAAAGGTAGCCTACTGATCACCAGTAAACTAAAATTTTGGTAAGATCACGTTGTTAAAGAATAGGAATGGTCAGGTTGCGTACTGAAGAATTTTTTTTTCTTTTGCAACGGCCCTTTACAGTGGTATGATTAGTATCCATCTTTCGTTTAATAGCTGGTGAAAGGAAGTATCTCGTTCAATTGTAGCATTAAAAATGATTTGGAAAAATCACTATGTATCTTTTCAAAGGGTATGCTGGAAAAACTAGAAAACCATTAAGAAACCATTAAGATATTATGAAAAAGAATGGTTACTCGGTATGGATCTCTCGTGTAGGCTAATGAAAAATCTTTCAGGACGACGGTTATTGAGATTTAATGGTGTACTTATGAGAAATCATTCGAGTTACTGCTCATTAAAATTACGTGATATATGTTAAAGTAGCTTATTAATAATCCAACTAAATGCGAAGGTAGCCAGCTTTCTTTAATGACCCTTAAAATGCCCTTTAAGAAAAATCAATCAACAATAGCGAACATTAAAAGTAATAAATATTGCTCTCGAAAAAAAATGGTTTACGTCTTCGTAATCGATGTGATTGATCCCAACTGTTCATATTGTTTTTAGCTCCCTATAAATTTGCAAACGTTCCTCATCGCAGGTGTATCTACTTGTACTATTGCATGCATAACCTTACCTTTACCCTTTCCCATAAAACACTGTATAGATTTAACATCTAAATCTCCTGTAACAGACTACATGGTCGAGTGGTTGCATGTTGTCTAGCAATAGAGAGTTCTAGATTTGGCAGGGAATAATCGAAGACTAAAAATGAACCTACTGTCACTGTGCTACGGATGCCCAGCATACGCTATAGAGTTAGTTACTTAGTTAGTTACTTAGTTAGTTTGAGGTTTACGGCCCAGTTTCCAACCTTTCGGTTATAGTCGAGCCGGCCACGGCCTTTTTTCCAGTTGTGGCTCACTAGCGTGTTTTCTCTACAGCATAAGCAATGAAGTAGGGAAAATAGGTCAGTGAGTCACAACTACAAAAAGGGCCGTGACCGACTTGACTTCAACCAATTGGTTACAAATTAGGCGGTAAAACTCCACCTGACTGACCGACCGACCGACCGACCGACCGACCGACCGACCGACCGACCGACTGACTGACTCGCTGGCTGGCTGACCTATGTTACATTGACTTGACGAATATAACACAAATCTGTTTCAACAAGGTGTAGGATATGGTGGATATTTGGAAGACCGTATACAATCAGGGGTGAGGATAGGGCAGGGTAACGATTATCCTCAGTAATTATAAGAGGGTACTTTTTTGTTCCCGAAAATATAAAACAAAAACAAAATGAAATAAAAGAAGTTTTATAAACGTAATGATTTGAAAACAATCCTGAACAGGCAACACCAATGCCCGTCACGCTTGTTTGCCAAATCTGTTCTTTGCGAAGCGCGTCTCAGCTGACAAAGCAATGAAATTGTTCACACTTTTTGAAGTTAAAGAGTTGTGTGAAAAGCTTTAAAGCCAGAGGTTTACCTTCGTAAGCCCCACCAGGTTTTTAACTACACAGAAAACAGTTTTTTGTTGTTTTTTTTTTCTTTAAGAACGGTATACACTTTATCCAGTTTGATTTTTCTCTCCGTTTATTGTTTTCCTTTTGAACAGTTCAACTGTGAAGACTTACGGCTGCTATAAATATAGAGTGATTTTATCCTCGAATGACAGAATAGACAGGAAGTTAAAAATGAAAAAGGATAATTTTAACAGCACAGTGAGCAAGCTTCATGTAAGTACAGCGGGGAGCCGCCATCTGAAGGGAGACCGTGAGGGACTCCACACGAACCACCTAATCAGTTGCAAGTGTAGCAACTAGTTTTGTCACAAATACAACTTTTGTCTCGCAACCACGTTTGTCAAAATTTTTGCCCACTTTTGTCACAATCACCGCCCACTTTTGTCACAACGGAGGTCACGACTTTTGTCACGACAATCGCCCGTGTTTGTCACAATTTGACAGGACACGATTTTTGCAACACACATTTTGCCCACTTTTGTCAAACACGTTGAGAGAACTTGGTAAGCCTTGAAGTCATACTCAGTACGTTTTAAGCAGTTGAAGCACGATTATATGTTCAGTTTCGAGCAAATCACCTCTGTAAGCTGCAATACTCACAGGGAGAGGGAAAGGAGACCCTCCTCCCCAATAACTTTTTCAAGGTGGTTTCGTGCACCAAGTTGTGAACGGAAATCATATAAGGTTTTGATCTTACCCCTCTGTCCAATTTCGAAGAGCACTAGGATTTCTTTCATTAAGGCTGGAAATGAGAATCTTGCTTTCATTTTAAGTAAAATTGTAGGATATTACCAAGAAACAATTTTAAATTAGAATTTGAAGCCAACAATTTTGACCACGTAGAAATGTTTAAAGAGGGTGCTTCGAAAATTAATTGATGACTCAAGTTCGTGAATATCTTACATAGTTGGTGACGAAAGGGACTGGGTGTCCCTTGAAAATTTCCCGAGTGGGGCGATTTCATACCGAGTTCAGAAAGGGGCGAAATCGTTTTAGACATTTTCGGTAAATAAATTGGGACAATTTAAAGTTTTGTTCAAAAACTCGATAATAGCATTAGGAACCGTGTTTTTAGTACACCTAGATCTTCTCCAAGTCTGTGGTATTATTTATCTCCAATACAATGTGAAAGGAAAAGTCACGTTGTTAAAGAGATGTTTAAATTGCTCCAGAGTGAATGTTGAATTCAGGCGCGGGATTTGATCTCTGAAAGTGGGGGGTCGGGACTCGGGTAGACTACCAAACCGCGCCAAAGGCGCCGCGGGAGCGCAAAGCGCTCCCCCTAACGGCGTGGGGTCTGGGGGCCCGCATTAAGGCCCCTGGTGGGGGGTCCAGGGGCAAAGCCCCGGTAGGGATCCAGGGGGAGAAGCCCCCGGAAGCTCCTGATATTTACGAAATTGTAGGCATTAAAATGATGCATTTTATGTTCAACTTTAAATTAGATAAGATGGGCACTTAACAGAACACAAATATCACAATTTGACTTTCTCCAATTGTATCCTTACTCCGTATGATTAAATTTGGCCGGAATAGATAATGCAGAGGTGTGGGGAGGGAGAATGGATTACTTAAAACTGAGGTTTTCCAGGGGCTGCCTCCTTGGTGCCCCAGATCTTCTTTTCAGAGAGCTAGGGGGCTTTTTATGTGATGTGAATTCAGCTCTTGTTTATGATGGGGCGTCCGAAGCACGCCGAAAAACTTAACGTTTAAGACATCTCAGTGATGAAACTGAATGAAAATTAGAGAAAGGATGGGCCACTTTTAACCTTATTTGAATAACGGTGGCCCCCTAAAGACATTCTTACTGAAGCACAAACATACTCTGGTTTCCTATTTGGTCTTTTTCAGGTGACTTTCACAGAGCCATTATCTGTAAAGGGGCGCGCGGAGCGCGCCGAAAAAAATAAATTTTTACTTCATCTCAATAGTGAAATTGAAATAAAATTAGACAAAGAGTGGTCCATTTCCACTACAGCTGAATAAAGATGACCCCTGAGGATATTTTTACAAAGCAAAAACGTACCATTGGTTTCCTATAGAGTCCTTTTCATGAGATTTTTTATAGAGTCCTTATTTGTGATGTTACCCGCAGAACACGCTGAAAAATGGACTTTTGAGACATCTCAATAGAGAATTTAATGTAAATTAGAGAAACGGTGGGCCCCTTTTCACTTCAGCCGAAAAAAAGTGGAGCTCCAGATTAGGGTTAGATAAGATCATCGTCCTTTCAGAAAGCTTGGGGCGCTTGGTCAGAGAAGGGGACCAGAAGACGACCGCCTCCCTGCCCCCCTTGCACTAGTTACGGTAGACCTTCAGCTGTGTACGGCCCAGACACTGGTGATAAGTTTCAGTGACAATGGAAGAGGTGTTCTACAAGAAGTAACCTCCAATCTTGACATATTTAAAACGGGTGCACTCGAAGCTTGTCGAAAAAAAAAAAAGCGTTGAGACATTTATTGGAAGAATATTGTTTTTATTTAGTTTTCAGTGCAATATATGACCCGTTTAAACATTATACAACTTGGTTAAATATCACTTGCGTAGCTCTGTTAGTTCCAGTTTGTATTTTGAAGCAAAAGCAACCAGACTAAGACGTAAAAAAAACCAAGTTCTGGAAAAAGTGGGGGGGGGGGGCAAGTGCCCCAAGTGCCCCCCCCCCCCTTAATCACGCCTATGCCTCTGATGAAAGCACAGATTCATTTGCAAATGTGTTTATTAATATGGCATCAAAGGGCCAATCCTCTCACCCTAAACTACAATTCTTGTAGTTGTTTATAGAGAACCTCTATTGGCTCAGCTGTTTGATTAACAGCTAAGTCAAATATTGCAAATAAAGCGTAAGCCTCTAAGTGTGACACGTGGGTATGCAGAGTAACGATCGAAGTTTTAGTGGGCGCAGGGTATTGACGTTAGTGTCACGGAGGCCGCTTCATTGAAACTTTGACCTTTTAGTATATTTTATAATCTGGGAAGGTTACCTCAGTTTCAGAGATTCCCCCTTGTGAGTTACAGAGAAAAAATGATTTAATCCATTATTAACCACTTAACTCGAAAGTTCAGGTGCCGCTCCTAAAAAAAAAAAACATTGAGAAAAACCCTTGTTTTTGTTTTGAGTCTTTCTTTTGAAAGATGTAGCAGTCTCCTTTTCCGTATCAGGTCTCCATTGACAGATGAGTAAATTGCTACGTTTAGCCTTCAACGGCATTTTAATGAACTTTAAAAGCTGAACAGGGCACCGGTATTTCATTTGAGTTCGTCAAGGGGGTGACGTCCCCGCCCTTACTGTATGGCAGCTTTGCCACTGATTTCAGACAATTTTGTGAGGGGCGTTAAGTGCAGTAACTCTCAGATAACCAAACTCTCAAAAATACAAAGATTGTAATTTTGAGTAGTACAACAGTGACATTACAATTTTTTGTGCAAAGTACACTTTTAATCTGAATGAATAAACTTCAACATTTTACTTCTCGGTTCAAGAGCGTCCTAAGAAGATGGGGGTGGACTGTTAAAACTCATTTCTCGTGCTGTTTAACATATAGTTTTCAATTCTTTGATTTAAGGTACACTTTCATTTAGAATGTCGGAATAATTGGTACTGTTTAGGGTGTGAGAATTAGGGTATGTACGCTTTATGACAATTTCAGATACTCAGCTAAACATTGTACAACTGTAGACAAATCAGGGTAGGTACGGTAATTATGTAGAAGACTATTACAATAATCGATCTGGCTGATAATTACAGCAAAAAACCAGGGAACATGAAGCAGCATCACGAGTAAGATGTTTCCCATTACCATCAACATTTTAAAATTGGAAGTAAGTAGTTCTGCAAACCTTACTGACAAGATACCGTTCGAGCTGAGAGAAGCAAATGCATCGCCAACTTTTAACCACGCAATTGCTACTGAACGACTGAAATGATAAATGCAATTTTGCTGTCATTTCATATTTTCAGCTTATTATATAGAACACTCACTCATTTCAGAAATGCGGTCTTCAAAAGAAAGACATTCAGTAGGTTTGAAAGTTGGTAATCACGTACATAGCCGTGGGCGATTGTAAAAAGACGTTGGTGAAACATAGCTTGCAAAGAGGACAACGGCAGGGAAAAATTGGGTCGCACCCGAATGATATTTTGATCTACAAGGGTACATTTACTTGCGTATTTTGCCTTTTTGCTATAGGGTGAATTTATATGTAACTTAAAAAAAATCAATCCCAACGAGTGAAAAAAAAATACTAATCTCGGTGATATGTGAAGTACTCCTTACAGAGTACAACCTGCATCTCCCTTTTCATATGGTCTTATGTGTTGAATGACCCCCCCACCCCCGTGACCCTTCCAAAGTACACTTTGAAAATGTGTTTATTTGCAATAGTATTTGAGGGGCGTTACTACTTAATGGTAGTACTTGTAGCAAAATCTCCGACGTAAGGAAGTCCTAGTTTTTAAACACTGAAATCAACATAACGCATATCTTCCCATCCTTTCTCTGTTTGTAGCATTTGTAAGTAGATGAAATCCATTTATCCAGTATTCCTTTTTTTCCTTTAACAAATGGTAATAACAGAGACTATTTTTATATTTTCCCTAAGAGATTTATAAAATGGGATAGTCCCGCTTAACTTAATCAGGTGTAGACGACTTTATTTGGCCTTTAGCTTTAACTCGTCCGAAAAACTCTTGAGTGTCATTTTGTTTCTCGTAAGTGGCACGTAGGCTGTGGCTTGTGAATCTAGGTCTAACGCAATCAAGTGGTCTGGACTGTGACTTGCGAATCTAAGTCTAACACAGTCAAACTTTTTTCTTTACACTGGGATCATATAGGCCATGGAACAGTGCATGGATGAAAATTATTTTTAAAAATTGACGTAGATCCCGGGGGATGCGGAGGATATATCCCCAAATATTGTCAAAGGGTAATGTTCAATGTAATCATCCCCCAATGTTCAGTCTACAAATTCGTGAATGCTAAGTTAACATTTTTTGCTGGCAAGTACATTTATTCTCCACCTAAAGGAGAAGTTTAAGAAAAACGTTAATTTTTAAATGTGAAAGAAGAACCAAGTATACACAGTGTTGTGAAATTGCCATTGCAATTGTACATGTATCCCTCGAGATGTCAGCAAATGAAGTTACTAGATTTGTGTTCCAAAGTGCTGTTGAGGGCAGCAGAGTTTTATAACTTCCTCACATTGAGAAGGAATGCTTTGTTTCTCTTTGTTTTTAGACTGTTGTGCTGACCTTGAATTTGATAGTAATAAGACCTTCCTGTGGGAAAGCAGAGTTTTTAAAGTTCGCATTCCACTTGTGCAATCCACATTCTGATAATATGGCATTGTTGATGAGGAAATAGGCTGTAAAATCAATTAAGTATAAGACTGTCCATCAATGTAAGGATATGATGTCATATGTGTTTGCTTCAAGTTTTTACCTCCTAAGAAACAATTTTTCTGCATATTTTGAAGTTGACGAATTTTGCGTCCGGAATATACCTTAAACCATGAAACTAATACTTTCACAAAGCAGTACTTTCGTCAAAGTTTTATAGCTCCATGGTTAGGTGTTCATTTAAACTATGTGTGTAATAATTCGTTGCATCGTGGAATTGTGGGACACAGCGTGGAATTGTGGGACACATCGTGGATTATACAAACCGAGATCCGCACATAGTGTACGGAGTTCCCTTGTTTTTATTAGCACGTGCATACAAAATGTCTGGCCAACGTTTATTCACTCAAAATTGTACATTGAGCAACAATTTGTGATATAATTGGTGTACTACTTAGGACTTAAACTATAACGTTTTTATTGCTTTGTTTTTCTGAAAGTTTTTCCACTTGTACCAAAGTGCGGGATAGTAGTAGTAGCACTCCCAGACTAATGAGGTGATGTAATGAACTAAGCCCTGTCTTTTTAACATGTTATGGAAGCAAACAGTGGGTGTTCAAGGTCATATAATTTTTTGGTTTAATTTTAAAGGAAACAAAGAAGGTAATGTGAGTTGTACAACAAGAAAGTCACAAATTATTTCTCAATGAACTAAATTGTTTCAAGTGAATTATTATTTTTTTTTTTTTTTGTACTCCATTTATTCAATTTTTTACAGATAGCCCAAGTGAAAAAATTTCAACATTTAATACGTAGGTTCAACAATGTCTTATGAAAATGTGAGTTAGACTTTTATAATGCATTTTTTAGGCCAATGAAATATATTTTTGAATTTTTGACTTGAAGTATTTTTTTACGTCTCGTTTATTCAAGTTTGTTTTCATTATCCATGAACAAGTATATAGAGTGTAGAAACATAGCAGCAAAGCTTAAGATCAATAGGAAGGAAATAAATGCAGTCTTGAAGTGAGAAAAGCCCTACAGAATCGTATTCAAAGTGAAGCATAGGGTCTTTGACGACCCGAATAAACATTTCACTCTGAAATCAAATTTCCTCAACAGTCCCTTAACAATCAATCGTTTCGTAAAAGCGCCAGACAATCAAAATTTCCTTCAGCAACACACAAATAAAAAGAATACTATTGTTCGTTGATGGTGGTTTATGGTCTATCGCTCATAGAACACAACTGCATTAACTGCCTGCGTTCAAACATGCGCAGCAGGTACTGAAAGACAGGACCAGGCCCCCAAAATCCAGCCTCCCGGACCAGGGACCAGCCGGGGAATACAACGGAAGATACTCGTGTTCTACATGCTGTTGAGCACACTGTAAAATAATGTCTGTACATTTACAGAAAATAAAATAAAGAAAAGCAAAAGAATACATAAAAAGTGCTGTCAATGAGTAACTTTTTGTGTATTCCTTTTGTATTTCTTTATTATTTCTTTATTTTTTCTTCTGTAATTGTACAAAAATTCTGTAGAATTACAGACATTTTTTACACTGTAGATAAGTAGAGTCATGAACCAGATGATGAGATTTAAGTTCTTGTCATTTATGATAATGGTTTTTAAATACACTCATTGCAAGAAATTGGGAAGTGAGATTTCTAAACAATATGTCAAATTTCTAAAAGGAGTTTCAAAACAGAACTGAGGTACACTTAAAAACAGTCTTTCCGTGGCTTCTGAGGCGTTATAACCCAGCAGCTTCCTGGCGATTCAAAAAAAAAAATGTTTTTGCACGACGTCTCTTAGGCAGGATTCGGTTTCCCCTCAAGCTAAGAAAGGCTTTTGAAACAAATGATAATAAAAATATTTCCTCTGATATTTCTTGTTGGAGCATTTAGGTTTATTAGTCTCTATTTATTTCAATTTTATTACAAGCATCCATGTTTGGCCTTTATAGAAGACGGCATTTGTTTTCAACAAATCAGGTGTTAGATATAACAAAAAAAAAAAATATATGCAGCAGTTGATTGAATAGATAGTTTCAGTACATTCTTACTTACAGACTAGTACAATAAATATACACGATGTATTATATTCTGTTATTGGATATACGTATCAGGTTCGGAAATGCTCTATAATGTAACTCCCAGTGGCATTTTTAATAGAAGAGGTTTATGAAACTGTCTGTTCTACCCATTTTACCATAACCATGGTAATTCCCGGCGCACATAACGGCTAATACCAGCTCAATAAGAAGGCTTTAATAAGAGTTTCAATGATTACAATACCACTACATTATTAAGATTCTTGTCAATCTATACTCAAAAGTAGGAAATGTGGTTACAACAATAAAAAAAATCACTCTGATAAAAATCTGAAGTTAATGGGTGTTTTTTTTTTTTTTTGTTTTGTCTTTTTAAACAATGGGGCAAGTCTTCGTTAAAGGGCTAATCCTCCCATCCGCAACTAAAATTTTGTAGTAGTCCATAGAAATTGTCAATTGGCATGCCTCATTGATTGACAGCTACCTCAAAAATGCAGACTACCAAAGGTCATATTTCACAGCATTTACTGTGCCAAGAGTGCTTTGATCGCTCAGCGGGTTTCTGTATACACATCCTACAGGAATAAATTGAGATTTAGCCTGGAAACAAATGTCCATAACAAAGGTCAGTATGTTATTGGAGTTAATAATATGCTTAATCTATTCAAAATGAGATACTTTGTTAAGCTGGTGAACAATTTTCTTCGTTTTTTATCTCACGAATAAACAATACTAAACTCTTGAAACCCAAATCCCGTTTGAATGTTTTGTTTGGAAATACCTACAAAGCTAATACCTACAAAGCAAAAGCAACTACTTTTCACCTTTTTTTTAAATTAAAAGAAAATTAAATTTAAGTTATTGGAACACCAATGAGAAATGCGCGAGATGAACGAATGGGCATGCGGTCATTTCAAAATTTCAAACTGCAAACTAATTAAAAAAAAAAAAACATTGACCTACAATCCTGACTATCATGTACTGGGGAAGAAAGGAATTACAAGTGAACTCTTACTTCGTGATTGTAACTATTAGACCTTCTTACACTATGCAAAACGTTATTGAAATTATTACAATTGATACAAAGTAACGTACTGATTTGCAGTATAAATTACCGACTTTTTAAGTAATAAAGTGCATAAAACATGAGACTACTAAAATTTTCAAGTATGTCTTAGGTCTCAACACATTCCACAGCTGTGTATTGCAAAATTTTACATAAATTTTAATTGTAAAACCAAGCAAAATTAGTAGTCTAATGCAATGCAGTTCTCCTGCAAGGATAACTACTGTAGATACTTTCTGTATGACATTTCTATCAATGAATCACGTTTTTCTAATAACTTCGACTCATTCAACTGCCACAATTAAGACTAAAAGATGCACGGCTGTGTACCGAACTTGTTTACGCTCTTATATCATGAGAATAAAGTATAGATAAAACCTTGAGATGAAATATGTCTAAGTAAATTTTATAAAAAAGTAGGTCTAATTTTCTTGACAACACGACAAAATTTCTAGTCCAGTCCAAAAAAATTTTACAAAAATATTACAAAAATGTTTTTTTATATTTTTTTCTTACTAATTTATGCAAACGAAGCGTTTTTGCAGTAGATGTATTATTACAAGTTATTTACATTTACTTTTTTGAAAATAATAACCATTGAGAATCCCAATCAGTTAAAAATATTTGAATCGAATAACGAGCGATGAGTTTATACCCCCAAACCTCTTTTCGCATATTGTTTCACATTGAACCATATTGGCAATGACTTCTAGGATTACCTGTCAATTATTGTTTGTAGCACATGTTTTTTACTAGTCGTAAGTAAATTGGCCACAAGATTGGGCATGATTTTTCATCTCATTATGATCCCTTTGTTAATAATCCTTCATGTAATTGTGGTTTCGTTTGAGTAGCCGAGATATAACCAGGCGAGACGTAGGGATATTTGAGAGGGCGAAAAAATGAATTGGGTGTTTCTTTCCTGCTCTTTCCTTTTTCACACTCTTTTCCATTTATTTTCACAAAAAACAGGGGGCGATCGCTCCCTGTCCCCTCTCTGACACTGCAGCTGTTTATATCGACAACCGGCAGAACACTGATCGTCTCACCAAGGATACATTAACCACAATCAACTGGTTGGCTTTGTTCCAGATACACTCCAAAAACACTTGGATTAATTTAACCAGATTCGGTGTTCTATTTACTTCAACAAAATCCTATTTTACTTTTCCATAAAATTTTGGTTAAAATTATTTGCAAATCCCAACAAATAATCTGATTGATGTAACCAGGATTTGTGTTAACTTAGTTTAACAAAGAAACCTAAACAGGATTTTGTTTCTGTAAATAGAACACCTGCTTAAATTCAACCCCAGTGTTTTCTATAGAGTGCATCTTTTTAACCACATGGTTTACGATATACGACATAAAATTTGGATGCTGACAGAAAACAAACTGTTTGATGATATAAACAATAATTATTACTCTGTCTAGCTACGGCAACATCAGTCTATAATGTATCACGTGACCTGCACTTCTTTTATTTGAAAATGCGTCCCTAGCAAAAGTTTGAAATATATGACCTTACCAGTTTGGTGTTAAAACTGGTGAGGTCATATATTTCATATATTAAATCGGCCAGGGAGATGATAACGTTTGTCTCGTTACAGATATATCATTTAAAAAACAGACAAGGCAGCGGGCAGATTTCATCCTGATGTTAATCTCTTTGTTCTTACCGTTCTGCCAAATCTTCCCACAACTGGTACTCATATAAATGTGAAACCATCCACCAACTCTATTTTCAAATAACAATTCCTTTCTTCAAAATGTCTAAGAGGCCCTAGTAGTTTAAGTACCTCTTGGTTGAGAAGCAGGACGTTACAATATCAAATGCAACAATCGACTGGGTGAGCAGTGCATATGAATGGCTGAATGAAGCGCCATTACATAACAGCATTGGCATCATATAAAGGATACGTTAAGCAAGGCAGAGTGTGCAGCTGCCGTGTTAAGCTTTTGAGTCTGTTTTTCATGGATTGTAGTTTATCTGTCGTCTTTGATTCCGCGCCTGATGGTTTCCAATACTATTTTTAATGGGTCTCCGTTAACAAGTAAACCAATGCATTCGTATGCCTATTGTCTTGTCAACTTGAGCTCAACAGAGTGTTGTTGTAATCTTTTTTCAAGTTCTTTAATGTTAGAATCAAATCGCGAATTTGAAAACAAAACATGAACGGCACAATGAAAAGACATGTACAACCTTAGTTGAGAAATCTCGCACAGAGTAAAACTAGAGAAATGGATGTGGGCTTCGTAATAACCTAAAAAGGTAGGTCTATACCAAAGCCAATTGTTGTTTCGTACTCAGTCTGATAGTGACGTCATAAATTGCTATGGCCATATATCTTATACTAATTCCGTTTACACGAGAAGTTACGAACCGTCCGTATACTCCTCACACCTAATTTATAACGCTATTGCTTGACATCTTTGTCATGTCATGGGTACTCTGACATCATACAGGGTGTGGGCACAACCAGGTTGTGTGTCTATATACTAAATTTGAAATGTAGACCGTTCTGCTCCGTTTCATTCACCAATTCAGTGAGCCACAACAGGACAAAAGGTTGTGGCCGGTCCGACTTTAACCAGTCTCTTTAAAACTCAGCTGTAAAACTCCATCAATGAACCTACCAAGCGCCACCCCATTTGATAACAACATATCACCTTTTCTTTAAAGTTGTCTTTGATGCTTTCCATGTGTCGTTCGCTGGTTCGTCGATGGGGTTACTGTACTTTAATTATCCCTGATTGGGAACGAGGGGCATTCAAGGTTGGAAGTCATGATACCTGGGGAAAATAAATAAGAAGCGTATAATATAAACATATAGTTTTATATATCAGATTTTATTGTTTCATAGAATTATGATGATCGTATTTTTGTTGTCTACTTACATCCCAATTCGATCTTACAGATATTTCTGACCGCTCTCCGTCCTCCTTCGGGACTAATGATGCTTTTTCGGGATACTTTATTCATATTATATGCAATTACAATATGTTCAGGTTTGAAATTTTGGCGTAAGAAACAATGCTTCACATTTTACGAGCAAAGTTTCAGGTATACAATTTTCCTTCATAAAAGTGTAAAATGAAAATTATTTGATGATAAATGACAAACTGGCTTTAGACTTCATAGCGTTAAGGCTTTCAAAACAACACAACAAGGTAATAAGACTTGGCAGGGAATGTTCATGGCAATCCCTTTCGTATTAATTAAATTCGTACCCATCCAAGGTTAGATAAGTAAGGTTCAAAGAAGTAAGTCGTGTTCATTGGCGTAGCTACAATCCTTGAAAAAAATGGTGGGATAATGCAAGCAAAAGAAACAATGACTTGATCACCCCCCCTCCCCCCCCCCCAAAAAAAAACTTCAGCTTTCAATTTTGTGGGATCTTATGGCGTCCTGGATCTTAATCGTTGATGCGGGGAATGGGGTTTGTCCCATGTACTGTTGTCGAGGAATGTAGAAAATTTGCTAGGGGCACGCACATACACTCTTCCAATTCCTTTCAAAAACTTTCAAAACTATCGTAAGTAATGTTGTAATTTTGGCGTCTGAAGGCACGCCTAAAATTTTTGCCTTTTTTACACAAATATTTGAAAACATAGAGTAGTAGAAATATTGAGATTTTGAATTCCCCGTAACAAAATTTCAAAAGCGCGGGGACTGTTGAAAATCTGAACTTCCTATAAGCAAATGTTAGATTGCACTGCGAATGGAGATCGTTGCTGTAACATAAGGTTTCCTAAACCTTCTGTATTAAGGCTCTAAGATGGCTTTTTCACAGTTTCCTTTTAATAAAAAATATTTCTAAACCCATACTCAACTGGGGAAACTTTCAAATTTAAAGAAAATGTAGAAAAAACGGCGTCTTCTTTGCAAGTGTTACTATATGATTTGATGTCAAATTTTGTTTTTTTTTTTATTTATTTCCCAAGCTCGAAAAATGTTTCATAAATAGAATTTTGAACTAGCAGTATTTTTTATAGAGAAAAAATTTGTCGCGCGTGAAGCACGAGGATTTTCTCCCAAACAAGTATGAAAATTCAAGAAGTTGTACAGAGAATCAGTCAATGCGTGATGTTATAAAATAAAAGTTCGGAAAACCTTACTGTATTTGACTGGTGTCCAGAATGCCAAAATTGTGTGTGTGTGTGGAGGGGGGGGGGGGAGGGGGACTAGAGGTGTCAAATAATATTGGAGCACGTAACCCCAAACACAGTCCACAGACACTGTATCTGAAGTGGGGTCCAGGGCGCGGAGCCCCTGAAGTTCGAAGGTTTCAAAATATCTCTGGATGGAAAATGAAGTCTCTGCATAAGTACATATTTTTATTTTTTTCGGTTAACACAAATCCTAACTGACCTGAGGTGAGGAGGAGGGGGGTGGGGGAGAGGCCAAGGGGAAAAATCCCCTCTTCCCCCCCCCCCCCCCCCGCCTCCCGTTGAGCTGCCACTGCTGGTGTCCTATGTAGATTTTTTTCTCTTTTTATTATTCAGGTTCGGTGGAGTTCTTTCTTCCTATTGTAGCTTAACATTAATTGTGTCATAGCGATTCCTCATTAACTTTGGTAGGTTCTCATTTTAATGAGGCTACTAATTTTTTATCATGTTTTCACTTAACTTTACCTCATGATGAAACGGCCTGATTAACTCTTATCTCTTCAGGGAGGAAAAGGAGCCCACTACATGCAGACTTAAGTCAAGTTTCATATCTGTTTTATTGATTGGCAGTAAAAGATGTGTTTTAATGCACAAAAAGTTACGTAACATTTGGAGTTAGCTAACAGGTCAGTCAGCATGTGTTCATAGCTTTTCACGCAGTGTGAACACAATGAAAGCATAGCTCTTTTGAGGTCACAGATCATGTAACAAACTAAGATATTAGTTACACCCCATACCACCTTTGATGTACTGGGGTGTCTATATTGCTTTTTCAAGAAACGACGTCAGAGCATGTCTTCTGGCAAGTCACTTAAAAATACTTCACAAAAACCAGAATGCAAAAATGCATTGAGGTTTCGATGATACATAAATGTTCTGTTTCAAAGAGTGCCACCATGCACCATTATCTTCTCATTCAAAGGTTATACCAGCATGTTCAAAAAATAATTTTGTCATTCCAGATGACCTTTTGGCGTCAATAAAAGTCATACATAGCTAGACAGGCAAACAACAGACAGACAGATGGACAAACAACTATCCTAAAAGATCTTTTTTTAAAAGGTTCCTAGACTTTGACCCCTTGATACCCCAGATGACCTTTAATTTCTGCCAAAAAATGGGGCTAAATCGGGAATGGAAAATCGCAATTTTTCCGCCTAAATCGGGATACTTGGCATCTCTGCCTTTGACCTCCACCAAAAACAGCATCGATTATTTCCAGACCATAACCCATTCACATACCAAATATAAATTCTATTCGGGTTCCCTACCTTGAGATATCGCATAAAATATTCAAATTTGACCCCTGGTGACCCCAGATGACCTTTCACCTCTGCCACAAATAACAGGAACATCTCCTGACCATAATGCATCTACATATTAAATATGAAATCAATCCAAGCTTCCCATCTTGAGATTCCATGATAACGAGATTTTCAGATTTTGGACCCAGGTGTCCCCAGATGAACTTCGATCTCTACCAAAAACAATAAGTACCATTTTCTAACCATAACACATCCACATACCCAAATACGAAATCTATGTGAGTTCCCTCCCTTGAAGTTTTGCATGAACAAAATTTTCAGACTTTGACCCCTGGTGACCCTATATGACCTTCGACCTCTGCTACAAACAAAAGGAACCACTTCATGACCACAACGCATCCACATACCAAATATAAAATCTATACAAGCTTCCTATCTTGAGATACCATGTTAACGAAATTTTCAGACTTTGACCCATGGTGAGCCCATGAGACCTTAGACCTCCGCCAAAAACAAACGGGCCCATCTATTGACTAAAACGCATCCACATAACAAATGTAAAATCTTTACAAGTTTCCTACCTTGAGACATCGTGTTAACAGGGTTTTCAGACTTTGACCCCTGGTGACCCCAGTTGACCTTTGACCTCCACCAAAAAGATTACAGACCATCTCCTGACCATAACGCATCTACATAACAAATATGAAATCTATCCAAGTTTCCTACCTTGAAATATTTTGTTAATGAGATTTTCAGACTTTGACCCCTGGTGACTCCAGATGACCTTTGACTTCCACCAAAAACAATAGGGACCATATCCTGACCATAGCGTATCCGAATAATAAATATAAAATCTATCCAAGTTTCCTAGCTTGAGATATCGCGTTAACGAGATTTTCAGACTTTGACCCCGGTGACCCCAGATGACCTTTGACCTCCGCCGAAAACATCAGGGTCCTTCCTCTAAATATTGCGCATCTATGTACCAAGTTTGAAAACTGTCAGACATTCCTATTTTGAAATATCGTATTAACAAGCAAAGTGTCACAAACACACGCACACACACACACACACATATACATACACACATACACACGCACGCCATGATGAATGCATTGGTTTCTCTTATTATCGAAACCAAAAATATTTTTACTTCATTACAACAGCAAAACATCAGCCGCTTTCTCTGACAGACGATAACCCCCACGACAGTCTTAAACATGAGTAACGTTAACTGCACTGAGCAATATGTATAATACTATATGTGTACAACCAGGTGGGATGAACATATCATCAAAAGTGTAATCTTTGTCAGTCAGTTATCCAAACCGTGACATTTCTTCAAAGTTTTTCTATCGGCTACCCTGCCGCAATTTGAAATTAATCCCTTCTACTTAAAACAACATGCTCACTAATGCCTCATTCAAACATAACTCATTTCAACATTACCATTTACTGCGATGCTTCTACATAAGCCAGCCATTTCACATCAATAAATAAATCTTTGCTACTTAGGACAAAATTCTTAAGGGCATCTTAATGTTCCGAATAATCTCATCAGAAAAAACGATTTCAGTTACATCATTTTGTCATGAGATCCTACCACAAGCGATAGACGTTAATCATGTAAATCAAGGGGAAAGTGTGGACCATCAGTGTCAATGCTCACAATAAATAGGATATATGTTGCGGTGGAAATTTGGGACAATATGGCCATGTAAGGAAATGCTACTTAATTTTAAAAAGTAAGCTTTCCTTAAAACAAAAACAAAAAAAAAAAAAAAATAGTGAGTATATGATCTGAGGACCGTGAGGTTTGTCATGTGTTGTCCTTCAGTGGACTCGTAGTTTCTTTGGGAAGCAGTTAACTGTTTGGTGTCGCCGAACGGCCCCTTGCTAGAGGGCCTGGAAGAGTTAAAAAATGTATATTGACTGCATTGAAACTACATTACCTCTTTCATCTCCTGTTTTGTCTGAATCTACTCCCCTGTTGATGAAACACAGAGTAAATGTTATTAATTACTAGTGAAAAATAAAGAAAAGCTGTATGTCAAAGACTAATTGTAATCACAGCTTTGACTGTTTTATATGTAATATGCCAACGACGGTGTTGCTCCTAAAATGTGTAGGTTGCTTTACTCTTCAACACGTTAATATTGAGTTTTCTACGGAGAATACTCTGTTAGTGGCTGCGATACCAACCTTTCCATCCTCATCACCAAGCCAAACTTTTAAGAGACAAATAAGTGAGTCATGTTTGCAAAACTGATGCATGATACCTCTCGGAACTTTAGATAGCATTCCGTAAAACTTCACCTAGTCTGGGTAGCTGGCATTTGATGTGAATATTCCTTCAAACAAATATAACGTCGATCACATTAAATAAGTTTTTAGGTGTTTTAATTGGCCTAGAGTAAATTGTAAAACCCCGCTGTACCAACTCTATTCGTTGCGACTGACTTTTTTTTTTTATTCCAGCCTGGATAAAAATTAAGTTTTGAAATGAACTTTCAATACTAGGGTTTCACTGTATATAGTGTAATTGTGACACGACTTTTTTTCAAGAAAGAAAAACGCTTTTTGTTTTAGTTTTATACTTGGAATTACAATAACCTTTCACTAAGTTTGATAATGGATATGACTGGACATGTTTAAGGCTCATGTGGATAATTGGTATGAAAGAATAGGTCGTCTGTGGACACACGTTTGTAACCGATTTTTTCAGATTTTGGAGAAATGATATTTTCCCTTGCCGCAATGTAATTTGTTGAAAAGACCAACCGCATGGGACTCGCTTCGAATTGTTAAAAGGAGTTATCAAAGAAAAGAAAATGAGTGGTGTATTCTTGTAATCATTAGTCGCAATTGCCATCATCCCTGCAGGGAGGTGTTAACACCTCCCTGATCCCTCCAATATCAACTTGTCCCTCCTCTTCACGAGGCCAAACTTTTAAGAGACAAATAAGTTAGTCAAATCACATTTACAAACGTTATGTGTTTATACATCTCGAATCATTACATTGCATTGTGGAAGATGTCACCTAGCCTGCGTAGTTGGCAGTGCATGCAAATATTCCTTCAAACCAATAAAACATGATTCACATGAAAGGTGATTCATTCAGGAGTTTCATTCTACAAACCTCTTCAACCAACTACATTCGTTCCAGATGTTTTTTTTTTTTTTTTTTTTTTTTTTTTTTTTTTTTTTTTGCAGCTTGGATGTATACTATGTGACATTTTTTAATCATTTTTCAATACTGGGGGTTTCATTATAGCTACTCTACATATGAATGACACAAACATTGTTTATACATAAACGGTGTCATCAAATGTTTTACATGAATGAAATCAAGGATGGTTATACAAGATAGACATCAGCAATGTAAATAGTATTAGTTCTTTCAAACTTATTTTACTAAAATAAACATTGCACAGAAAAATTGACTCCCTATTCTAAAGTCAATTTGTTTCTGTGGTGACTTATTCAAGATAAAGTGGGTTATCAATGGGACAAACTGACCCAGCTTTAAGATAGTGAATCACTTCGACATTTCCTGTGTAACTGTTTGGTTTCATGGATAAAGTTTTATCGGTACGTAATCTTCCGTCCCTTATTTAGCTTCGCATCGTTAAAAGTTTCCAGGGAATATTAGACGCTTTTCACAGTTTCGTGAGTTCCTATCAGCTTATGCTATCTGTGTATTAATTGACTGTTAAAACAGGTGTTTGCAAAAAAGAAAAAAAAAAAAAAAAAACGATACAGGATCTTTTGTTGAAAATTGGGATCACATAGTAGGTCAGCATTATAGAAAATTCAGTAAAAATGGCGTTGCCTTTGAGGCAGTATATCCATATTTCGAAGTGAAAGCTCTCCTTGGAATCGCAACCATCGTAAAAACCTACCTGATTATCGATTGGCAATACTTCCTATCAAAATAACATCTTCTCCGAATAACGGCCGTGATCCTCGTTTCCGGGCAACGACCTTAGGCAAGTTATGGTCATTTCTTAATACTCGTTAATCTGACCTTATATGATGTACGAATGAGTTTCAGGGGGACTCTGTTTTAGTATACGGTCATTCGCACTTGTATATTGAAAACCGAAAAGTGACAAAATAATCAGACCATTTTTCAATGAGTCAAAACATATTATATGATGGTATTTGCACCAATAAATAAAACACACATACGGTTTAGACCTATATGCAACGAAGAAGCCGCGATATTTTCAACAGCTGAGGAAACTGGATGACGTCAATTAAGTAAGCCCCACACCTGTAGATGAACGAACTAGTAGTGTAAAAACCTAAATTTGTCGAAATAATTCTCCATCAGTCATTTTCAGGTTATCTTCTACTGTGTTTAGAGAATGTTTGGTCACTCTCTTAGATACCTTGCCTAATGAAATGGAATGTCATTATCAAGTAGTATCATTGTGGTACCACTATTTGGTCAAGTAATAAGGGACCGATTCAAGGTACAGTGACTGCATATGTATAACGATGCAAATTGAGGGTTCATTTCTTACTCCCGAACCAATCAATTGAGATTCTTGTCGTTTATCACAGACCACAAAGTTTTTGTGATAGGTATGAAATGGTTTTATCGACTTGCTTTTGGGAAAATGGGCTAAACGATTTAGCTGTATTCTCTCTGAAGAATTGAAGACGATTTTATATTACCTCCCATTAGACCGACAGTGACTAAGTCTACCTTACCTCTACCCGATACTCTTCATCTGTCATCTGTTCACCATCACGAGGGGAGCCCCAATGCTGCGAAGAAATTGAAATAAGGTGATATCAGTGCCCGATGTATTTAATATAAAGACTACACTCTAAAATCAAAAGAGTGAACCAAGTCACTCTTTGATCGAGTGAAAAGTGTAAATTCACTACATTAGAGTGATAATTCACTCTTAGAGGAGCGAAGTTCCCTCCAAAAAGAGTGAAGTTCACTCCAAAAAGAGTGAAATTCCCTTAAAACGAGCGAAGTTTCACTCTTGATGGAGTGCCCACAGTGATCGCTCTTAAAAAAAAGAGCGATCATTGCAGGCACTCGTGGAAGAGTGAATTTTCCCTCTTCCTCTAGTGAATTTCACTTTTTTTTTGGAGGGAAATTCACTCTTTTCGGAGGGAACTTCACTCCTCTTGGAGTGAATTATCACTCTGACGGAGTGAATTTATACTTTTCACTCGATCAAAGAGTGACTAAGTTCACTTTTTTGATTTCAGTGTGTAGGATCTAGAAACGCTGGTATAAATGTGAGTTATCTTATTCAGTATCACTGGGCATTGTGTTTAACATAATCGTTATATGTGTTAACAAGACTTTTCAGGATTTCTTTAAAAAAAATGATATTATAGTATTAGTTACATCCATCAAAAAATGTCGTAGAATGTTAGGCCAGTTGAAAGTTAATTCATTTTCACATCATTTAAAGCATTGTGTGGTAACGCGCTTATTATATTGATATACAAGATGTTCTTTGTCTCAATAAGCATCAACACAGTTTTGCAAACGTTAGGGAATTTTCCAGAAGATCATATACCTTGAAGAAAAGGACCAAATGAGCAATCGAAATATTTTTTTTTCACACAGGGAGAAAAGCACAATTTCAGGAAGAGCTTTTAGTCCAGCTGTCCTAAATGTGATAAAATAATAAACAAATTTGATGACATTCTCGTCAACAAATACATACTTACTGTAACCAAGGTGGAGTCAACAACACAAACCTAATCAAGGTGGATGTTTAAGTGGTCCTCATCTTACCTGATTCGCATATTTACTGATGGAGCCTACACCCCCCCCCCCCTTAACCTTTCCAAATTGACCGCGTTATAATGTTATAATATTTTGAATAAAATCCAGTAATCCGGACCCCACAAGTCGAAGTATACAGCAAAACGTTTCCTTAAAATAAGCAGACAGTATTCCTAAATGCAAGATAAGAGACGTGTACATTCCAAGTAGCTTACTGCCTGTTACAACGGACCAGCTTACCCAGCTGATTTATTACTTAACCTTACTTCCTAACATTTGCTCATTTCTACAGTCTTAATCATGGATTAGGATTTAACGTTTTCCCGCAGCTTAATTTGTAAACAGAAAAGAAGTAGGTACTAGAACTCCTTGAGACAGAAGTAGCTGGCATGAAAATGATTATTGTAGATACACTCCATGATAAATCAAGACATACAATAAATAGGGTGGTTTAAAATGACATAAGAGTTTTGCAAGCAACAGCTGTATTGCGGCTAACGAGAGACCACCTCTGAACGCCTAATAACGTCATTTCACTACATATTGTTGTGTATTTTTCTCATTGGTCAAGTATTTCAGTATCAGACCGCTTTAATTTATTCGGCTGCGTGTACTGGGTAATTTCAGTGTAATAAATATTTCTTCTTTTTCCATTATTTTACTTCGATTATTTCGATATTGTGGGTTCTGTGTAGAACAAACCCCTAACTGCCTACAGTTACATTGTCCATGCACAAATCACTTAACTTATAAATTTGTATCTTCCGAACGCTATATGCTTAATGAGATGAAGTTTTTGCTTCCTAAAAAGGAAAACTTTTCTGCATATCTTGAAGTTAATGAATTTTGTGTCCGGAAATGACTTTCATTATCCTTTCGGGAAACGTTTCACACTTCACTTTTGATTTTCTTAATCGAATGGTGTACATATTTGGACAAGCAATTCGAAGTTTATGTCCATGTAGGGGAGTGGGTCACACTTCCAGGCTGGCAACCTCTATGTTCCCTGAATGGAAGTTTTTTTTTTTTTTTTCATGGGCTTCTAAAACACCATTTAAGCTCATTTCATATCGTGTTCAGTTTCTTTGATAATTTCGGGACTTCATCTTGCTGCGAATTGTCACCAATATTCTGGAGACACCGATCAGCACAACCCGACTCAGTAGGCTAATCTTGCAGATCTTTAAAAGGGGGCCAGTTCCTCCCAAAGCATTCTTGGTAAAGCCTTTGATATCACCTTTGAGATATTCAATGTAAATGTTAATATATTTATAACCATGAGTGGCTAAACTATACTAATTAACAGTATTTGTTATTGCAATCGATTTTTAGTGTAAGAGGAACAAGGAAATAATGCAAACTTTGAAAACAAGGAGGGGGGGGGGGGGGCATTAAGTTTTTGGCAATTTACCGAAAGTTTTACTCAGTTTGAAAATTGGTGAAATCATTCAAAGTTATTGAGCATAAAGCGATATTCAAAAGCTACTGAATTGCAAATTCTGCAAACTGACATTGCTTTGTGAAAAAGCCGGCCGACTGTCCTAAAAATTACTAGCACAATCGGATTAGAGTAAGGTAAATAATTGAGTAGACCGTATGAAACACGATAACCCCTGACAATGAAATAAAACTAACTGTAGAACTAGTCGGTTTGAAAAATTATATCATGTTTTTGTTTCCAAACCGCCATTGCTGCCGGCCCGTCTCTCTTAAAAAATTCTAGAATTCAAAATAGTGGTCGACTCTCCAGAACTCAGTGGCGTGATTGAGATGATGATATATCGGGATAAATGGTAGAGATATAAAAGAAAAGAGAAAAGCTTAGAGACGAGATGTTTGACCTGGAGTGTTGTTTCGTGGGTGATATCTGATTCCAGACATTTATACTGATAGCCTGAAAGTTGGCGTAACGCCTCCTTTTCATAGTCGGATTTATCAAGAATAGCAATGCCTCTGCCTTTGTCGAATTTTTTTTTTTTTTTTTTTTTTTTTTTTTTTTTTTTTTTTTTTTTTATGACGATATTGCGGTCGCTACCCAGTGAGCGTAAGGCAGCTAGTTCTTGGGAAGTTAGATTGTTGCCTGCGTGGCGGATAGGTATTTTAGCTAGACAGGCTTTAGTATTTAAGAGGTAGTCCTCTAGGTCACAACAGGGTGTCGAGCGTGGTTGCCATGTGGATTTAAGACGGAATTTGGTATAAGGTCGGGATGGATTATCATACATAAAATAGGTTTTCCTCGTAGTCCGGACACTCTAAAACCACCGGTTTTCTATTTACTCCCACAAAATTCTGGTTAAATTTCAACCCAAATCCTGGATAAACTGACTTAATTCCTGCTTGTTTTAACCAGAATTAATGTGAGTTTAAGCAGCATTTGTGATGGTTTAACCAGGATGTAAATAAAAATTCATTCAGGATTAAATAGTTATTTTTTATTTATTATTGGAGTAATTAAAAAAACAGATCCTGGTCAAATTTCACCCGATGTTTTTAGAGTGAAGTCGGACTCCTATAAATCATTGTGTGATTTTTATGAGCCAGGATTTATGTAAAAATTCATTCAGGTTTAGATGGTTATTTTTTATCATCTTAAATCACTCTTAGAGTGTGCTAACTGGACCTTTCAACAAAACCAAAGTTGAAAATGATAGGGTGGTTATCGAAAAATTCGACAGTAAACTTAGCCTTTTCATTACCTGTTTCATATTTAATCGAAGCCTACAGCTGCGTTTGTAGGGATTGCTTTCGTTGTCAAGTGCTTGTTTGACTGCTTATGTGGTTCAGTATACCTTCTCGTGTACACAAATTCCGAAAGAACGTATTGATTTATCGAACCGCTACGCACGCGAAAGGGGGAACGTGTTGTTTCTGCCTGCTTATTACGGTCGATATACATTCTGCTTCACGCAAGTACAACATTAAAGTATTGGCTTAGCGAACAGCTACGCACGCGAATTAAGGAATTTTTAAAAATCCATCCGTCTTCATATACGTTCATAATGGACGTACACGTATAAGAACGTGAACGCATACAAAACGTATACTGCTTTCCTGTACTGCATTATCCTCTGAGTTCAGAGTCTTGCGGTTTACTACACTGTGCTCGAATGATTCGTCGACTGCTACGCAGTCGTATTGCGTGGATCCACATGTAGCCATGATAAATCGTGTATTTTCGTTACATAACCCAAAGCATTAGTAATGTGCAAGTGCAGCATGGTGTATATTGTACTGACAGTCTGACAAACATTGAATAGTACCAGAATATACCGACCAACCTACACGCTACAGTCAGGAAGATCAGCCAAAGGTTATCAAACGTTCCTCGCTTTATGAACTTCGTATTTTTTGCAGCAGTGATGGTGTGGCGTTTTCTGCATCGTTAGAGTAATTGAAGCCTTAACGTTAGAGCTTAGGGTAATAGTCAGTCTAAAGGTTCTGTGTGGTTATGTCTTCTACTGGCTTCGATGTGTACTTGCCTGCAAGTACAAATTGTCTACTTTGTGACGTCCTCGGTTTATTTCATTTTTTGAAGATATTTTCGGCGAATTTATTTCTATGGTTGCTTTGTAGTTATCAGTTTTGTAGTAAAAGCAATTCTCCAGAGGGCAACGAGTGACACTGCTACTTTTGAGGCTAGACCCTGAGACGAAGGTGGGGCTGACATTTTGGGTTGCTAATATGGATTCTTTTTCGGAATTTTCTATTTCGGTCCAAGAATATATTGATCCGGGATGTAGAAGGGGTGGGGGTAGGCGGAAAAATTTTAGAAGACCTAATGTGTCGCAGTATCGTTGGCTCCGTTACCGATTATGTGATCAAAGATAAGGAAAGGTACGATGATGTTGGCATGCTCGCGATAATGACAGATTATTTCGAATGGGAGTAAAGGTTTCAAGGTAATATCCCTTGTCACTGTTAATTTGATACACACATTTGAGGCGTCCAGTTTTGTTGAAATTGATTTTTATTTCATGCAATAGTATACGTGCTGGGCACAAAGTGCCCACGATAATCATTTCTAGAACTTATGTTCATTAAACAGTTAGAGTCACTAACTTTGCACTAGGTCTTTAGAGAAAAAAAACTTTTGTAGTATGAACGATTTAGAGTGACGAATAAAATCCATCAAATCTGTATCTCCCAATATAAAGTTATCATAGAATTACTCTTAGCACATAGTTCATTCAATTTGATGGTTTTGGACTAAGAAATCATTTCGGGCATTACATTTTTCTCTCCAGAGATGAGCCTGGTCTAATAAAAAAATCACTGAACTTTGCTGGGCATACATGACTGACGCCGAAGGCGTTAGTCAGAGCGCGAAGCGCGACACTTTAACAGGTGGGGTCCAGGGGCCCGCCTTAGGGCCCCTGGTGGGGTCCAGGGGCTAAGCCCTGGTGGGGGTCCAGGGGGCAAAGCCCCCGGAAGCTCTGAGAAAATAGAGTATTCAAGACATCATTTGGAGGCCTATTTTAATCAGTACACTGGTAAAATAAAACACTCCAAGAAAAGTTTTCAGTCAAAATAGGCCTAGGCTAGGCCTAGCCTAAGCTATGCCTAACGTTAGGCTAGGCCCTAAGTAGTCCCAGCCTACACTGAAGCATGTCAAGATGAACAGTTCTTCAATCGCTGTAAAACTTGTCTCAGTGGTGAAGATGTCCATCAATCCCGATTAGAAAACCTTGGGATGTAACGTTAAGTTGTAACAACTAACGTTACGATGTTGTATAACATTAACGTTAGACCTACTAGGCTAGGCCTAGGCCTATGTTGTTTCAAAGTTGCTCATCTTGCGAATGAAATTGCCGAAATGGCTCACAATTGCACCACATTTTCAGTTCACTTCAGACTATCACTTTTCGATATCTGAAGAAGTTCTTTCTCTATCCAAGACCAATTCCATTTATTTTAAAAACTGTTACGTCAACTTTATGAGCGGCCGACTCGTTTTCCGATCGATCGCAGCACAGGTTACTGCATCATGCATGATATAATTGATATGATACAGTCATCATGACAACTTACACATGCACAGATTTACGTACTGAACTTACGTACGTGCGCATGGTGCATCATAAACATGATTCACTTTAACTGGGAGTATTACAACTCCCTTGCATGCAGGATAAGCAATGTTGAAGCTTGCAGCGGTAACGCCAGTAATAGTCCGGCAAGTTACAGTACAAACGCGTCGACCCACTGAAAAATAATGCTGTCAGAAAACCACGGAAATTGGGAAAGGTAAATCACGGAGGCAGGAAAAAAATCACGGAAATCCGCGAATTCACGGAAAAAGCTCATCCCTGTCTCTCTGAAAATTGTTTCCAAGTAAACAATACGTTAAGTGGTTATGATAATAAGCAGTTTGCTTCTGATTTTAAATTACTGGCAAAATCATTCAGTTAGGTTACCCCCTACCCCAGTTCAAACAAATATTGAGTTACGACAATGACGTTGGTCAACATATAACGTGATAAACATGCACTGACTGACATGATCGGCTGTAGAAAAATTTTGCCCGTAAGACGAACCACGAAAATGGTCCCCTAGTAATCCATATGAAAGTGCATGTTACAAACAGATTTTTATAGATCTTAATTTTCTTTTGAATTTGCTTTGTGATTGAGGGTGTAGTCTGGATTTCATCTTATAAGGGCAGGTGATATCGTAGCGATGTCTGATCACCACACTACATGGGGAAGGAGTGTGTAAGAGGGATTTCAAAATCCCATTTGAAAAATGTTGGCTTACGGAAGGATATGCTTGATGGAAAAAGCGCTACAATGATTCAAAGTGTACTACAAATAGTATATTTTATTTTCATCTTATTTTCTTCTTTTTCCTCTTGTTTGACATTGTTTTAGAAGTTGATAAAAGCTAGAAATTTACTGTTAAAAATATCGTCATTTTACCGTAATACTGGTAGCTTGGATCGAATTCAACCCGTTATTTTACAGTTGTGCGTTAACCCAGTATTAACGCTACCTACAAAGCTACTATAATTATTCGTGAACCGCGTTTACGCGAAAACGCGGAAACGTCAAAAACACTGACTTAACAAAAGTACGATGACCATCCAATGTGAGTTCCCGTGGATTCAATACTTTAGAATTGGCTAGGACCAGTTAATTAAAAAAACGCAAAAATCAAAGAACGTGTCTGATATAGATTTTTATTGTTGAACAGAGCACATATCATCTCCAAAGTGAGATTTTCACATTTTCACAAAGGTACCGTATGATTTTTTTTTCTGTGTGTGTGTGTGTGGGGGGGGGGGGGGGGTTAAATAAGCCAAAAACACGGAAACCTTGTTAATTAAGCTTTTAATTTCGAGGACTTTGGATAAATGTGTACATATGATTTACGTATTTAAGAGCAAAGAGTGTAGAGGGAGGAATCAAAACCACGCACTATAAAGTGTGTTGGCAAGGATGTACCAAACATGGGCGTGGAATGAGAATTGAGATCGATGTTAAATGTTTCTGTAAGTTTTCTAATCAAAGTGTAAGCAACGGTAGGCTGCCAACTTTAAGAAAATTTAATTTCGACGTTTTTTTTTTAATTATTTATATATACCCATAGGTTTGAAAACGCGGGAATGTTCCCCTCGGAACATGTGAAGTGAAAAAGAAGTTTGATGTAGCCACCTGTAACACTTCACTTTAGATGTAGAAACTTACAGGAATATCATAAACATTCCTGCGTTCGGTTTGTTTTCAAGGACTTTGAACCGAGGAATGGGGTTTTGGGCCCCGGGAAGGGGAGGGGGTATATGGAAATGACCAAAGGAAGGACCTTTTTGTCGGACCGATCAGGAGGAAAAGGAAAACGTGCCCCCCCCCCCCCCCCCACTTTTTTGCTCAATACGCCCTTTAAAACATGCTTTGCCGTAAAGTGATTTATATCTCTGCCTTTCTTTTCTTTAAATGTGTGGTATTAAAGTAATAGAAGTTACAAGTTTAAGTACAGCCTAGAAGGCATTTTTAATTTCCACTTATTGCTGTGATTTCTACGTTTTCAAACTGGTCACGTAGCTGATTCCAGAACGCGAAAAACTCAGAAATTACTCTGTTTTACCTGGAGAAAATGTTAGCAAGTAGTTGACATCCCGTTCCTTATACCACATTTTGGGTATGGAAACTTACAGCAACAGCTATCAAACATTCCCATTCATTTGTAAGGGTGTGGGGCTCTACGAGATGACGAATATAAACCTAATTAATTACCTCTCATACCGTAATTTCTAATATGTTGTGACAATTGGGCCTAGGGCCCAACATTTGGAGTAAACTCTAAAATGTAGCTTTGATTCTAGACAAGATTTAACGGTGAACATGAACAACATTGTTGTTTATTTCTTCAAATGCTTTATCCGTAAACACATCACATGTCATACTTCTTATAACTTAAAGATTGGTTGGACCGACGTCCCAAGGCCCCGAACTAGCGAAAGCATTCTTAAAGTAGTACTCTGTGCACTTCAAATGCAATTACATTCCTTGCTCAGTGACAAATATTAACAGAGCAAAAGTGATGCAGTGTGACTTTAATGCACTTTGCGATGTTTGGCGTCCTTTTGGGCAAATAAGGGCCATGGGTCCGGGACCATTCATTAACTGTCAAGAGACAATGTTCTCTGAACCTTTCTTTCACAAATTTACCTGCCAACGAATCCACCTGCATTTGAACTGACCTTTCGTGCCTTCGTGTTGTCAAGGGGCATCTTCCCATTTGCTGCCCCCACCTCCTCCTTATTCTCCTCCCTGTGCCCCCAAGGATCTTAATCCCATTATGTGCAGCCCCCTTCCCCCTAGCGTGATACCAATAAAATTCTGTATTTTTGCTTTAATAACTAGCAACCAGGGCATCTGCTATATAGGCCATTCTCTCTGACCGAAATACTGAGTCCCGCTTCTTAAAAACAGTTGTATGGATGCATCATAGCAAAGTAAATTAAACTCGTAGCAGGGAGGGGGGGGGGGTAGGGTCATAAATAAACTGTCCTCGTCGAGACTGGTGATCAGACCATAAAGCAGTTTTTCACACTGTCGTGTGCACGTAACTTATCCTTTTACCGACAGCAGATTTAAAAAAAAAATATATCAAACGTCGGTAAACCAGGATAAAAAAAAACATAGTCAATTAACACTGCCGCTTTCCTAAACCTCAAGAGGTTTCATTAAAACGGGTCGTTTCGACACAGTTTATATTATGATGCATTATTTTACTAATAAAATAGTATTAAATATAAAAAAAATGGCAATTTATGGATTTCTCAGGTTCTTCCCCCACCCCTATCCCTGTGAATAAAGAGAAATTAAACAGGAGTAAGTACTCCATATTGAAAATTTATAGTAAGTCATACAACATCTTATTCTGTCCAAACTGTTAGTAAATATGGAGTCGAACGTAAGAACGTCGCGTCGTAAGCAAGGTATACCGGTGGTTTTCGTGGATAGGGGGCAACTACCTGTGATCTGCGGAAAATTAAGCTAGAGATGGGAAGGAGGGAACAAAGAATAAGCAAGTAGTATATGGAACAGATGTTTTTCTTTGGGATGGGGGGGGGGGGGACTTGACTCTCAACAGCCCCTGTAAAAACCGCTCCTGAAAGGGACGTCATGCCCGTCAATAAACGCTCGCAACCTCTGATTTGGTTGTGGGGAACTCAGACTTTTTGACAGGCAAGGTACTGAAGGGGCGGAAGACTTTTTCAAGAAAAAAAAAGGGAAATAAAAAATGCAAAAAACAAAACAAAGCATGAAACAAACAAAAAAAAACCATCGGGGGGCTGAAAAATATATAAAGTCAATGGCAAATTTCAAATCCGGGGTTCGAACGCAATGGATTTGTTGGATCATAGGGGTTTCGGAATTAAGGATTGTCGGAATATAGTGTTGTAACCTCCAGATACATGTTTTGAAACATGTTGTTTATGATCCGTGCGCATCGATGTTCGTACGTACGGCTTTTTGGTAAGAGCTGGTATGTCGCCACAATAATAATTGTTATCGATCTGAACACTGAGCTAAAATTTACATTGATCGAAGCAACTTTGTTAATTTACTTTTTATTCGCCAACTTTGTAAAAATTTCTTAACTGCATAAGGTTCTCCACGACGGAAGTCTAACTTTTCCATTAAAAGAACAGAAAAAATGCATTTCGACTTGGAACTGAGCCGATAGAGGAAAAAAGGTATCAGACGATGACTGTCAGCGATATATTGTTGAATAACTTTGATTCGGTACAATACAATATACAGCGAGAAGTAGAGCCTAAGTTTTATTCACCCACCAGCCCTGACGTCAGGGACGCCGGAACCAATTTTAAAGTGATGGAACTAGAACTCTAAGCGGCCTAAGAAGTTCAGGAAAACAAAAGTCCTAGTCCCCAGTTTAAGGCTTCCCAAAATTCGCAGGACAAAAATGTGGAGGGGCCAAAAGCCCCACCCTATCCTCCTCCGATGGATATACTATTTGTAGCGTTGCTTTGTTTTGCAACTACGTGTATTTATTTACTAGAGCAACCCCTTTCTGTTGGAAAGTTGTATATACCCACGGTATTGTCGAAGGAGGCGACACATTTTAATGCTAATTGACAGTCTAAGTGCAGTTTGAATGGAAAGACTGATCTCTTCAACTGGGAAATCATTTCCCTAAAAATAATAATGCTGAATTGCGGGTTGAGAATGTTTCACACCGTTCCCATCCTCTGCTTAATTTAAGTCTGAAGGATGTTTTTTATACGTGGTTAGACAAACTAATAAGGGTTGATCAAATTTCAAATTTTTCGACTTTATTGGTTTCCCGAAAGGGAATAACTATTGAGTACGGAAGCCTTATGCGGCCATGGTAAAAGAAATGAGCGTGGAACCTCCCCCCCCCCCCATTTTTTTTTTTTTTTAAAATCTCCTAAAACAGGCTTTTTTTTTCTCTTCAAACATTTTTTTTTTCTTAAAAAACAATCTGTTTTTCGCTAAAAACAAACTCTTTTTTTCTCTAAAAACATTTTTTTTTTCTCTAAAATCATTCTTTTTCTCCTAAAAGCAACCCCCCCCCCCCAAAAAAAACTACGGAGTACGAGAAGTGACACGTGTGTACCTAATTCCGTTTAAGCACATTTGTTGTTTTCTAGTATGATCCAAACCCAAAGTGTATTTTTTCAGCATAATGTGTTAATGTAATAGCGTGTTTTTTCCACCATATTGAGAATTACCCTTAGTTGAACAGTTCAGAAGTATTGGACACCGTACTATTACGGCTATACACCTAGGAATGTAAATGTGAATTAAATAATACATCAATCATTTAACCATACCAAAATCATTCCATAAATTATGTCTGTCTTAGACGGTTTCTAGTCTGCCCCCGTTGCATAATAGCAGTGGCGTCCCCCCCCCCCCCCTCCAAAAAGGGTGAAGTTTCTTTTAAGGCCCTGTTCTAACTAAAATAGGCCTATATTGTGTGTCAGTTTATCTTAATGACGCCCCTCCCATTATATCCCACGACTTTCTTCCTTCCTCACACTAAATAACCCCTGCAACTTTTTCGGCAAATGCCTGATCATTTTGTATTTTATCCTTTTTTTGTGGGGGAGGGGGGTGGGCTGATTTACAGATTTCATTGGGTAATGAATATTCCAAATAATGACTGCTTAAAATCCCAATGTCTTAGGAATGCTTATTCCGACTGTCCGAGGGGTAAGGATTTTTTGAACGCTCCACGCCGACTGATGGTGGCGCTTCGCTCAGATAGTCTTTCAAACATAGGCGTTAAAGGCGGGCAGCCTGGATTGATTTCAAACTTGGTATGTTGGTGCATTATGATTGGAAAAAGACACTTATCGATTTTGTAAGAGGTTAAAGGTCATTTGGGGTCTCAAGAGGTTCAATGCTGAAAACGTTGTTTATACTTTATCTCAAGGTAGGAAGCTTGGATTGTTTTCAAACTTTGCATGTTGATGCATTTTGATAGGAAAAGAATCCCATGGATTTTAGTAGAGGTCAAAGTTCACCAGGGGTCATCCAATGTCAAGCTTCCAAAACTATTTCAACTTTGCATTTCAAGGTAGGAAACTGGGATAGAGTTAAAATTTGGTATGTGGTTGTGATGGTAGGAAGATGGCCTCTGTAATCCTTAGTGGAAGTATAGGAGGTCATCTGGGGTCATCAGAGGTCAAACTCTGAAAACCTTGTTAATAGGATATAACTTAAGGTATAAAACTTGGATGGATTTCATAATTAGGATGTGGATGGGTTATGGTGAGTTGAAAATCCCTCTTGTTTTTGGTGGAGGTCAATGCTCACCTGCTGTCACCTGGGATCAAACTCTTAAAACCTTGTTTGCAGGATATCTTAACGCGCCTTATGAAATTTAGATTGATTCGAATTTTTGAATGTAGAAGTGTTATGGTGAAAAGGAAAACAAGTCAGTTCCTGTTGGAGTCGAAGGTCATTTTGGGACACCAGGGGTTACAATAAATGTGGCTTTATTTGGAATAGAACATGTATGTATCATCGAAACCTCGGTCACTGCATTTTTGCATTCTGGTTCGGCAGAGACTTCTGCCCCTTCCCTAACTGAAATGCCCCCGTCCGTTCGCCTATACCTGTCTTTGCCCTCTTATGGATAACTTTCAATACTTGAAACGTATAAATATGTATTAAACAACGGTGGCATTTTACTTTAACACCTGTTACAATTGTAAGTGCTTGTCTCAAAACGTGACATTTCTATTTAGTTTTACGTAGTCAGTCTACGTAAAAAAAACACAAATATTTGCACCATTTTTCATATTATTTCCTTCTGGGAAGTGCCGTCTGTAAAGTAAAAAATTTTCTTATTCGCTGCGCGTCAACCAATCACTGGTGGCGCCCCGCCTAGGTAGTCCTGCTGGTGTTTACCCCCCCCACACACACACACAAACACCCATATTTACCGTATCCTTTCGGCCACGATTGACTTGAGCCCCACCCTTCTGGCATATCCTGGACCCGCCACAGAAAAGTGCCGTAGATCCGTAGATTTGATTGATTCGTGGTCCATAGTCATATGCTTATAGTTAAGTCCATCCCCCGTGGGCTGAGGTTTGTAGAATATGCCCACGGTATTTCCCGTCTGTCGTGATAGGCGACTAAACGGGAGGACTTGAACACAATTTGAACAGTACGGCACTATATAAACATTCGTGACGGTGTGTCGTTAACTAACTAACTAACTAACTAACTAACAATAGTTAAGTCCAAAAGAGCCTACATATATCCAACAGGGCCTAATAGATCCCCGTCATTTCAAAAGCCCTGTAAACCAACTGCATGGTCAAGTGGTTAGAACATCAGACTTGCAGTCGAGGAGGCTAGGAGTTCGAGTCTTGGCCGGGTCATATAACGAAGACCTTAAAAACGGAACCTTCTGCCATTGTGCTTGGTACTCAGCATAAGCAATGGAGTAGTAAAAACAAGCCAGTGAACCACGATTGGAAAAAAGGCCGTGGCCGACTCGAATTGAACTTATTGGTTGGAAAGTGGGCCCTAAAACTCTAACTAACAAGTCAAAAGCACCGTGTGTTTGGATCATCCTCGAAAAAAAATTGTGTGTAAATGTAATGAGGTACACACGTGTCACTTCCTGGTATCCGTAGTTTTTCGTGCACCGTTTAAAATTGTTTTTTTTTTTTTAGAGAATTTTCTTTTTTTTTTTTGTTTTTAGATAATTTTTTTTTTTCAGAGAAACAAAATTTTTTGCTCGTAGAGAAAAGGACAAAAATTTTTGCTTTTAGAGAAAAAAAATTGCTTTTACAGAAAAAAGATATTGTTTTTAGAGTGAAAAAAAAAAACAATTAGAGAAAACGGGTGGTTCCATGCTCATTTTTTTTTACCATGGTCGCATAAGTCTTCCGTAATTGAGTAATGCAGAGGTACAGTTACCTTTGTAAAACTAGTGTAGGATCGTGCATTTTAGTGTTGGCATAAACTGTGGTTTTAACCTGCACAGTACAAAGCGAACGCTTGTCTTCATTTTGGACGTTAGAGATTGTTGTCGCTATGGTAGATCAAATGTTAAGAGGGACAACTGTGTGAAGGGAATTATTGGACACTAAATTAAACAAAAATATAATTCAATGTTTGGTTGTTTGTTACTTTTTGAAAAAAGATTGGGACTTTCAATGGGTATTTCTATAACTTTTGCGTCCATGAACATTAAATTTCGCCTCGAAAATACGTTCACCTGGGCCGTCAGAAATAAGTGTACCTTCTGTAAAATGTAGCAATCTGTAAATAGCTTTATGTCACTTACTGGCTGTACATTAGTTGGTAACAGTACATAGTCTAATATTGTGATGATTTTTACATAGTGACTGTCATTTTTGGATCAGTGCTTTGTCAAAAGTTGTGTTTAAAATAATCCTTTAACTTCTCTCCCGCCATGGTAAACTTTTACGATACTTTCCCTTAGAATTGTGAGATAATGTTATCCAAGATGTAAAGTTTTTACTCCCTGTTACACTGTAAAACTTACGATAGATTTACCGATACAAAAAATGAAGAGATAAATAAGGATTACAGAAAAGTTCTGGAAACTAATTACCAGGACTTTTCTGTAATCGTTATGTTTCTCTTTATTTTTTTGTTCTGTATATTTACAGCGATTTTTTACCATTTTTAGAGTGTTTATCTGTGGAAATTATACCTTCTAAAAGGTTACACATCGGTCGGCCTTCCGACCGCAGTTTACGTAACAGAAACACAAATCATGCTTTTGGGTCAGTTAGTGATTGTGATATTATTTGATAAGAGGGCAAAGTCAATACTGCCGTGTATCGTACATAGTGGTTGACATTTTTACATCGATACTTTGGACAAAAATTTTGCTTCAAATCATTTTTCAAAGACCTGTCTTCCATTTGTAAATTTCAACGATACTTTTTCTGCGAATTCTTAGGCACTTTCTAGTCAAGATACAGTTTCTGCCCCCTATAATTTAACTACAAGACGCTGACCTCTTGGAAGGTTACGCATCCCGTCGGCCTTTCGACCACAGAAATGTGAAAAAAACCTTGATCGTTCCATTTATATGACCTGTCCTACGACTAAAGCAAACAGGGTCAACGATTTCAATTATTCCATGTTGAGTCTCCTTACTTTGGGGAAACTTTTTCTAAGGTTTTGATTTTTGTACCGTAACTTTGCAGCAAAAAAAAAAAAAAAAAAAAAAATAAGAAGTTAAAAAAACGTGAAATGGTCGGGTGTATTTGAATGAAGGGAAATATCAGGTGAGTGCAAGAGAATGAATCTATTTCCTGCAAGTAAGTTGATTTTTACACAAATTTAACTAAAGTTTTGTACAGAATTTGGGGAAGTTAACTTCTACATGTCAAAATTTCCCAAGATGAAATTCTGGCAAGTACGTTATCTTTCGAAACTGCTTTTTATATCTTACAAATACTCCCCACGAAGTATGAAATCTTTCAATTAAGTGTTAAACTAGGCCTGTATTCATGCAGTATTTCCATTGAAGTACGGAATATACTACCGTTGTAATATGGCTTAAACGATTTTTCAATATCATTTGAATATTTTTCATTTCATACAACACTTAATTATTTCATATTATTTTTGCATGCCTTTAAATAACCAGGAGTGAGATTTCACATGAACATAATTCCTTAGAAGTATTTTTAATTAAAACAAGTAATATTTATATTAATACTTATAACACTTAATTGATGAAATGGACTGGATTGTGAAAGTGAAATTGCAGAGAATTTAGCAGATATCGGCTTTAATACGAGAAACGTTTTGTTTAATATGCCTTGTTTAATGGGCGTATACCGGTACATTCCGTTACCGGGGATTTCCAGGGCAGGCAACAAACATGAGAAGTTGACTGTACAGAACTCACTGCTTTTTGGATTTGCTTGCCTGCGCTACTCAAGGTGTAAAGATACACCGCTTTTATCTCGTTTGATGACTCTGACCAGGCTGTTCCACATATGTGCTGCCTCCCTATAGACACCGGTTCTATTGATAAACAGTAGTTTCTAGGTCTATCTGAGCAGATGTCGGTATCACTACAGCAACGGTATCTCTCAGCTGCACGTACTGTACAATCCGATTACTCGCTGCCCACTGAGATTTGAAATTGATAAAAAGTGCCAGAATAACATATCCTAAAAGCTGATTGTCTCCCGTTAACCTATGTACTATAAATATATTAAGAACAATAGATGTGTTAACGAAAATTCTCAATGCCTTGCAAGTGAATTATTCTGTTTTCCACCTAAGCGCGAGTTTTGACGTCGAAAAACACTGAGAAATATGACTCATCGTTGTTGAACGTGAAATTCACGCGAGTGTGTGTGAGAGCACGGAGCTATTACGTAATAGCTTCAGGGTTGTAAAGTACATAAAGAATACGCATTTACCCCCATCGTTGTACAGAAAAGGACCAGGAAGAAGTGTCACTTGATATCCGGCTTATCTCGAGTAGCTCTCACACCTGGGAGTGAGACTTGCAAAAGAAAGAGCGTGACTCGCAAAAGAAAGAGAGATTGCGTAAGATTTTTCGACTTTTCGTATGCTTTTTTGGGGGTATTCTGAGACTATTTTCAGAGTTTAAGGTATTTTTCTGCAGGTAAAATTCCCACAGAGTTCATCTATGCCACTTTTGAGGGTCTTTGATTGAGTTTCTAAGAAACTATATACGTTTAAATGAAGCCTCACTTAGATCGGGAAAGTTATCTGTGCAGAGCGTAACTAATGTGTTACCGCAGTTACCCCTAGTGTTACTTCAGTTATCCCCATCTCCAAATGCAGTGTGTTCTGTACGATCGTCTTGGCATGAACGAGCTGTCATCACTGAACAATAAAGTAGTATTCGGTTAAAGTAAATATAAACATGTCGACATTCAATGTTACATACCGGTAGTGAAATGTGAGAATTTGATTGACAGCTCCAACGGGTGATTGCTAATGTAAAGGTTGCTCGTCTTGCTAGAATAAATGTTGCACTGTACAGAAGTAATTATTTTATGGTACCAGAGCATACCTTCTTATTGTGACATCATGTATTTATGTCTAAGCAGGACAATACAATAAATTATATTGAGCTAGTATTAAACAGATGGAGGGAATGGTTTGGTTAGGATAAAGAGAAAGACTGAATACTGTAAACGGATGTAAATTTTGGTAAGTTAATTGCACGAAGTATTTTCATTTTTAAATCAAATCAAGTATCTCCAATATAAACATGCAGTAGAAAGTTTACAATTTTTACATCAACCTCTAAAGAGGCTGCTTAAGTCACATAAAACTATCAGCTTATCAACAAACGAATGTCACTCTAAAATGGACAAAAGTGAACAAGTCACTCTCTAGTAGGGAGAAATGTGTGAATCCACTCCATTAGAGTTATTGGAGTGTGAATTCACTTCAAGAAGAGTAAAATTCACTCTTAAAAGTGCAAATTTCCTCCTTGATGTAGTGCTACGGTGGTAACTCTTAAAGAGAGGAGCCGTTACATGTAGGTACTCATAGAAGAGTGAATTTTCACTTTTTCTGGAGGAAATTTCACTCTTCTTGGGGTGAATGTCACTCTTTTTTGGAGTGAAATAACTCTCTAATGAAGTGAATTCTTACTTTTCACTCTATTACAAAGTAACTATTACTCGTTTGATATTAGAGTGTAATATGAAGAAGCAACGTCACACCTGGTCCTATATCTTTTTTTTTTTTTTTTTTGGTAACTCGTGTTTGAAGGCTCGGTTTCCTACCAATTGGTTTTAGTCGGGCAGGCTACGACCTTTTTGTGGTTCACCGCCTTTTTACTAAGCCATTGCCCATGCACACTAGCAATAAGGTTCTATTTCCAAAGTATTCGTATTGACACGAACCTCCAGATCTTGATCCCGAGTGCAAGTCGGATGCCTAACCAAGCACGTATCAAAAATCTTTGCACATGCGGGATGTTCGGGCATCGCAGTAATGGCATTATTCTCTCTCTCTCTCCCTTCTTCCCCCTTTTCCACTGTCATATCTAACTCCCTGACACATATTTTTCGGTGGGGGGGGGGGGTCAGTTTGTGGACAGTTAAATGTTCAGGAGAGTTTTCAACAATCCAATAAACTTAGCAATGCACACTGGGCAATGCATAATTCAATGTCTTCTTTATATTTAAAAGTTAAATGCAACTAGCAATCAAACAAGAGAACGCTGTAGTAGGTACTTTATAATAAAACCGCTAGTAGAACACTTCGAATCAAATACATGTAGCGCTTCTTTCCCCCAAGCCTACCCTTCCGTAATGCAACAGTTTTCCAATAGGGTATTGCAATCCCTCCCTTACACTCCTCCCCCATGTAGTATGGTGATCAGGTATTGGTACGTTATCATCTGCCCCTACAAGATGAAATCCAGACTACACCCTCAGTATCAAAACAAATTTAAAGAAAGTGAAGATCTGTTAAAACCTGTTTATATTATGCACTTTTTTACAAGGATGGCTAGGGAGATCGTTTTCGTGGTTGGTCTTTCGGATGAAATTTTTCAATAGCCAATCATGTCAGTCAGTTCATGTTCAATAGACCAAAACCATTAAATTGAATGAATAATGCTCTAAGAGTAATTATATGAAAACTTTATAATGGTAGATACATAATTAATGGATTTTATCCGTTACACTAAATAGGTCCTACTACAAAAGCTGTTTAATTAGTATAGTGAATTTAACTGTTAAATGAACATCAATTCTAGAAATGATTATCGCGGGAAGTTGGTGCCAAGCACATGCTATCAATGAAATAAAAATCAATTTCAAACAAAACTGGACGCCTCAAATGTGTGCATCAAATATACAATGATAACTGATATCACCTTGTTAACCTTTCTCCTATTCCAAATAACCTGCCATTATCACGAGCATGTCAACATTATCTTTCCTTTCCTTATCTTTGATCGCGACCCATTTTGTAAAATGTTCCGTCCACCCCCACCCCTCCTACATCCCGGATCAATATTTTCATAGACCGTTAGAAAAAAAATCCCCCAAAGAATCCATATCACCAACCCCTAATACCACACCCATCTTCAATCTCAGACCATGTCAAAAACTCTCAATCGCCAAAAAAGCCGAAATCTTCAAATTACGATAACAATCCATTGTGAGTTTTCGGGGATTCCACATTTTAGAACTGGTTATATAAGGACCAGTAAAAAGAATACGCTAAAACGTTTTGAATTACTTATATATGACCATAGGCTTGAAAACGCGGGAATTTTACACCTCACTTTCAATGTGGAAACAGAAACATGTCATAAACATTCCTGCTCCCTGTTTATTTCCAAGGACTTTGAACAGAGGTGAGGGGATTGTGGCTCGGGGAGGGGAGGGATATAAAGGAAAGACTATAACGGATGTAAACGAAAGGCAACCATATTTTTTGCAGCTCGTACAGTGAAACGTATTTATTTTCCAAGCATGTTCAGTAAAACGGGCCAAAAGGAAGGAACGTTTTATCGATCGGATCGGGAAGAATAGGAAAACTTCAACCCAAGGCACATTAAGCGAGAGGGCCAGGGCACATTCAGCAAGGGGGGCCAGGGCACATTCAGGAAGGGGGGGGGGGGGGCTTGCTTAATGTGCCCTGGGTTTGTCAACATGCTTTGCCGTAAAGTATCAAAAATCTCTGCCTTTATTTCCTTTAAATGATTGTTATACAATTAATATAAGTTAAAGGCTAAGTGCAGCTACGAAGACATTTTTAATTCCCATATATTACCGTGGTTTCGAAGTTTTGAAACTGGTCCTATAGCTTATTCAAGAACGCGGAAAACTCAGAAAATACCCTGTTTTACCTGGGGAAAATGTTAGCAAGTAGTTGACATCCCGTTCCTTATACCACATTTTGGTTTTGGAAACTTACTGCCCGAGTTTTTTTTTTCTGCCTTCCTGCTGATCTTCCGGAAATTGTGGAGGGAAGAGAAGGGGGTAGTGCGCCCTCTGTTCCCCTCCTCAAAGCATATGTTGACATAATGGGAACCTATATTTTGTATTTCTTTTGAGCTTCCTACGCAATTAGCTGTAACTACATTTTTGGGAGGAGGGGGAAAATTTTTTCCTCTTGTTTTTTTCTTTTGGTGGGGGGGGGGGGGGTTCTTTTTGGTTTGTTTTTCGAATCAAGTTTTGAAAGAATTTGGACAAGCAGGAGCTTTCTGTGTAATTTCAAGTATTCCAAATTTGTTAAGATAGAAATAGTTCCCCAAATTTTTCCAAATCAAGGCCGAAATTCAGTTCTGCTGAAGTTTGGTGTTTGGAGAGCAGTTGTCTCCCTGTTTACCTGCCACGTTTATGGTTACGACAACTGAATATCATCTTATTGCTGTTTTTTCTGAAAGTGCTGTTTTTTTCTGGAAGTATAAAACTGTGAACTTCGAAATTGCTGTAGTATTATTATCTAACAGTTTCTGGACAAAACAGCATAAGTTACACTAAAAATTTACCTGCATATTACTAATTTGTTAGTGAAATATTCAGCTTTAGAAAATTTCAGAGGGTGCGAGCTAAGTGTGACCCCACCATATCCGCCACTTTAGAAAAAACGAAGATACAGTTACTTAATCATAATTTTGAAAAAAGTACTTCCTTGCAAATGTTTGTTTACAGATTGCCAGGATGTCAATTTCTTGGAAGAGTCTACCAAAAAATCAAGTGATTCATTGTCAGGATATTATAGCCCACCTTGCCATGGACTGAATTGTAAAAAATGGCAAAAGCTCCTGCAAGTAAGGGAGACAGACACCCGTGATACTGTTTTTCAATGTTTCATGACATTACATCACAGACTTATTTATGTTGATTTGTTAAAAAGACATTAGGACTACCTATTATTGCCTGTAACAAATAAAATTTCAATCAAAGTAAACAAACGTCTCTACCATGTTACGCTTTTAGTTAAAGAATCAAGGCGGGTCAGCTAATGGGAATCACCTAGCTATTAAATGGGTGGATAGAAAGGGGGCTTGATGAGAGTAATATGTGGAATACCGTGATAAACAGAGTTGTTGAAGTATTTCATCAATTTCTCGGTGAGCTTCTTACAAACAATGTTTACATCATTGGTTTGGTATAATCACGTGATATTGTCAGCATATTAGACAAAAGAAATTCAAATTCTTTGCAAAAACAAGAGCCCACGTTAAATTTTCTGCTAATATAGGACTGCACACCTAAACCGAACCATTGTGGCAGAGTAAATACATGTTCTCTGTGTAGGCACAGTGGGGAGTTTTTCCTACTTGAATATGCAAACTACCTTGAAACAGAATACACTGAGAATGGTGAATTCCTTAACATTTCATTATCATGAAAAAGGTGTAACAAATATTTATTGCAGTTTTATAGGCTTTTAAGCAATTACAAGCTGTTACCAGGTTAATTATGTTGTCTTTGAATGAGGCTGATAGTCACTTTTGACTTACTGTAGACTGTCCTTTGTGAATTGCCATTTGTCCCTGAAAGCTGTTTACATCGTCCAACATAATTGATTCTAAGGATCACGACTGACAGTGGTGGCACTACGGTGGGACCAGACGTGGAATATCCCCCCCCCCCCCCAAAAAAAAGTAACATTCTGGCATCGCCACTGATGACTGATCAATTAATGTTTTCCGTGGGTTTCCTCTGTCTATTTACATTTGTATAATTATTCATTCATCCATTCATCATCTCTATTCTGCAGTAATAATTCTATATCTTGGTCTTACGGATATGTGATTAGTAACACCTCCCTGCTTTAATACTGTCGTGGAACTTGTAATCGTAAACACTATATAAATGGATGAAAATTAGAAATTAATTTACTCCTACTAGGTTACTATAAAGACCTTAGACTCTTCCATAACCTTTTGAAAAAAAAACTTAATTTCCGTTGTAGTTTATCACTTTACTTGAAAGGTTTAGCTTTTTTTACCCAAGTTGTCATGAGTAGTTAAAACATGTTCACAATGCTATGTTTAAAACTAGTAAAGTTGGATACCTACCTCCCAGCGACCTGACTGTAGATTCAGTTGATACATGAGCAAAACAAGTCCAAACCCTCTGGGATACCATAACACTGAAATAAAGAACGGTCGAGACACCATATGTAACATAGTGCTAACTTCTGCACAGAAGCTATTTCCATCATTGTTAGACATTTGGTTGTGAAAATTAACTCCGGCAGGTTAAAATATTAAATGCAAGGAAATTGATGAATGTTTTAATTTCAGTTTTAGAAAGGTCGTATGAACATTTGATTTGTACATTGGCTTGAAAATATGTTAACCAGTGGTCTGAAGTAAAGTTTTTTTCAGCATTGCATCTTCCTTATAGTAACCTAATAAAATATTTTAGTTCGATAATACCTTTATAAATTCGAGCAAATTTCCACCAAATAATAGTATTTGTGTCCTAGTAACGAACTCCTGCTATGATTTATTACACACAAAATAACTGTAAACACTCAATGCAGTGACCCATATGTTAACACTTAATGCATAGTGGCCCCTCATGTTATAAAGACACGTACATTAAATTTAACGTAATTAACTTTTGCCAGAACTTTTTCTTTAAAAATTAATGTCCCATCGTGTAAGTATGTGACAGGTCATATGAACATTTAATATGGATATTGCTTTGAAAATAAATCCCCTAGCTATCTTAAGTTTGCTTATCAGCGATTCCATTTACATTTTCGAATTAATTTTATTTCTCACAAATAGTTAAACAATATAAAATTTAAAACGAACTACCTTTGAAGCAAAATGTGATCAATTTTTTTCTGTAAATAGTAGAATCTGTGTCCTGGAAACTTGCATCCTTAAAATTTATTACATACGAAACAAGTGAAGTCACCCATGTGGTGACACCCGTGTTATTTAAGTCATGTACATTAAATTTATTTTCATATAGACTGTATGTTACCTTTAACGTTTTTTGATCTAAGAACAGAAACAGAGTCAGCCTGGACATACGGTGGCAGCAGACAGTAACGTAACCTGATAGAAGAAAGATGTCACAGGGAAGAACCAGTATATACATTAATACAAGAATATTTATAACATAAAAGAAAAATTTGACACTTTGCACTGTTAAAAATCTTACTTTACAAAAAGGCAAATCAAGGTTACAGAAAAACACTTCCAAATATTTGTCAGTAGGCCTATTTTTAGGGTAACTAAATGTTTCTCTTTATTTTTTGTATAAATTTACAGCGATTTTTAAAAGTATTCTTGCTAAATGGCTGACAAGGCATTAGATTTTATCTCTGCTGATCATTATTACCTGCTTTGTTTAAAAGTTACATTATTTTAGCTGGAAGTGTATTCAATCATTGTAAGCCTGACCCTTTTGGTATACATTTTTGTAAAGTTTTTTTTTCTTAAAAATATAGCATTTGTCGCTTAATGTTTACTGTAATTTATTTTTGTAGGTCACCACATTTAGTAAACTTTCATGTTGTATACAACAGTCAATATGCTTTACAGTACTTGATAATAACGAACAGCTCACAATGTTTAGTAATTAACATAACCTCTCAACGTGCATCGTGAGTCCTATTATCGTCGATCACTATAAAGGCAAGCGAGTTTCCGCATGTTGATCTATTATTATGTAAATGAGCTACCTTTGTTTCTAGTTGCATACTGACAGGTGATCTTAAAGGTCATTTAGAGGTTAGTGTCTTGTGTTTGTAAACAATGCATGTATTCACTGTGCATGTATTACTGTGTACTGCATGTAGAATACTTTAACAGTACAGATAGACAGTACATACAATTGGAATTGAAAGAAACTTTTTCTTCAGTTTTTTGAGATATAAGGAAACTAGCCTGTAGTGGCAAGTTGATTAGTTAAATGGAGTTTTGCGGCTAAGTTGCTACCAGAAAGTTGCAAGTAGATGGATGACATGATTTAAAATTGTATATTTTTGTGAATTGACGGGCAAGTGGTCACTAATTACAAGGCGAGGTGTGATACAAAATTAGCATTATTTACTACAATGATAAAAGTCATGATTTTATTTTCCAACACACATTATACACTTTACCATCCTACACTTATATATTTTGATTTATGGTTATGTAACCAGAATTTGGTTTTGGATGAAAAAAAATAATTGACCAACTTTGTGAGTATTTTTCTGTTAAGTTAATGTTTCCCCTTATTTTCTGTAAATTAACAGCGAGTTTAAACAGTAATCTCTGCTCATCATTCCTATAACCTCTGTATAAAAGTCACATTATTTCAGCTGGAAGTATATCCAATTAGTATAAGCCTTAAACTTTTTACCTCACATTTTCACAAAGTTTTTTCACTTCAGAAATTAAGGCAGTTTTCGTTAAATGTTCAATAGGTCATCACATGCCGTAGAGTTGTATACAGCAGTCAATATGTATTACAGTATGTGACAATAATGAATAGCTTACAGTGTTGTATATCATAACCTCTCAATGTGTACGATGTATTCTATTATTTGTCTTTCAAAGGCCAGTTTTTAACTGACGCACCTGTGTCTCCACCTGTTGATTTATAATTGTTATGTAAATGAGCCACCTTTGTTTTCAGTTGCATATTTACAGGTGATGTTAAGGTCATGTAAAGTTTAATATCTTGTGATTGTAAACAGTGTTTTCATTCACTGTTCGTACATGTGTTACTGTGTACTGTGTTACATTTAGCAGTAACAGATAGACAGCTAGGAATAGAACTTAATTTTCTGTTTCAGTATATTGTGATGTAAGGTTAGTTTAATTCTGTATACTGGAAAATAGAAAAATGACATAAATTTCAGAAGTGTGCATCTGTGTAGGGCAGAGTCTATAAGATGACGAAATCTAAAACATTTGTATATTATTCACTATAACTGACAAATGTCGTTATTTATATAATTTGACACCCCGCATTATACAGTAACTACAATAGCTTACACTGATAAATTTTAATTTATTTATGGATGTGTAAGCCAAATGTTTTTTGAAATAAAAATTTTAGACACATTTTGTTAATTGTCTAGAATATGAAAGTACCCTTAGATGAAAAGAACACTTATTAAGTGTTCCGTAAGTGTTCTGTTAGTGTTCGAACACTAAAAATAAGTGTTCTGGGACAATTCTTAGTGTTCTGAGCTTTTGGACACTAGTACTGTTTATCTGGAACACTTAATGTGGGACTTATGAGCACTAATAAGTGCTCGATGAAATCCAGTAGTGCTCGAAGCTAAAATTAAGTGTTCTGGGACAATCCTTAGTGTTCTTGCTTTGAACGCTTAGTACTGTTTATTTGGAACACTTAATTTGGGACTTAATGAGCAGCTATTAAGTGCTCATGAAATCCAGTAGTGCATGAGCACTTAAAATAAGTGTTCTGGGATATATCCCTTGTGTTCTTTGCTTAAATTTAGAACACTTAGAACCTTTTATCTTGAACACTAAATTTTTGACTTATAAGCAGTATAAGTGCTCAATAAATCCAGGAGTGTTTGAACCCTAAAATAGGTGTCGGTTCTGGGACAATGTTCTACAGTGGCTTTTGAACACCAACCTTGTTTCAGGAATACAGAAATTAATCGGTAGTTACTGTATGGGCACTACTGTTATACTGTGGGTGCATATTCAATATGAGAATCATCTGAAATGCAGAAGTTTCAATTCCAGGAAAATCCTTCCAAGTGCAAGTATCAAAAACCAGAAATATGCATTGCAGTTTTGATGACATGATGACATTGTAATCTATTCTAAATAAAACCATGGAGATTCTGTCTTCTCAGTCAAGAGTTACTTAAACATGTTGTAAAAATAAATTTTGTGTTACCAAAAATGATCCTCAGCCTCCTCCAACAGCAGGGTCAACCATCTTGCCACCATAACACATCCACTCAAACACAAGAACAATACAAGTTTAGCATGTTAACAAGGTTTCCAAGCTTTGACCTCAAGTGACCCCAGATGACCTTGGACCTCCACCACAAAACCATGGCTACCACCTCTTCACCATTACACATCCACATGCCAAATATGAAATCAATCCAATTTTCCTCCACTGAGGGATTCGGTTAACAAAGTTTTCAGGAATTTGACCCCTGGCATGATATCAGATGACCTTTCACCTTCCCCAAAATGATTGGGACCATCTTTTTTCACCATAACCCATTCACCTACCAAGTACGGAATTTATGTAGTTTCCTATCTTATGATACCTTGTTATCTTTTTCTAGTTTTTGTTTCTCTGTGCCCGTTTCTGTGTACTTTAAAAAAAAAGATACCTTGTTACCAATAATTTAAGACTTTAACCCCTGGTGACCCCAGATGACCTTTGACCTCCACCAAAATTGATTGATACCACATCACCAAAATGCATCCACCCAATGCAATTCATCCAGATTTCTCATGTTCAGATATGCTGTTAACGAGGTGTCCAGAGTTTAACCCATGGTGACCCCAGTTGACCTTTGACCTCTACAAAAAACAGACCTCATTGTAATCCATCTATACCAAATATGAAATCTTTCCAATCCAGTTTTCTTTGTGAGAACCTAACTGCTGTTGTGATTTATGCTCTGTGTAAGCAATGGAGTAGGGGACAGAAGCCAGTGAGCCACAACTGGAAAAAGGCCATGGTCGGCTGGACTTGAACCATAGGTTGGAAACTGGGCTTTATAATCTATCTAACTAACTAACTGTACTGAGTGATTTTGTTAAATTAGTGTTCAGAATATAACCCCTGTAGACCTCAGATGACCTTTCACCTTCTCCAGAAATGATGAGGACAGTCCTTGGACCATTGCACATATACCAAACATGCATTACGTGTGTGGTTCGGTTACCTACCGTTTGGTGTACCCCAGGAAAATAAAACGATATTCCGGGTGTCACGTGATCAACGAAGATACCAAATCTGCCTTCGCTATCTCCGAAAACACGAAGACACCAAATCTGCCTTCGTTATCTCCGAAAACACTCCGAAAACACTGTTTTCGGAGATAGCGAAAGCGTATTTGGTGTCTTCGTTGATCACGTGACACCCAGAATATAGAGAAGGCAGATTTGGTGTCTTCGTTGATCATGTGACACCCGGAATATCGTTTTATTTTCTGGGGGTAGACCAAATGGCAAGTAACCAAGCTGCGCGTGTCATGTGATATCTACAAGTTTCCTACCCTGAGATACTGTTACCTTTTTAACAATAATTTGATCTTTCGCCCCCTGGAGACCCCAGATGACCTTTGAGTTTGAATTCCACCAAAAAAGATCTAGACTACCTTATCACCAAAAATGCATTTACATACCTTATAGTATTAGGGTAATAGCCTAGATATAATTCATCAAAATTTTCTGTCTTCAGATATCCTTTTAACAAGGTTTTGAGAGTTTGACTCTCATGACTCCAAATGACATTTGATCTCCACAATAAAAGGTGAGAGACCACCAAAAATCTACCAAAAAGTTAAGGTAGCCTATCTTAGAATATATTATACTAGGCCTAGACGGTGACCCTTGCTGTTGCTCCTGCATGCCAAGTTTGATCCTAATATTGTTGAGACACAAACACATGTCTAACAACTTAAGTATCCCAGTCCCCAAAATATGCAAACACACATAAACAATCACTGCATTACTGCAAATGTTTCTCCTTTCAAGTTTCATTGCATGAGGCCTTACTTAGTAGTAGTAGCCTAGCTTAAAAGTTAGGCTAGGCCTAACTTAATAGTTCTTGTAAAGAACTTAAGAAGCCGCAATCACAGCGATTTTATTCACTAAACTGTAGCTGCCTGAACGGCAACTTTAGAATGTGAGGACGAAAAAGAATGCCATGATACTTTTGGCCCCTAGCTACGGTTATAGTGTAATTTAATCCCGAGTTTCGCCAAGGCTAGTTAGTGTACTCAACGTTAGGTCCATCCCTGGCCTAGGCCTAGCCTAGCTCTAAGGCCCAATTTTAGTGGCAGAAAGATCAAATAAAATTATAAAAGTTTTGCAGACACATCTCAAAAGATTCCCCAAAAGGTAATTGCATTACCATATGTAAGCAACAGGTGTTACTTTCGTTCTTTCTGGCCTCAAAAGTATAAATCCAGAGGCTACGTTTTACAGCCAGATATGCTATCCTAACGTGCACTGCATATGAGATAAAGAGCCTATACTTATACGCATCTCCAAAGAAACTTAGGCCATGACTTGCGGGATTAGTCTTCCAATTTCACTACTTAAAATGTTCTCAATCGGTACCCAAATGCATGTTGATATGATATCTATTTACCTGGTGGCACGGATCTGCGGATATTTTTAAAGGTATCGATACCTTTAAAAATATCCGTCAAGTGCTACTCATATCGCTCGCAACCTGTGTAACTTCAATGAGCAATGGTACGTTTGTTTTTTAATTTCAAGTACTGTACGTACGTATCGGTACGGTTATTGTTATGATTGGATATGTATGTGTACGACGTACATTCTCTACATATTACATGCATAACGAATGGATGATGGTTTATATCAACGACAAATTCTATGCATGTGCGTTCTTTCTAGCGCTTCCACAGTTGGAAAAAGGGATCTCAGAATTATCTATAAATTTACATCCATCACGAATGGTCCAAGGATTCTAGAAAACTATATCTAAAACTTTTAAGTTTAAATCAAATTTTATTTATCAGAAGGCCAAAATTTCTCCAAATCATTTAAGATCAATGTTGTTGAGGAAATGCTAAACACTTTCGGTGGAACCATTATGATGTTTATAAGATAGCTTGATGTGTACACCAAACTGGCGAGCTGCCAAAACTGCTTTTGGCGCGCAACTAACTGGCACAAAAATTATTTACGTAACTACTGTACGTATGCATTTCATATGGCATGGAGCGACCGTCTGGCCATGTACGTCTGTACGTAAGCTGCAGACTGCGTGAATTTACGTAGGATATAGATTATAGTGCATGCTATTACTGGACTGCTGTGCTGCGCGCGTGTACGTCTGCGACGTACATAATATATCGAGACATCGTATTGTAACAAACTGGATCCCCTTCCCAGGTAGTATTTACCAAACGGATCGCGACGAATTGTTATCAAAAGGATCAAACTTTACAGAAGTCTCTGGCCACAGCGCAGGTAAGAGTCGTGTAATCTTGAATATTGAACCAAATACTTGGAAAAATTTATTCAGTTGTGATTATTTCCTTTTTGAGAGGTAAATTAAGTTGAAGGTTTTGCCAAGGGCACGAGACTAACGTTACGTTAGGCCTCAAAGTAGGCCTAGCCTAATTAATTTCCTGGCGTATCGTGAGGCATAAGGTACATGGCAGTATTGCGTTAGCCCAGCCTAGGCCTAGCTAGTAACTTAAACCCTAATTCAGCGTAAACTGCTCACTCACGTTATGTACAAATTCAGATCCAAAAACACAAATTTACAAGTTAAATCTAGGCCTAAGTGTGAGTTGAATTAGCTAGGCTAGGTAGGCTAACGTTATGTTTTGATTGCAAAGTTTATATTTTGATTTTCCTTTCTGCAACTGCAAGTAGGCTAGGCCTAGCCTAGCCCTAACATTAGGCCTTAGGACCAGTTAGTCAAATTAAAATCTTAAAATGCAAGGCAAGGTGATTTTTTAACCTTGCTAGACTAGACCTAATGTAACGTTAGGCAAATTATTGTCCTCAGTTAAGGACTGTAGGCCTAGGCTAGCCCTAAGTTAGGGCTAAGCCTAGGTTGTATTAATTAGTACTAGTATTAGTCCTTGAAAAGGACCATGTACAACGCTTAAAGGTAAGACCTACTCGGCCGTACACAGTCCTTGCCCTTAGCCTATGCCTCCTGAAATCAAGACATTCATGCGTCCGGCTAGGCGCATAATTCTGCAACGGGCTTCACAGCTTCAAAAATGCACCTACAGTATAATTAGCATGCTTGCCGTCTTTAACACCACATCTAGGCCTAGGCCTTCAATCTGCTTTTCTTGAACAAACAAGGGGAATAAGTTGGTGAAATCTGGAATTAAAAATCAACTTTATCACAAAGTAAGTTACACAATCCAAAAATGCCTGTAACTGTAGTGTAACAATTAGGCCTGAGTACTGAATTACCCTGGCTACAGTTTATGATGGTACAGAAGACCTTTGTTTCCACTTTATAAAATGACCTTATTTATAGAAAATTTTGATAAACTAATTAAATTTAGTTAGGCCTAGTAGTGCTTCTCAACCTTTATGATCCACTTCCGCACTAGGGGAAAATTTTTTCCATTCACCCCTAGGCCTAGGCTTGTACTTTAAAACGTCAAACTATCAAAAACTTAAAACTAGAACATTCTAGTTAGGTTTTGTTTCAAACTTAGCCTACATTTAAAGAACACAGGTCACAGATTTTCACATAAGCCAAATAGAGATTTCAAGACACCGATCAATTCATGCAAATTTTACCCTATTCACAAAATTTCCTCCATTGTGTATAATTCACCCCATTCCCCAAATTTCACCCCTGAACACTGATGTGGAAGTCTGTGTAGGGCCATCATTTCTCAAAACAACAAAATGGCTGCTGCTGAAAGAGGTTTCCAAGTAAGTTCTGTAACATTTTGCTTCAGAAAGTGACCTAAAATTGTATGTTTGCTTATTTTTGTTGGCTGTAAATAAACACAAAACTGATTCCAATTGTTTAAAGATAGCAATGGTAAAATATAGCTGTTAAATGAGTTATTTATGCTGTGATCAATTTTCCTCTTATGTCCTGAATTTGTAACAGCTATGTATCATCGGTCACAGATTAGCCCCCTAAATTGGCTAGGCCTATACAAAGGCTAGGGGGCAACTGCGCTACGTCAATCATGCTATTATTTTTAATTTTTACGCCAACTGAAGGCTTGGCCTAGGGTAGGATGTTAGCTGGCCCTCACATGAAATCCTTCCAGGCTGCCTCCTCATTTTTTTATGTTACTTTTAAGCTAAGCCTCACAATTGGTTATAACTCATTACTTGTCTTTGTAAATGTCAGAATTTTTTCTTTGAGGCAACAGCAAGTCCAGACTAGGCCTATACTGCCTAGGCCAGTAGGCCTACAAAAGGCCTATATAGGGTGTATACACTGCCAACACCTATTTGGCCTAATGTAGGCCTATTTCTAATTTCAGACCCTTTTCACTTTGTTTTCTTTATTTTTTATTTTATCTTACATATTTATTTTTTTAGGGGGGAGGGGGGAGGAGGCAACACTTCGTGACGCCTGGCATATATGGCATAGTCCTATCCTTGGCTATAATTATTTTTATGCTTTCCACAGTTTCATGGAATATTCCCTAAGTCTTAGATCTTTGTTAACTAAGTTTTTCATATATTTTTTTCTTTTGGGGGGGGGGGGTGGTTTGAAGGTTAAAAAGTTTGTGTTAATTATAAGCCTATCCCTTCTGTATGAAATTTGTTTAATTAAAACGTTGAATGTTACATGGATGTAAATTGGTAGCTATGGCAGTAATTTTGCCTTTGTTGTTAATGTAGCAATTCTCTATGAAATGATTTCAGTAAGGCTGGTACTATATGCACTTGAACTTGTTTACATGTAGGAACAGGCTTTTAGAGTTGGCATCTTGTAACTCCAGGTGATTTTTTTTTTCATTGCTATTTTTAAAGGGACAGTCCTCTCACCCCAAACTACACTTCTAGTATAGGGTAACAGAAACTCTCAATTGGCTCAGCTTTTTGATTGACTGCTAATTCAAACAATGCAGAGTACCAAAACTTATATAACACAGCACAAACTGTTCAGAGAGTGTTTTGATTATACACATTGAGCTTTCTATATTCACCCTGAAGCAATAAAATGAGATTGTGTCTGGAGGAGGGTGAATTTCAGACAATTGTGGGAGGGGCTTAATTAAGAAGGTTAGGAGAATTGGTACTGTTTGGGGTGAGAAAATTGGGCCTTTAATTGTGTGATGATGGATATCTCTGTCATCAAAATATACTGAGTAGTATTACTTTCTCCCCTGGCATCACTTTAAGTGTGCTTCCAGTGACACCTGGTTAATATAAACAACAGGATAAAAGGGGAACTGCCGTCACCCCATCTTTGAGTAGTGTAGTATACAGTCCTGTTTTGTGACTGGCTGTTGAGAGTCATGCGTCTGCAATTATCCTCTTCAAATGTAAAGTTCGCTACAGTAGAAGTCAAAGCTGGTTGATTTACCTTGAATATGTAATTCATAAAATATGATGGAAGATGCTTTGTGATTTTTAGCTCTTGAGGTTGTAACCACATTTTTTTTGTTTATATCAGGTCCTGCAGCATGTCCACCATGTGGATGAGCGTACCTTAACTTCGAAGTTGATACCATCACCACAACAGCATGCCATCCAAAGCAGGATTCGCCTCACCTTCTCAATGAAGTGTTAGTAGCTTATAAGAAGTGCTAATTTTGGAAGTAGCCTTTATCAAAGCTGATCATCTAATCAGTTTGAAGTAAAGGCAATCAATTACGAGGGACAAAATAGTGTTTGTGAATTGATTAGCAAAAATTAATGTAACAATTCTTTTGTGTTCATTAGTACTAGCAGTTACAGTATTGTAAGTACTGCAACTTTTGCTAATCAAAATTAAAATTGATTAGCAAAGTTCTGGCAATTCTTAGGAAGCAAATTGCTGTGTAAACCCAGCTACAGTACTTTGTCCCTTCACTTAACGGCCCAATTATCTCAACCAAAACAGTAGCAATTCTCCTAACCTTCTTACTTAAGCCCCTCCCACAATTGTCTGAATTTCTTCCTCATCCAGACAAAATCTAAATTTTGTGCATCAGGGTGAGTATAGAAAAGGTCAATGTGTTTATTCAAATCACGCTCAATACAGTTGATGCTGTGTAATATAAGCTTGGTACTCTGCATTGTTTAAATCAGCTGTCAATCAAAGAGCAGAGCCAATGGAGAGTTAAGGTTAACCCCTAAAAGAATTGTATTTAGGGTGAGAAAATTGGCCTTTAAATCAATGACAAATTTTTTTTTGGGGGGGGGGGATGTGGGTGAAAGTTGTAAAGGTGATATTACTGTGTATGCATCAGCTTTTTTTTTTTCTAGCACACAATGTGGTGCATCTCTAGCACAGTCCCAAGCAGTGTTTGCACTTAAGAATTTTACCGGGTGACGTGCCACAGAGATGCACCAAGTGTGCAAGAAGATCCCCAATGAGTGCCTTCTGTGAGCTAGTGCTTTGGCATTCAATTGGCATGTATCCTGCATGCAAGCTGCATCTTTCTTGCTCACAAGCATTTCTGTAAGGGTGGGAATTCCCATTCTTGCTCCCAATTAAAAATGGGAGTGATTTTCAAAATCAGGGTGGGACCTCTTTCCCTCCAATGGAAGATTGTTGGGAGGTACACGACAGAGGTACACGACAGAGGAGTCTTGATCATACAGGTAGTGATGGTGAACCAGATGCAGTTTCAGATGCTGTGTTTATTTGGATCAGATATCAAGTTTAAAGCCACACATGGGAAGATTTGTTTGTCAGGGTTGTCTGTCCTAATTATGCTACCACCCTTGACCCACCCAAAGTGTGCGGGAATTTCTCACATTTTATTTTCTGTTGGGCAGGATTCTGAAGAAATTAGCATGATCCTCAAATAGTGCATAGTGCACCCATTTTCTCAGTGGCTAAACATTACTGAAATGTTTGTCCTTGGTGTTCGTATTAAATGTGGTTCCAACCTGTGCACAACACAATCATATAAGATTTTAGCTGCAGCAAACTGAAAATCTCAAATACAAATTTCAAGATGCTGAATATTCCTAAAGGTTATCATGTGAAGTTTTATGTCTGTTCTCCTTCCTACAGAGCATTGTGTTTGATATAAATTTGTGGACTAAAAGTCAAAGGCAGACATTCATCACCACACACTACAGTTTGACTAGTAGCTATGTAGATCGATACAGAAATTATCAATTTGGCAGAGTTTTTTAATAAACTTCAAATTTAAAAAAAAATTAGAAAGCAAAAATGCAGATCGCAAGTTGCTCGTGTTATACATCATGTTCTAAAAGTGTTCTGATAACACATTTCATCTTTGTATATTCATGATTGTATCTGTATACCCTAAGGCAATAAACTGGGGTTGTGTCTGGATGTGAATGTATTTTACAATTTTGGAAGGGCCGGGTAGTAAGTACAGTAGGTTTGAAATTGGAATTGTATGGGGTGATGTATAAATGCCTTTAACTGACTTTATTTTGCATTTTAATATTTCAAGTATTTTCATATTTACTGTGGTGTATCTTTTTTTATGCAGATACGACCAGTCAACCAGTCCCTGACTCCCTGTGTGACTGCAAGTCTATCACTCTACATGGATTAAGTCCTTTATGGAAGTACAAACTTTCAATCAAGATCCAAGGAGCATGTGAATTAACATCTTTTTTAAAGTGCAGAAGACATTTTTACTGTCATTACTAGAAAACAATCAAAGAGAGTCTACAATTTTTGCCTGTCAGAATTTGCAACTTGAGCATACTTTTTGCGATAGTTTTTGGTGTAAGTTGTGTGACTGGGTCCAATTGGAGTTTACACAGGACTATCTTCTCTGTTCCAAAGGGACATATAAAGTACTTGAACATTGTTTATGCACAAGTATTATTAACCTGCAGGAATAAAGTGACAAATACTGTGTACTGTAATGCCACAGTGAGACTCAACTCCATTGTAATGCCGCTGCATGCTCAGGACTATCAAATATACTTCATGAGTAAGTAACCTTCTTCTGCTGGATCCTCTGGCTTCATTTCAGACATCTTCTTTCTTGCTCATTATGTTCAAATATAAGACTTCTTTGACTTTATACCTGCGGAATTATGGTTTGGTCAATTTTTCAGATCATTGTATCAAGACCAGTGTAATTTTTTTAAAGTTGCATGATGATTTGTGTGTTTATAATATTTACTGTACTTGCAGTAGTTTTTCAATTGTATCATTAATGCATATATTTTTATTCTAGGTATTTGTTGATGTCTTCATTCATGGTTATGCTAGTAAGCTGTTGTTTAAAAAAACTGTTTTTTCTTCAAAAATGTGCCTTGGGAATAATGCATTCCAATCAACAATTGAAAGTGTAAATAAATGTAAAGCTAAATTTATGATGTCATTAGTCATTTAATTTGAAAAATCTGATGGGAAGTTTAACTTCATTTGTATTACTAGTTGCTGATGGCTGCAGTGCTTCAAATTAATCACTCTCCATTAAACGTACACCTACACCTGTACAGCAGTATTTGTTTTGCATACAAAGATTTAATGCATTATTCAGAAAGTGTTCCATGTTTAGTGTTCAATATAAGTGTTCGAGCACTTGAGCTCTGAAAATAACTGCAGTAACATTTAAGTGTTTTAATTCAGAGCAAGTGCTCCACTGTAGGCCTAAGTGCTCGAGCACTAAGCTTGAACACTACCATCAAACATAAGTGCTCCGCGCAAGTGTTCTGTGTAAGCATTCCAGGTAAGTGCTCGAACACTTAGCTGGAACACTACCATCAAACCTAAGTGTTTGGTGCAAGTGTTCTGTGTAAGTGTTCCAGGTAAGTGTTCGAGCACTTAGCTCATTTAAATAATTCGGCTCATACGAGCACTTAGCGAACACTTACGGAACACTTATGGAACACTTAGGGCATGTGGTGTGTGATATGAGATTTAACTGTTCATTTAAGTGTTCGAGCACTAGTGTGGAGCACTAACAGAACACTTAGGGAACACTTAAGTTTTCCCTAAGGGTATGCACAAGACATAATGGTGGTGAGCATACACATAAACAGTTTAGTTACTTGTGATCAATGTAAGAGTATTAGCATCTTGCATTAATCTTGTAATGAAAAATAATTAACTAGTGACAGGTTTATTTTACTGAGAAATGATTTTTATTATCAAATTTGAAGTATCCTTGTTTATTTTGTGTACATAAATTCTAACAATGGGAACTTTTAAGACTTTTTTCTTTAAACAAATACCGTATGAAATTTATAGTCCTTTAGGTAATTTAATTAGCTACGTTAAAATCTTGAAGTAAAATCTTTTTAAGATAAATTATTTGTTTTATTTTGTTATCTTACTGCACTGTTTAGTTTATCGTTAATCAATTTAGTGTCCATGATAGCTTTATAACCTTTACCTAAAGGTGCGATAATGTCAGTTTTTGTCACATAATTACGCTACTAAGTTCAATTGTCTTTTAAATCAAATTCCAACTGTATTAACTATTACCAACGGACAAGTCTCTTTCAAAGTTTAAACCTAAAATTAACCTTTGTGTACATTAAAATAATCCACGATATTCCTCAGATGTTCTTTATGTATGTATAATGTATGTCATTGTAAAAGTGTTTATCCTACAACAAACCTTAAAGTAACTATTTAAACAGTCCCTGAACCTAATAACATGTTTGTATTTACATAGAATTGACTATCCTACTGTATTATTTGTACTTTCATGTAATATTTTAAACTTCAAGCAATATCTGGTAGTGATACTGTACTATACTAAACTGTCTCAAAAACGTTTCTCTAAATGTTTATCTATACAACAAATACCAACTACTAATACTGTTACACGTTTTAATCGTAAAATCAACGTTTTTGTACACTAAAAGTCTCACAACATAAACGTCGGTCTTTACTAAAATAACGTATCGATGACAAATAAACCATGACACCGATTAATTTCTGACAGTTTCATTTATATTACTTACATTTTAATTACAATACTTACCACAGTTTCTTCAACGCCAGACACTTTGATGAATACTGTAAGATGCCTGTAAATTCTTCTGATGTTATTTCTCTGCCTTCACCTTCAGTGTTTATCACTAGCTCGTTGAGTGTAGTGAGGACTGGTATAGAGAGATTGGATTTTAACTGGAGATGATTCCCGCCACGCAGGTCAACTGTACTGTAGCAGTTAGTCAGACACACACGTGAAATGGAAATCTGTAAAGTAAAATAAAACAGAAGATTGGATTAAAAGTAGAAATATACAAGACATCTTTAGTGATCGGAGAAAAGATATATGAGAATTAAATGATCTAATGTATCAGTGTTTATAATAGAGGCTTTTATGGGAAGGAATGTTGACCTTGGAATGATAAAAGGTAATAAAAAGTCATTAGTGGAGATATAAAAGAAGTATTTCAGGATTTTTGCAGGAATAAATATTATATTTGTGTTATTTAGTGCCGTTTTGTTTCATGGATTTTTTATGTTTTGTTTTGTTCTTTTTGGTACTTTGATTGTTTTTTTTCCATGGACTTACAGTTTTGGAATGATATATAGCAGTACTACGGTGGTAATAGTGACTATTTGGAAATAATTTTGTGAACTATTGTAAGCTGAGTCAGACTGGGAAGGTTTCAAGCAAGAATTCGCTGGATAAAAAGGCGGGCCGTTTTAATTTTATGAGAAAAATGTTTGAAATATTTGAGTTATTTTAATTATTATTATTTGAAATTGTTATAGTTACAAAAGTTCATTTTTAATTGACTTAAATAAACGGGAATATTACATATTTTACAATGGGATCAATTCTTTTTACTCTGATTGTAATCGATTTCATGTCTTATTCTTTTTGGATACATTTTTTCCTCTCTCTGTAGTGAATAAAAAGCATTTTCGTAAAATTTAAGATGTCAGTACTACTCTATTATTGTCGTCTTTTTATATATTACAGAGCTATTTATATTTCAGAGACTTAAAAGTATAACTAGTCTATTTTGTTACCAACCTGTTTCAAAATGAAGTTTTCTTCCTTTTCATTTGACCATTTCAGAAATGTTTCAAGTTAAGTAGTTCAATTTATATAGTAAGGCAAATTTTGCTAATCGGGAATAACATTCATTTCTCTTAAAATTGGTCCGGTTAAACTTAGCAACTAATCAATTAAAAAGTAAAAAAATATCCATTCTGTAATATTTCATTTTGAAAGACATTTCTAAAGACATAGATCGGATTGTTGACCTATATCAATTAAGTGTATTTTGACTAAAGCAAAACGTTAATTAAACTTCTCCCTGATAACGGTACGTCGACTCACATCGGCTACGGACAACCTCGGTAGGCTGGTTTTGGTTATACACGGAACATTTGACAGTATACTAGAGTTAAAATGGTTTCAAAACATTTCAAGTTCTATTTTTTAGTAAGATATGGGATTCCGCAGAAAAAAGAAGGTGACAAAACTTTGAAAGGTCAAATCATGGAAAGCACTTCAGTCTTCAAGATAAAAGTTCAATTGACAAATGTTGGTGTTTTTTTTTCACAGGGGTATGAAAAAGGGATTTTACAAGTTTTATTCGGTCAAAATCATTTGTCAAATTATCTTTTGTGTAGCGCCATATCATAGTACAAAGAAAGGTTTGGAAAATTGCTTTTAAATCACCGAAAATTATATTTCCCATAGCAGGCGTGATTAATATTAATCACCTTCTGGTTTGAAATTTTACGGTATACTTTTTATACTTGAGTTGATGTATTTGTTTTATCTTGTCCATGATAACAGAAATGATTTTCTCACTTTTTTTCGCTCTCCGGGGAAAACTGCCCGGCTCTTTTGTCCCTATACCCGCAGACCGCACACAACTTTATCATTTAGGGAGAAAATATTTAATAAATTTAGCTATAAATTTTAACTTTTCCACAGAAGACACAAGGAGAGGTCAACCTGACATCTATACGTCTGTGACATACGGAAAGTAAGATGATCGAGTATTAACTTCCCCTAAATTCTGGGCAAATGAACCCTATTTGGTCTTTGACTTTCAAAACTGAAAGAGAATGAATACCATAGAACTCTACTTAATATGGATGGAAATATGTGATATAGGAGCCCACATTTTTACGAAAGCCTTGGGCCTAGTCACAGGCTCTGTCAATAATACAAGCGCGCGGTATTCGCGTAGTATTGTGATCACCGCGATCGCGCGAGGTCGACGGCGGGTAACCGTACCGACCCCGCTAACAAAACGATTCCGATGATTGCTACAACATTTCGTTGCTTAACAGGTGTTCGTAATTTGTTCTGTGTTTTTCAAATTAACTATGATAAGAACACACCGTGGCAGGTGTATTATCTGGACTCATTAAGTAGGCCTATAGGCCTAGTCGAACATTCGTTCTGAATATTACAGATAGCCTAGGCCTAGCCTAGGGGTCTACATTAACCTAGTTTTTGTAGGGTAGGCTACCTAATTTCTCGTTCCATATTTTATTAAATTTGCGGAGATAATGCTCGTGATGAGTGCTTTGGTATTGTCTGTCAAGAAATAGCTTCATAAACACGGATAAAAGAAGTCAGTCGTCATATTCCTTTTCTGAATATTTTTTTAATAAAATTATAAGCTTTAGCCTACTTAAAATAAAACGTCGAATAGAGAACTGTCTATCATTCAACTCTCTGATCATAGCAGACGATAATGTTTTGAGTAGGCCTAAGGCCTGGCAGATCGTCTGAGTATTTTAAAGACCAAACTTAAACGTTAAAAATACCTTTTTGTTGAACAGTACCTAACACATTCCGTTCAGCTGGTGGAAATTTAATCAAGAAATAAAATCCAAATAATTCAATTCGCATATCAAAAGTGGCAAAGAATCTCTTTCACCATCCATTACGCTTATTTCCGTGTCAGGGTTGAAGGTAACGACTCTCAGTCTCAAGTGGCCACCGATCAACTTACTGACACTAATATTGGCGCGTAAATTTCTGTACAGTTAGCATTGTACTATATTGTGATCGTAGTCCGCCACATGAACAGGTGCACGGATGTACATTGTTCTCGGTAAAACAGGTGGAACAACATGTATGTTTATATCAATATTCCACGTGCTTTCGGTGGCAGCATTCCAAAATACTCTGTCAGTGTAAATGTCTGAATTCTTCAATGTTTTAGCGGATCATGGTACATGTTCCCAAGTAATGTTGAAAGTAACGTTAAAAATCTAGGTATTAGGTTGGTGTTTTTAAAATTATAACTTTTGCGGATTATGCGTTATAAGTGTAAATGGTGAGCTGGACCATATCGTCACAGATGTTACGAAGACGGATATGACATAACATGACCCCAGCTCTAAGCATGGCCGTTCGGGAAGGGGGCTCCAGGGAGCTGCGGTCCCCGTCAAGGGCGTGTCTAGACCGTTCTTCATACTTGGGCCAAAGTGAGCGAAGCGCACGAGGGAGGGATGGGAAGCTTTTAGTTTTTTAATGTGAAAATACGTGAGTTGGTGCATATTTAGACGATACTTTGTATACTTAGGGAGGCTCATTATTATGGATTTTATGAACTATTTTCTAGGAATAACCGCATTGAAATCAAGTACGCACATATAGCTGGAAAACAATTGGGTTTGCGGGGAGGGCAAGAAAATTTTGGTCCAAAATGTCTCCCGATCGATGGAAAAGGCACCTCCCAGGCCTGTTTACCGTATATAAGTGGTGAAACACTAGCAATATTGTAAAAATAAACATAAACGTATCACAAATATGCCAATGTGGGCGCTGCCCCTTCCACCCAGTTTCGAAGTGTGGATACACGAAGAGTGAATGCACGAGGCTGACCGCTCTAAAAGCGGGGCGCATTGGTTGAAGCGGAGTGCACATAAACGGCCGGAAACGTCTTTCCAAGGCTGTATAAGCAAGGTCTACAAAGGCATTTCTTTAGCAGGAGTGGAACAAATTAACGTGAAGCACCACAAATCTGGAGTTTGGGGATATAAACCTTTGAAGAAAAGAAAAACAACTGTCTAAGCGGAGAGTCATCATTGGTTGGGTCGGAATCTAAAGAAAAATTGCGACCCTAAGAAAATTGCCGGAAACAGCATTTCCCAGGCTGGTATAACCCCCCCCCCCTCCCCCCGCCCTTCTTGTGCGAAACTTTTAAGATGTAGCGCTTGTGGTGAAATATTGATGTCAGATTGAAACAACGACGAAAAGGAGTATGACAAACGAGATTATTGCAAGGAAAGCCTTAGTCATCATTCCATTTTATAGTTGCTTTTCTCATAATAACTCTGCCCTAAAGAGATAAATGAACTTTCACTTTTCCAAGAAAAATATTTTACCATACAGGGCAAAATCATGGCCAAACCCTGAAGTGAAACTAAGGAATGTGTAATTGTTTTGTGAAAGTTTTCAGAATGTGCGGCCAAATTTCTGTTTGTTTTGGAAAATGTCATGAAAATTTTGTAGTGACTATGATGCTTTCCTAATTCAGGGCTGTAGTCGAGTCCAACAAGCTCGAGTCCAAGTCCGAGTCCAAGTCCAAAAGCTCAAGTCCGAGTCCAAGTCCAAGTTCAAGGGGCTCGAGTCCAAGTCCAAGTCCAGTGCTCTCAAATCCAAGTCCGAGTCCAAGTCCAAAAGTAGTAAAACAACAATAGTATTTTCTGGTAAAGAAATAGGCCTATGGTTGCTGTAGCTGTATGAACAGGGACAAACTTGGACTCAATTCCTGATTCAAGATAGGTTTTCCAGTACTTGGAATTGACCTGGAATGGTCCTCAAATTGGAACTGGCCCGGAATGGGTTTCAACTGGACCTGAGATCAAAGCGGAGCCCATGCTCTGCAGCTGAGTCCACTTATCTGGCTAAATGAAAATTGTGCCTCTCTTACATACTAAGTCAGGCTATCTTAAAAGCTTTTGTAAGGTGTAATCTGTATGGTTTTAAAGCTACTTATCTATGAAAGATAAAACAATGTCGCAAAGCCACCATTCTCTTCTTAAGTAAGAAACCAAGGTACTGACATTTTTTTTCCATTTTAACGGCAATGAAAGGAGAGGGAGTGGATTTTACCCTACTTCCTATGGAGAAAGGGGAAGAAGACCAATCTCAGCTTTACCTCTTTGACGAAAACCCTTTATTAAGCTTTTTCACCAGAAAGTTAGAGAGTGTTAGAATTCTCTAGAAATTCGAGACAATATATATAGAAGGAGATTAGTTAAAGGAATCGCTTGCCGACATGAATGACAGCGTGGTGAGTTGCATGCTAGTCTACAGGATTCCAAGAACCGATAGATGCAGACCTTTTTTTTTATTTAATTTCCCGAGGTAGATCTGCTGGTGGATTTAAGTTAAGTTAAATTAAGTATGAGGAGGGCCGAAACACCATACATCTGATACCAATGCATCTGACATTTCTCCGCCAGAGTGACAGAGAAAAGAATTTTGAAAGCAGCATGTTATATTGTTGTTAAGTAGGACGAGTCAAGGCAAAGGCTTCTAAACTACCCCCCCCCCCCAACTTCCGTCCCGCGTCCTCCGTTCCAGCAGGGGCTGGAACAATGAAATGTTGCGGCTAGATTGTACGTATAGCTTATCCCGAGTGCTGTGCAATGTTGATCAGGGCTACCCTTCTTTATTTACACTATTTGTATTTAGTAATTTATATTAAGAAAAAGGAATGAACTGAATATTTGTTTGGGTCACAACTCATATTTATAAAACCTCGGCTCATTAATTGACCTAAGGTTTTAGTCATTTTAACTCTCGATCATATTGACCCAGTGTAATACCTTGAATTTCTTTAGAGCCTTGGTACAGATCGCTGAAGTCCTTGGTCAAGGGCGTCATTAGTGTATCACCTGACATTGTTACTGAGAAGATGTTGACAATTGAGTCTTGCTTGTTCTCTTTTCTTAAAGAATGTTTGAATTCAGGCGCGTAGCCAGGGTTGAGTCATGGGGTGGTGTTTTTTTTTTTTTTTTTGGGGGGGGGGGGGGGGGTAGGCTCGACATGAGGGAAAGTCTAAGAATAGAAAGAAAAAAAAAAACAATGTTTTTAGGGTTTTTTGCATTGCAAGGTTGGGTCATGGGGAATTCCGACCCCCACCTCCTGTGACTACGCAACCTGTTTGAAGTTACGCTTTTGTTACAATTTGGATGTTTTAATACCATCTAGTGCACGCTACGGAGGCTTTGGAGTCGAAGTTACAGAATACCAAACAATACAACACCATACAACACTATACAAGTACAGAGGGAGAGAGATGAGGAAGAATATATCTTTTAAAACACCCGCTATTGATAGAAAAAATAATATTATTGCAGCTGAATGCTTGGAAATTAACATTAAACGACAAAGATTTTAAGGGAAAGCTACGTGGAGTGGTTTTACCTGTTTTACAAAAAGGAATTATACAGAAAGTATTTTTATAGACAACCTCTTTCATAATTTTAATGACGATGAAACGCAGAAAACAAAAGTGAGTCATTATACTAAAGTCAGTCACTATGGGGACAAATTGATTGAGTTTTAGAAAAGCGACTTACTTTTTTCTGCATGTGCCTCTTTGAATAAAATGGTTTGTGATAATACAAAGTTTCGCCGACTCTGGTTACGTGTGTAAAATTGCTGAAGTTCGGAATTTTTCTTAAACAATTGTTCGTTAATGGTTAAACCAATGGTAAATGTAATCCTTAATGAGGTAACCGGCCTCTACAGTTTCTAAATAAATAAGAAATGTTGCGAAAAAAGGTACTCAACTTCACTATTTTCACATACTTGGCAAGTGTCGTTGAGTTGTAACATTTTACAGTGTAAGCTGCTTAAACCACGACTGAGTAAAAATGAATACAGTATTCGGTGTGCCACACAGCCATCACACAGTACAAAGTATTCGGTTCTGGTTTAAGCGGTCCTTCCGCTTTAGAATAGGGAAGGCGTGACTGTTTTACCTACTCTCTTAAATCAAGGGATTTAAAATTAGTCTATTAGAATTATAACAAATCTAAACGAATGGAATTAGTGACCAATCAAACGTCCGAGTGGTCACTAATTCAACTCGTTTAGATTTGAACTCAAATATTTTAAATCTTACGGTTTAGGGGAGCATATTAACATCAGTACTAATTGTGCTCAATAAAATTTAGAAAATATTTACTTCCACCTTCGGTAATAGCTTAAATTTAAAAAGATCCTTTCCTTACTAACATGTCAAGACTAAGTTGCTTTATCTGAGCATATGGGACTCTTTTTAGTCATACCTTTTTCTGAAATGATTAACATTACACGAAACGAGAACCTTGAAGGCTTGATTAGAAGGACCGCACTCTATAACAGTAACGAGCAACCAGTGGCGTAGCCAGGATGGGATTTTTTTTTTTTGGGGGGGGGGGCTAGGTAACAAGTGGGGGGGGGGCTGGTACCTCCGAGGGTCAGGCGCGGCAAGACTATCTAAGCGGAGCGCCACCATGAGTTGGCGAGCAGCGTACAAGAAAATTTTGGGCTTTAAACCCCTCCAGATGGCCGGCATGATGAAACGTTCCCTCTTACCTTTTGTTACATCTTCCATTTCTGCCTGATTAACTCTTATCGCTTCATGGCGGAAAGGAAGCCCACTACATGCAGACTTGTTTAAGTCAAGTGTCATATCTGATTTATTGATTGACAGTAAAAGATGTGTGTCAATACACAAAAAGTTACGTAACATTTGGGGTTAGCTAACAGCTCAGTCAGCATGTGTTAATTGCTTTCACGCAGTGTGAACACAATGAAAGCATAGCTCATTTGAGGTCACAGATCATGTAACAAACTCAAATATTAGTTACACCCCATACCGCCTTTGATGTACTGGGGTGTCTATGTTCCTTTTTCAAGAAGCGACGTCACAGCATGGGAAACGGCACTTCCCATGTGTTTAAAGCTGGATGTACCCAGCCTTGAAATACGAATCTCATGTCTGCGATGTCTCAATAATGAAAATAAAAAATCAATCTATCAAAAATGGCAATACATACACTTTTTACGGACCCCAAAACTGGGCACTTCTGATCTGTGGCCTGGGGGATGAGACTAAAGAGAGCCGGTATCTCCCTTTCCCTTGGGAAAAATTGTAAACCTCAGAAGCACGTAGATCGCAAATGCGGCAATATTTGAATCTAAGCGGAGAGCCACTATCAGTTGGCGCGGAGCGTACAAGTAAATTTTGGGCTTTAAAACCCCTCCAGATGGCCGGAAACGGCACTTCCCACGTGTTTCAAACTGGATGTACCCAGCCGCAAATGCGGCAATATTTGAATGGATTTCAGCTTACCTAAGGCAGTACCTCACCCTTTAACAGGAAAACCAAAAGTAGTTGTGTCCCCTTCTGAGAAACTTTCTTTGCGTTAGATTTCCTAGATGCTAAATGGTGCTTTGGATTGATTATAGGCCTGAGTTTTCGGATTTTCCCTTTTTGAGGAGCATAAAAAATAAAAAAATAGTTTTAGTTTTTGTAGAGATTTTACAAGATACATACATACTACCAAAGAAACAATGTGCAAAATGGTGCAGTATTTGTTCATCGGTACATTACGTAGTCAAAATTAAAATAATACGAATAAATCCCTCAAAATAATTGAACCTCAAAGCAGAAGTATGGACCATGTGGGAAACACATGAAATCCGTACCTTGTGGACATTTTACAAATTCCCCGGACGCCAGTGCCAACTAGGAAAAAGAGGACTTGCCGAAAAAAATCGTCCTACAGTGGCACTTGTCATGGACAAGAGTGAGGCACGACATAGGCCTACTTGTTAAGGATGGAAGGGAAGAATTATCCGAAGGCAGTACCTTACCCTTATCGTGTAAGAGTGGTCTCCAGTGTACGATTGCCTTATTTTCAGTAAATCAATCAGCCATCTGAAAGGCAGAAAGGGTCTTAACCTAACAAAGTCACATTAAAGTTTGTCGTCGAGACTTTCGTTTCATCTTCGAAGTGAAATGCAATAAACGACAGTGCAGATCACAAACGGTAGGCCTATCTAATTTAGTGAAAGTAGGCATTTTAAAGTTATTGCTTGATTTCATACGTGCGGACAAAATGTGTTTTACACACATTCATCCATGATTTTTTTTTTTTTTAATTTTTGCACATTTTTTTATTTTTATTTTTTTCAATTACTCTATCAGGACGCAAAAATCTGGGGGAGGGGGGGGGGGAGGGGGAGGGGGGAGGTGGGAGGGCTGGAGAAAATCTTGGGGCTAGACAGTTTAATTTAAGTTTCTATATATCACTTTGCTCCTCTTGAAGTCATGCAGTATCTCTCTTATGCCGTTGTCGTTCGCCTGCAGTGTGCTGGCCCCAGGATTTGTCCAACAGGGGACCAAGCTCACCGACAGGGGACCAGCATTTCAAAGCCCCGACAAGAGTGATGAGTTACCCATAGAACGTGACTGACAGAATTTGAGGGGCAGAATTTTTCGGCTTCCTTTTTGACAACTATTTAAAAATCGATTTTTTTTCTTTTTTTGAAGAAAATTTCAAGTTTTTGGAAGTAGGCCTAATTTGGCTTTTTTGAAATAATCGGGATGTTTGCGCAAGAATCTGCCCTTGATAAGATCAAAATCAGAAAAGGTGTATGGTCAACTGAAATTCGTTTGGGATAATGCAATTTATTACTTTTATTGCCTGGAAAACTAGAACAGACTTCAAAGTGCCGAACACTCTTTTTACACTGAACAAAGAGTTGACAATGAAGAACTACGTCTTTGAACATGTTTGGAGTTTTATGACAGAAAACGTGTCTTTTTGGTAAGGTGAAATTAAAAATTTTGAGGGTTTTGTTAAGTGATCTGCCTTTCAGGAGTAAAACTAAAAAGAATGTCAGGTGGTTGAAATTGGCTTCCCAAAGTTTTTCATGGTATGGTGGGGGATAAATATCTTTTCCGGAAAATGTAATCCTGCCCGAAAGACTGTACAAGCGAAGGATCACCAATTAGCTTGGTTGGCACGAAGCGTACCGAAAACTTTTTAAAATCGTTATCCCTCAGATAGCCGGAAAAGACATTTTCCAGGCTTCTAAGTAGTATCAAAGCAGTCGCTCTTCTGAGTTTCCTTTTGCAGTAAAAGTTTTTTAGTTGAAATAAATGGGCAAAGGAATCAGAACTAATTCGTAATGTTGATAGAGAAACAGAACGATGTGCAAGTGCATTATCCGGAAATGTTAATTGTTCGATTGAAACACCTTCCCTTGAGATGGCCGGAAATGGCCTTTTTCAGGCTTGTAAGTAGGAACGGAGCAGTCGAGAAATTTTGCAAAATCGCGACCCATCAAATGACCGAAAATTTTGTCTTTATGCTTTCAAACTGAGAACCAAAAGATATTTTAAAAAAGATCCTTGAAAATTACTACAAAAACTGTACCACTACCATTAGTTGAAATGGTCTTAAATTTATTCGGGCAAACAATGACAAAAAAATGAAAGTATGCCAATGTCTCTATGTTGTGAGTCTTTGCTAAATTCAAGATCCACTGAATTGATCCACAAAATTGTCTACGTGACTCTCCGAACTCCAGGCTGAAAATGAGTTTACTTCTAACATCTTTTACACGAAAAATGACAAGCTATTTCTCAGAGCACCTTAACACCCTCTGCTCCCTGCTCTCGTCTCCTATGTCTATCCCTTCCGGGGATAACGAATCCAACGGATGGGTCCTTCCCCTTTGACATTTTATGAAAAAGTGGGTGTCCACACATGCAATCTGCTGACACCGTGACACATGCTGGAATTAGAAGTAAAATTTAGAATGGCAACAATGCTTATTTTCAGGAATAAAAAAAAAAGAAATTGCATTCCCAAGGGGGCTTTTCTGAGGCAACTTTTTCGCTTTGAAAAGTTTGGAGGAATTGGGTGTCCTTTTATATGATGCAATCTGGTAACAAATATCTTATCATTTCAGGTAAAATGTGTGTCAGTAAAGTTTCTCTTTATAGGGTCTTAAAATGATATCCGTGGTTGGGCGTGTCCCAACGCTACCACCCCAGCTTACGTCACTGGTCTAGACGTGACAAAGAATTGAACGCCCATGGTTTTAAGACCAGAGTAATTATTACCGTTAGATTTCAATATGATAAATGCGTCTCTCGAAACAAAACTTATGTTTGAAAGATATTTGTAAGTAAAATAAGAAAAGAACTGTAAGTTGTATAGCTTTTGTAAACAAAGTAAATTTGAGTTGATTATTACCATCCATTCCGTACGATGAAATAATGTATATTCCAGGTTAGTAGCATCAAAGATGATATATTTCTAAAGGTACCTGTAATACTGGCTTGAGCCAGGAAGCTTTTATTTATAACAGCCCCCTCATTAAACGTCGACAAAGAAATACATTCGTAAATAGCGTTGAAATTTGACACTTGTATGCAAAAAGTGTTTCTACTGTGTCAGATTCTGTCGCTCTTAAGTAAGAAAGTATGCATTTACTAATCTTGGTATGTACGGTTCAAGCATATAGTCCCTTTTAGGAATGTATTATACTTGACGAAAATAAAAAAGAAAGTCCGGATGAAATTCCTATCGGACGAATTAGCTGTTTCTATTCCGTTGACGATGAGATGAATATTTACAAAGTATTTCCAAGGCATAATCGTATCTGCCGTCTCATTTTAGCAGTGAAACCGAACTTTTACTTGCCAAGAAGTCAGGCCCTCAGTTACAGTAGTTACGTCATCGAAAGGACAAAACTTGTGAACGGACGACAATTTCGAAAGGTTCCGCAGAATTCCACTGTTTAAATGCATAGGTACATAATTAAAATGGGAAAATCGTAGCTGTCTAATTTGGCGGTTACTTTTAATCTGTTAGATAAACGAACGAAGTACAGCCGCGCCTACATTCTAGTTACTTGTGCTTTTATTGAGACAAATCTTTCCAAAACTGACCCCATTTCTTCTTATTACAATTAGATACAGAATGTGAATAATTTACTTCCATAAAATGGATTTCACCCAGTGACGTAGCAAGGTGGGGGGGGGGGGGAACACGGGGACTTCTCCATGAAAATGTGAAGGTAAAAATGGCAAATCTAATGTTAAAGACAAAACCTCACAAACACCAACTGCAAGTAAAAATTTAGTCATGTAAAAGAGACAGTTTGGGCCTCAGGGCAATCTTATCCAAAGTTGGCTCTGTATGCTACTCGCGAATCAAGGTGGCAATCCGTTTACCCCCCCCCCCCCTTCTTTCAACCCTTGTCTGAAATTAAATGAAAAAAGTCTGTTCATGCCACTGAGTTCCCCAATATGGGTTTTTTCCTTTTAAATATTTGGCAACATCGTCCGGATATTTTCAGTTTTCATTTTTCAAATCTGTAGGCATGAGACAAAGTTTTGTACCACTATTAATGATATTTAGTCGCCCTGCCAAACTATTTGAGCGAACATTAACGGATGTAATAAAAAAGAAAAAAAAAAAACGCACGTTTTTGCCATCATATTACGAAATAAAGTGTCTCCTAAAAATTCTAAAGTTTCCTTCAATCTGCATGTAGTTCCGTGAAATTTCAAATACTTGTTATAGAAAGGAGACCATAATATCGATACGAATTGATGTCACCCTCCAAACTATCGTCAACACATTGTCTTAGACTCGGACAGTTATCCCCATCTCCCTTAACAGTGGTTTACTTGAGTCCTGTCAGGGAAATCCTTGAGCCATTTTGGCCTAATTTATTATCGGGGCTAATTTGGTGTTCTTGCTACCGTTCACTTGGGTCTAATGCGTTCAAGTTAAATGCTTATTAAGAGGACGGTATATGTATAAAATTACAAGCCTCGGATCATGGTTATATTTTTAAATCATTTTACCAGTGATTTGTTATTTGGAATTACAGCTCTCTGATTTTAAAAATGACTATAGTATTCATTAGTGGGCCTTTTACTGGTCGAATTCTATTTAGGAAAGCTTAAAGGCATATTATGTTGGCCTTTCACCTGGGTGTTGTAAGAAAAGCAAAAATACTCGACACCATGCAGGGCTCGAAAATAAGCTTTCCTCTCTGAAGCTAAAAACAGCTTCCGAGGAACTCATTTTGGAGCTTTCATGGAGCTGTTTTGCCATCGTTTGGAGCTGTTTCCAATTTTACAAATAAATTAGGCATATACTCTTTCTAGTCCTAGACGCTGTCACATGTTAACACTTACTAACCAGGGAGGTGCTAGAGAACAAATGTCAGACAACTTAAAAAAAGACAGTACAAATTTTTGTTCTACAATCATGTCTCTTACATGTCATTTTGTCAACATCGAGTGTAAAAGTAAATTTTTGTACGCTAAACAAATACTGAAGCAGTTTCATTTCGTTATATACTAACCCCGCTAACGTGGTTTCCAGAGCACCGCACGCCCCTTCCCCATGCCTATTCTTCATTCCAAGAAAACGTTGCATGATCAGGGAAAGCTTTCGATGATAAACAAAACTTTGGCGGAAGAGGCCTTTGATTTTCCTGCCCTCATATCCTGCAAAATCATTGCCGCCCCCTCCCCCCACCGTAGTACACCCCAGGAGTGTCACTTTTTATTCCCCATGCTTTGTTTTAATATCTTCTCATTCAAAACGATGTCTATCAGCCAGTTTAATGACCAAATATAGCGTCACCAATAAGCTTTCACTGACACTCCATTAATTACATCAAGGGCGTCGATTTGTTCTCAATTTTGGGTGTGACTTTAACTTACTTTTGCCACAAAAAATAAGAATACAAATACTATGTGGAAAACTTTAATGGGAAACATGTTCTCCTGTCTCCCGGGATTGTCCTGTCCTCTGGGATCACCGCCCATGCACACCGTAACCATACAAACCACCAACTATAGGTACCAAGGTATCGTAGAGACCGGTGATAAACTGTAGAGTGAAAAACTTCAGTTCTCTTAAAAGAAGTGTTCACAATGAGAAGAAATAATACTGAAATTCACCATGAAAATTATTTGATGGGGAATGTTCACTTGATAATCATTTTGCACCATTCCAGTCACAAATATCATCAACAATTTCGGGAAGCCAGTGAGCCACAACTTGAAAATAGCCATGGTCGGCTCGACTTGAACCAACAGGTTGGAAACTGGGGCGTAAAACTCCATCTTACTAACTAACTCATTGGATATTTTCAATTAGGCGATCCCATTGACGCAACTGCATGTGGCGGATATCGTACCCTAAATGTCCGCTGGCGAAGTCGCAAGTTATGATTAGCTGGTTTTAAAATTGAACCAATCACAAGGTTTGTTATATAAACTTTGTTTGTACCTTAAAAGTGACACATGAGGCTGTTTTTGTACAGTGAATTGGTGAGCTGAAGGAAAATAGTGGGTTTACTTCTCGGGCTACTGTATACATACACTAGCTACTGTTAGCTAGTACTGCTTGGGCATAATATCGGGCATGATAACGAACTCTACTTTAAATTCTTTCGCGGTATTCTGGGCTAATTTTCCCAATTCCAAATTCGCCCAAAATGTGAAGTGCAATTCAGACATGTTATATGCCAGAAATGCTCCATGACTTTCATATTGTATGCAACACGTGCCGGAGGCTATTTTAGCGCTTTTGAGCCAGAGCGCCAGTCTACTTTCGAGCCCTGCCATGTCCTTCAAACCCTGTTTCAACACCATTTTCCTTACTCAAGATATCTCACTTTAAAAAGAATTGAGTATTTTTGTTTTAAAAAAAATCTGCTATTCAACAAAGCATCCGGAAGGTATGTAATGTAGGCACATTGCCTCGAATTCCTTTTGTTTTTCTTTATAATTGAACGTCCTTTTTTTCCTTGAAATTCTATACTGTTGGAATGTTTGAATATCTTTTCCTGAAGATCTAGCATTACCCTTTATACCATATGTAGAGTACAACCAACAATATTGCTTAATATTGCCTGCAGCAGAGTTAATATTTTATAAATACATTGAATGCAATGTCAAATTTATGTGCCACGATTACATCACAGATTAACCATGATGCACCAAATCTCAAGAAAAATTGCATTACTTTAAAAATCTGTATCTTTTAATGGGTAATACAATGGCGGGCCGGTACCCGGGTAACCCGTGCAAACACTAAATGAAACGAACGTGTTGACGACAAACTCGAAAATGACTTTGTAAGGTTAAGACACTTTCTGCCTGTCGATGGCCGGTTGATTTACTGAAAACAAGTCAAACACCGGGTACCATTCTTACACGACCCTTCCCATACTTTATCATACACAAAATATGCAGTAAGGGTAAGGTACTGCCTTCGAATAGTTCTTCCCTTCCATCCTCAACAAGTAGGCCTATGTCGTGCCTCACTCCTGTCCATGACAAGTGCCACTGTAGAACGATTTTTACGACAAGTCACCTTTTTACTAGTTGACACTAGCATCCGGGCGGATTTGTAAAATGTCCACAAGGTCCAGATTTCATGTTTTTTTTTTTTTCACACGATCCATACTTCTGCTTTGCGGTTTAAATATTTTGAAGGATTTGCTCGTACTGTAGTACTTTAATTTTGACTTCGTAATGTACCGATGATTGAACAAATACTGCACCATTTTGGCATCTAGACACCACTGAAATCCGGAAAACATTGTTCCTTTGGCAGTACGTATGTCACTTGTAATAATCTCTACAATGACTAAAAATGAGTATTTTGAAATTTTTCATGCTCCCCCAAAACGAAAATCCTTAATCGTAAGCCAACAATCAGTTCAAAGTTTTTCCAAACATAGCACCATTTTGCATCTAGGAAATCGAACGCAAAGAAAGTTTCTCAGAGGGGGACACAACTACTTTTGGTTTTCCTATGAAAGCTGAAATGCAACAAATATTGCCGCATTTGCGACTTCTACGTCCTCCAGAAGTTAACAATTTTTCCCAAGGGAAAGGGAGATACCAATTCCGTTGAGTCTAATGCCCCAGGCCAAAGATCAGAACTGCCCAGTTTTGGGGTTCCTAAAAAGTGTATGTATTACCATTTTTTATAGATTGATTTTTTATTCTCATTATTTGAGAAGTGGCAGACATGAGATTCGTATTTCAAGGCTGTGTACAACCAGCTTAAAACACGTGGGAAGTGCTGTTTCCGGCCATCTGGAGGGTGTGTAAAGCCCAAAATTCCCTTGCACGCTCTACGCCAACTGATGGTGGCCCTCCGCTTGGATAGTCTTGCCGCGCATGACCCTAGGAGGTAGCAGGCCCCCCACTTGTACCTACCCCCCCCCCCCCCTTAAAAATTCCATCCTGGCTACGCCACTGGCTTAGCGACTACGTGATTCTACGAACAAATGAGACCCTTTGAAAATCTGGGACCTTAGCTGATACTGAAGGCAATTCAAATTTTATTAATGAATGTTTGTCCGCACTTGCAGAAGTGAAGTGTCATTTCCGGGCAATCTACGAGGTATATTTATAGACCAAAAAAAATTCTTGGTAAGCTACACACCAACCAGTGATGGCGCTTCACGTAGATGTAAAGTTTTCAATAATTACTTGGACCCCCCCCCCCCTCCCTTTTTGAAATATCCTGGATCCGCCTATGGACTTTGTCCTTTTCTTCATGGCAACCAATATTTTTCAAAGACCCCAAATTAACGCGAGGCCTCTTCTCTTTGCGAAAAGTGTGGCCATAAATATCTTTCTTGTTTTAAATACATAAAAATGTTCATGAGATGAAATGCAATTTATGACAAATGCACGTGAAGAGCGCCAAAAATTTGCACTGAATTCAATTTCGATCGATTCCCAAACCAAAATAAATACTCCTTAGAAACTCCAGGAATTAAAAGAATCCCTATAGATTGGCACCACTTGCGATTAAAAATGATTCAAACAGATCTATCACTGGGTCTAAATCACATTTATCACGCCCTTAACAAAAATTGTAACGCCCTTTAGGATTATGTTTAAACTAAACAGCAATTTTGTGGAATGGAAAGGCACACCCGCCCCTTACGTCTCCTGTTCCGGCGTGACTAAGCAAGGTCATCTTCCTACTAGAAAGCGATTTTCAACCTTGAAGTTTGTACTTAAAGAATTTTAAATATGTTCCTTTGCTTACCCATGAGCTACTCTTGTAGGTATTGATAATAAGCTTGAAAATGGCTAAGGCTCGAAGCGAAAGGAACGCAAGAAATGTTTTGTAATTTGAGGAAGATTAGCGACAAATGCCTGTTTTCAAATCCCTACAGACGGCCAGAAACGCACTTGCCGATTGTTCTTAGCTGCTTGGTACTCTTAGATCTGATGTATGCAATTTCTCATATTGTGCATTTGGACCAAGCAAGATGTTCAAGAATGTCTAGCTCCCACAGCGAAATTCTCCCAACCGTCCTTACAAGTATTGGAAGTTAGAGCACTTACCAACTTACAGGCCCGTAGCCGGGGGGGGGGGGGGGGTCGGAACATTCGAACGACCTACCCCAACTGGAGGGAGGTCCATTTTTCCAGCCCTGTGTTTGAAGGGTCAGCTATGAAATATTTTTTATCTTGACATATTGAGGACGAATTTCCGTTCACTTTTAGCAGGAAGGTAAAACCTTTCAGATTACATATATGATTATTTTTCTCAAAAAGTGTTTTACTAAGTGGAATTCCTGGGGAAAAGGACTTCTTTTGTGTTCAAAAGTGCTCTAAAATGCTCCAGAATGAAGGACGTCTGCAGATATCAAACTTTTCCGGGGAAGCATGCCCCGCACCCCTTAGCAACTGCATGCTTACGGCACTCGCCAGCCGCCTCCGCATTTGGAAAAAGGTCCACATCTTCTAAAAAAGACCCATCCCTCCACATGAGCTGACAACGGGCCTGACTTACCAACCTAAACATACTCTTAGCCCCACTTTTTCATTAGGGGACTGAGTTACTTCTTCCGGAGGCCTATCAGTGGCATAGCCATGATTTTTTAGTGGGGGAGGGGGGTGGGGCTCATAAACCTTTCCAGTACGGATAGTATAACGCAAAGTAAATTCAAATTTTTTCATGAGGTCATCTGGGGGCACGGCCCTGTTATGGGGCAACGCTCCTCATACCCCTGTTGGCTACGTACGCCACTGCGGCCCGCCTCCGGTTCCGACGACGTATATATATAGTGCTGTAATTAAAGTATACAGTAGACCTTTTGTCCATTATCGAAAAGCTCTGGATTTGTTTTGACTGAAGAACTGCTTTTTGTTGTGACTCGATTTCCAGAGGAAAAATGATCTCCATTTTCACAGGCAACCATGTAACTTTAACCCAATCAGGGCAGGCATTCTAGGTAGTCTTTGTTGTAACAAGCTGTATGCTGCGTTACAGCGGAACTGCCACACCGTTTGCAAATGAGTTAACGCTTTATCGTGTAATTATTGAAGAACTAGTGTCAGTTAGTTAGTTAGTTTGATGGAGTTTTATGGCCTAGTTTCCAACCAAATGGTTCAAGTCGAGCCGGCCACGGTCTTTTTTCCAGTCGTGGCCTACTGGCTTGTTTTACCTACTCCATTGCTTATGCGGAGCATCACGCACAACGTCAGTAGGCTCCATTTTTAGAGTCTTTGGTGTGATCCGACCTGGGAATAGAACCCGGGCCTTCGTGAGAGGCAGATACTCTTAACGTTTGACCAAACACGCGGTAAGACTCGTGTCAGAAACACCGTAGGCGCTTAATACTTAATATGAAATATTGCATATAGCTCAGGTAACGTGATCAGCACTCCGGTGTGTACGAGCACGCCATACTGCTTTACACTCAAGCTGCTTTACACGCAAGCCCTAACTAAAAAATATAAAAAAAAAAACACTCTTTCATGTCAAATATCGCAACCTGATTGGTCAATGAAATGCTGGCATTAAATCGATTTCATGCTGACATGAAATCGAATTAATGTCAGCATTCATTCGATTTACTGTCAACATTTAATGTTTAGTGCCTACATTATCTGGATTTAATGTCAACGTTAAATCGAATTATTGTCAGCGTTAAATTATAATTCTTTTCTGTTTCTGACTACGCAAAATCTCCATACCGCTACGGCAACTATCTAACATTGTGGCGTAAAATTCGAGTACAGAATTACCAGCAGGCTGAACCCTAAACTAGGCAGTATGAGGTGTTTTTCAGTGTCACCTTGGTGTTTTTTGTGTGTTACACATCGGGAATAGCCGAATGATACAGCTATACACCTTGTCCAGGGGAGGGGGACAAGTGACAAAAACTTCATTTCTTCGTCTGAACACATTTTAGTATAAAAATTTCCTGCGCATGAAGCTGTACGAAATTGTTGGCTTTTTAAGTATTTTTTTTTTAAATGTGAAAATGTGTATTAACGACATTTTTGAGTTCTGGATTAAGTTTAAAATGGACGGGTCCGGTGATTTTTTAAAAATTTCCACTTTCTATTAGCCAAGCTGGAGCTCGGTCACTGCAGATTGTTGTTGGTAAGTACTTTTTTTGACAAGTATTTCAAAAACAGTAGCTTATATTAGAGGTAAAAACTTATTTAATAAAATAAACTTTATAACTGCAGCAAAGTTGTTACTTGATCACCCGGAGTCACATAGCGCGCCAAAATTTGCTAAATTGATAATTTTATGAGCGAGCAGCGAGAAGAAAAAAAAAAGTTGTGCTTTAGTTTAGGAAGTCAAGTAAGGGTAGGTCAGGCGCTATCTGACATCACTTCGATAGTCGACGAACCGTGCAAATTTGAAAGAAAAACCCGATATTTTCATACGTGGTTTCATCAAAAGGCTTGAAGGACATTTTATCGAAACGAATGAATTTTTTGACGGGGTTGATTATTCTTGGTGTCGGGTTGAGGTCAGATAGCGCACCGCCTACCCTTACCTGACTTCAACATGCTTCCCTTTACTTCGCAAAATGAGATGTAGTTAACATTCGCTGAGAATGCTTTCTATGATTCTCTGACTTTAGCAAAATGACTAAATTTTCAAGTTCTTTCCTACCTTTGGAAGGAAACTTCAAGAACAAAATTTACGTTATAAAACTTTCAAACAACCACATTTTGCGAAAGTTTTACAACAAACCCAACGGAGGCTTTCCTGCCTTTCAAGTTTACCGATCAGGAGCCAGAATCCGAGTTTTTTTTTTCATTCACGTCCAAATTACTCTTTAAAAATAAGAAAAAATAAACAAAAAAAAGTAAAATAAAAACTTTGCTTTGGTGCTTCAATTTCAGTTTTTAGATGGAGAATTTCTCCACAGAACTGTATTTGCCCAAAGTGCTTGTCCTTCAGTGTTCGTAATAGCTCCTTCGGGAAGCAGGTTATTGGCCTTTTGCCAGAGGGTTGGGAGGACTTTAGAAAAAGAACTTGGTCAGTACTTTTTAAGTATCGTTGCCTTCGGGCGTGTTGTTGCATTCGCATTCGAGCGTGATGTTGCCTTCCGGCGTGGTTTGTGATGCTTTTTTTTTTTTTTTTTTGTCTTGGGTTTGTGTCGCGTTGGGGTCGGGTGGTCATTGGTGTTTAGTAAGGTTGTGATTTGTTTAGCGGTTTGTTTCGGTGTTGGATGTGGAGGGTGTGTTGTTTCAGTTTGTTACAAACCTTTTTGTTCCTTACTTTTGTGTGGATGGTAGATGGTTAGCGTTTGTGTTTTTGTCCAGCCGGCTTGAGTCGTCTGTTTGTTTCTACGTTCCGTTTCTATGTACCTTTTAAAAAGGAAACTCTCGACCTCTCTACTGTTTATTAACGGCAGGTCGAGGATTCAGGTATGTTGGTCAGAGATCTTTTTATTTATTTATTTATTTATTTATTTTTTTTTTTGCTACAAGTGTTCATAGTAAAACGTGTCCTGTCATGTCCGGTTTGGGAGTTATTTTGTTTTGACAGCCTCCGTTTCCAAGCACTTTAAAAGAACTCCTCCAGTGGACTGTTCTCGGCCTTTAGCTAAGTTCATGTGTAGTATCTATTCTCTTCATACAGTCTGGCACGGAGCCATATATGACGGACCAACGATGTTAACAGTCCGAGAGGTTGGTCAAGTGTTGTCCTCCAGTGGACGTAATACAGCTTCTTCGGGAAGCAGTGTAAAGTTTGGTTTCGCCGAACCACCCTTTGCCAGGTGGTCGCGAGGACTTTAGAAAAAAAAGACATCCTCTCCAGTGAACGTAACAGCTTCCTTGGGAGGACGTTCCTTCCTTTAGAGAAAGTACTCCCGTCCTCTCAATCTGGTCTTTTGGGGAGTTGTTGGTAGTATTGTTTTGTTTGTAAGGATGCTGTTGCTCGATGTTTTTGTTGACTGGCAATATGAAGTGATCTTTCCGCCGGTCTGGCCGTGTCCGTTTTGGCACCTAAAAGGCACTCCCATCCTCTCGATCGCTTCTCGGTTTATTGACTAATGTAATATCTGTTCTTTTCATCCAGTCTATAACGGAGCTTTACATGACAGAGCAATGATATAAATTTTCTGAGGGCCATGAGGTTGGTCAAATGTTGTCCTTCAGTGGACGGATAGCTTTCTTGGGAAGCAGTTTAAAGTTTAGTTTTGCCGAATGCCCCTCTGCCACAGGGTGTGGAGGACTTCGGAAAAAAATCTCTCCAGTCTTCAAAGACAGAAAAGAAACCACTCCTCAAAGCCTGAAACGTCCAACCAGAAACCCAGAGGTTAAAAATACCACAATTATTGGTTTCAAACCAGATGTGCTTTACTTAGTCATAAACGCCCATCAACTCTTGTAACGGCGAAAGAATCATCCAGTTACATAAAGATACTTCTTTTATGAAAAAAGGGTAAATAATTCCGGCATATCAATATAAAGGCCCAAACAATAAGGGTCATATTAAAGCAATGCCTTATAGGAGAACAGTCGCTCCTCGCACTATACGAATTACGCATGCAAACGTTTCTTTAGAACGATGCTTAACCCTTCGTTAAACTGGGAAAGTAAATGCGTATTCTGAGAACGACACTCTAACCCCAGCAAACAATGTTAGGGGAATTAAAGACAATCACATTGGTCTCTAAAAAAATATTATAAAAACCTCAAAAAGTTCTCTCCCTTAAACCTAATTACCTTAACAGGGGATCCAAGGTGTTACCGCTAAAATCCTTTAACGCAACAGGTAAAAAGGCTACCCTGTCGAGAATCGTCACAGTCCACGGGACTTATGCTAATATGTATTTAAATATGAACTTCCCTCAAATCGGAAGGGACTTTGTTCAACTCCACGTATGCAATTCCCCAAGATCTCGTCACGGTTAAAACTACGCCTCAGTGGTTGAATGAATTTTGTGCTAACTAAAGCAAAACGGCCTTTTGGCTAAGATTATGTGTGGTATCTGTTCCTTTCATCCAGTCAAGATGGAGCCATACATGATAGACTAATGATGTAAATGGTCTGAGGGCCGTGAGGTAGGTGTGGTGTTGTCCTTCAGTGAACGTAATAGCGTCTTGGGGAAGCAGTTATGTGTTTTGGGTTCGCCGAACGGCCCTTTGCCACGAAACAGTTACAAGACAGTGCACCACAAATTTCATTACTTTAAATTTTTCCGTAGCTGTTAGACATAAAAATTGAATAATGATGCTTACTATAAATATTCTTATGTGGTACTGACCCTTTAACACTCGATATCAAATTTGTTTAAAAGATTGGGACAAAATAAGGATAAAGTTACTTAACACGTTTCGTAAAGGTCACAAATAAGCCACTGGTTCCTGCACAAATGTTGAAGTTACAAGTTGAACTACTTATTCGTGGTAAATTATTGAATTTAAAATAATGCTATATCTTCTCTTAAAAAAGCCTTGATGAAATTAACAATAGAATGGTATTTTACGGGCATTCTGAATCTATTTAGACAGTTGTACCTACGCTAAAGCATTGTAAATAGTGTCCCTCATAGAAAATGTTTATTTCACAATGATCCTTATAGCTGCCTCCAATTGACTCACCCTTTTTTGTATCGGTAATATTTGCAAAGTTTATGTAAGGTTAGTTGATACGCAATCTCATGTGACTGTGCAGTGTGCAGTCATTGTACTTGATATCATTCGAAACGCATTGTGTTGTGCACACTGTGAAATTCATTTGGCTGATTGAAAAGAAAACTTCAGTCCCTAAGTGAACGACGTATTGACGTACATGTGTTTAAACATCAACAAAGTCGGCGGTTCGAATTTTGGTGGCCAAGATCAGGGGGTCCTAATCCCGATTTGCGTCTGAGAAAGCAGTCGTGTCATCACCATATCCAATACCTTAGCTAATGCTTCACTGGTTTTCTTAAAGCTTCATATTTTCACAATCTATGACATTTAAGTATAAGCTGGGTAGCTTTATGTACAAGAACTTAAACCAGTTAGTCTAAGACATTTTCCGTATCTACTTTTTTTCAGCTTTTTTTTCAACACATATCCTACCAGAGGCAGTGCGTTTGATGTTGCTCCTAAATCAAAAACCTTGACCTTTAGTTAGTGTCGTTTATTCATTTTTTTATTATGGCTCGAAGTTATAGTCTTATTTTCAACTTTAGAGAACAATACAAATGAAAGCCTTTTACCAGGTATTGCAATCAAATAAAGTTTACTCAAACCTACCTTTCCGTCACACGCTATTTTGAGTAGATGGATCAGTACTTTTTGATGAAATTCTTCCTGATTGTCCTGGAACTGAATGCCGCTAGAGCAAATCACTTCCACGGCAGATGCAATGCCATCAGCTTGAAGGTTGTATTCAAATATAAGCAATCTTGTGAAATCGTGAAGAACGCGTCGTTTTTCCAAAATGTTTATAATATTACAGACAGCTTTTACGTTCAGTTCACAGGCAAAGCTACAGATACGCTGAACTGTAGACGTATGAAGTGTCTTGAAGGATTCCTTTATATTCTCTGACTGCTGTCTATCAGCGTGGTTTGCTACGTATTGTGCAGCGCACCATTCTAAAAACAGTATATGAGAAAATCTAACTTTTCCTTCATTTTGACTCCTGTTTGGGGTTTTCTTGTCACAACCGTTTACAACCGCTTCTTCGCGTAAGAGACCAAGTCTGACTAACATTGTGTAGCAGTCATTACCAATTTCCTTAATTAGTCGATTATATTCCATCCCGGGAGATTGCTCTATTCGACTAAGACAGTCAAACGACACCTTGTAAAAGCGAGCGATTTTTTTTTCAAGACTGTCACTGTTACGTTTGGTATGTTGATCGATATAGTTTCTTATGTAAAGGCACATGCACTCTGTGAACCATGGTATCGAATATTTCTCGATATAAACTTTCATTTTGTGTTTGTCATTTTTGTTCATAACATAGGTATACATACTTAAAAACCAAGGAATGTGCAATAAGTCTTCAAGAGCGGATAATTCAGCTAGTTTTTGTTTTATCTCTTTTGCGGCAACTTCATCATTATTTGCAACAACCTTGTAAATGTACTCATCTCGAGCCTCATCATCAAAATCAGTCATTTGTAGCCTAACTGTTCCTACTGCACAGTCTTCAGGTACAAAGGAACATGTTGTAATCACGTCCACGTCTTTTAACAATTTTCCTCGAATTATTTGCCTCACGTCACAGTTTTCAGTAATCTGATTATACTGATTAAGTTCAAGTCCATCCAAAACCAAGACAGCGGATGCACATTCCCGTAACACGTCTTTGATGTCAATATCATTTAGTGGCAAATCTCTCGGTAGAAGACGACGTTTGATCTCTGTGTAAATCGACTTAGGTATGTTTTCATTTGAGAAGTGAACTAACAGCAACAGGTCAAATCTTGAAAATGGCGATTCATTTTTGCCTTCACACCAGTCGTAGGCCATTTTAAGGGCAAGTGTAGATTTTCCAATACCCGATTTGCCTTCTAGAGTATATCTTTTGCACTGACTACGATGGTCCGTAAACATTTTTTGGTATGAGCCCACTGAAGCATATTTTTTGGCACTTTTGTCTCTTTCTTTCACAGACGTTCTTTGCAAGTTGCAACTTACAAAAAGTTTTTGAATTGGTAGAAGATACGTTGGATCGCTTGCATTTACCTGAACGGCGCGCGTTACTTCTTTATACTTCATTTTGATACACCAATTTAAAAGATTGGTTTTAGCTGAAAGAAAACAAACACATTAAATTGAAAGTAAAATGACGTACAGTACCTTCACTTTGATTGCTAAAACTTAGCAATTGTAATAGATGGGGAGCCAGCCCCTAGTAATTACACTATTAGGAACGATAGGTTTGGTGTCCCCATTCTTTCAAGGGCACGGTAGTGACAAATAAAACCCATTCTTAAGTTAATCATTTGGGGTCATAAGAGTAATGACCTAATGATCCCCAAAATGACCTTCAATTACTCTTTTGAACAAAAAATAATATTAACATCAGGTAACCTCTGAAACAACTAAAAGAAAACAAATTTTGGGGCATTCATCCCTAAAGAAGGGACGGGTGGTGGTCGTTTCGGAAGGGTCCAATATCAATGTCATCATCGAGTCAACAACACTTTGAGAAAATAAAAACTTAGCTAGAGTAGAATGGTCCACACGGCCTAAAATAGGACCAAACTACATTTTTTCAGAGCAACGCCGGAATTTAAAAACATGATAATTGACATCGCAACACGTATCATTCAAGAGTACCACAGCTGGGGCAATGAACCCTAAACAAATGTCCAATTGTGGGCCCAATTAACGATTCGGTTACAATATGATAACATCCAGGCGAATACCTCGAAGAGGAGAAAGGATAATTTTACGTCATTTAACTACTAAGGGAACCCGTAAAACTAGGTTCATAGGTTAAGTTGTAATTCCTCCTTTTTGCATGCATTTTGCACCAGAAAATCTGTAGATTGAAAGGTTTTATCACTGATAGAAAATAAAAAGGAAGTTGATGTCAAAGGTAGAATTATCATGTGATTGAGGGGATCATTTGGGTGTGCGGACTAGTTGGTAGACACTCTCTACCAGGAAGGTCCAGGTTTGATCCCTAGATCGAGTCATCCCAAAGACCCAAACACTCCCAAAATTACCCTTCCATCGTTATTATTGATGCTCTGCACACGAAATGGAAAAAATATAAAAGAAATACAGTGTCCCAAAGCCGAAAAATTGACCTAACCCAAGTTTTAACCAGGATACCACTCTCAGAACAGATTCTAAATGCAATTGCATGATATCTTCCCCCATCGCTAAAACTAAAGAAGGAATTGTTATGGATCATTTAAGACATAAAAAATCTCTGAATGCTCTTCCCAACATTGCTGCCATTTTCAAGTAGTAAATGCTCTTTCAGAGTCAGATCTAGTCCTAGCAAAGACTTTGACAACAACAGTAGGCATACTTTGTTTCTTTAAAACCTTCAATATCCTGTTAAATTTATCACAAAAGGTCTTTCGAAGTGTGGTTGCTCAGTAAAGTTTATTAGATTTTACTCGGCCTATTAAAGTAGCAAACTCAATCAAAATTACGAACTTTATTGCCATAACCCATTGTAGACAGAACCACGACACAAATGATCTTCTTACATAATAACCCTTTTTATAAGAAATTGAAAAATTGCCACTTTCTCACTATCGAAACTTCTTATGTTTTAACAACGAGTAACATGGGGACACATCACAGAACCACGTTTAGAACCTGCTATCAAAACCTACTATCAACAGTGTGTGGGTCCTTAATTAGACATCTAACTATGGTGACCTGACATAAAATCCCTTTCCTATCGGTGATTGTAACTAAAAATCTAAAAATTATATTCTTTACGATAACAATATTCTTACTGTGGAAAGGACAAAGTAAACACTACGCCTATATATGAATTTTTGATCTACTTCAGCCTAAAAAGACCTGTATTTATCCTTTCTTCAGCTGCATGTTAGTTTCAAATAGTATGTTGGGAAGTCGCAATTGAGAACAAGTTTAGGCATCAAATTAGAGGTATAAGTACTTTAATTCGTCTCGCACATTCCTTCTGATGAGCAAGTCCTACCTGTTGAATTCTGACCTAATGCCACCTTAATGATGCTGGTGGTGAAGGAAGAGTCAGTTAACCAAACGGTCTTCAATTCGTTTTGAAAGCAAAGTTGAAATCAAAACGTGGAAAATTGCTTAACAAGAGGCCTGACAGTTACGTAACCAGCTTCACACAGCATGAAAAAGGGAACCCAGGCACGTAGAATTTCCTTTAAAATTTGTCCAATACCAACCGCATCTGACGATGTGCTGTTGTTATCATAGAAAATTGTGCTTACCGTTCTGACATTTTACATTTCATGGTAGATCGTGGCGCCTTTTCAGTCAATGTACCTTTTTCTTACCATCAGTTTGAAATAAAAGAAAAACTTTAATCCAGGAAATTATACTACCTGTCGCGATTGCTAAATTGTATGTCTAATAAGAACTGTTGTCGACTTGCAATGTCAGAAAAACTACCGTGGTACTTAATTTGTTAAAATACAACTTAAAATTCTACTTTTATTAGGATAGGATTATCAAATCTACACAGAGCAGTTGCGAAGAATGGCAAAACGGTTTTGCAAAGGAATTCGAGCTCCACCATGTGTCTTTTGGAACTCCGACAAACTTGGAAAAAACACGTCTGGCTCGTCCGGACATCCTGCACTTCTAACATATTGACTCTGCTATTCTGCTGGAATGTAATGCAAAGTTATTTAAAAGACAACAATCACGTTGGTTGACAAGTAAGCTAGTCGCAGCTGCTCGTGAGAACAGAACTTGTTATCAACGTTTTTCTTCATCCTTGCAAGTTTCATATTTAATAGATTTTTTGTTTGTAAGGCCTGTTCTACAAATTTCTGCTTGTGATAAAGGACAAGATACATAACTGAAAAAAATCCTTACTTATGTCACAAAATATTTGCTTTCAACTGAATGAACCACTTTCATTGCTTGAGATTTCCAAAGAATCCTGTCAGTTTCAACTGTTGTTATTTTCCAGTTTTGCGTTATACAACTGCTTAGGTTTCATGTTTATGGAGTGATAGGTATGTTAGCTTTTATCTAGGTGTAAACACCCAGAATACTATTTTTTTTATTACGAAATACATTCAGATCGCGTGTAACAACAATCCTCACTTACCTGAAATATTTCCCTTAAAGAATTTCGTTGAAGAAACTGCGTCGTAAGCCTATAGTTTTTGAGGAAAATTGCAAAATATCAAAAAAAAAAACGACGGTAATTTTAAAATATTTTGACATTCTCTCGTCGCATATGAGAAAATGCCTATGTTTTTTTAAGGCGTGCGTATGTTGTACGATTTTGTATATTGCGTAATCTTCGCTTACATAAAAAGACAATATCAACCTACCTCCCATTTACCGGTCTGATGACTTAACAGGTAATCGCCATCATCGGAGAACCACAAAACTGTGGAACGAAGGAAGAAACAGACATTTTAAAGTTTTCATTTATTTTACAGTTTTAATTGCTAGAGTGCAGTTCAAGTCATTGTAAAATATACTGAGATCACCATCCAAGGTGAATTTTATTTTAATATTTAAGAAAAAATACAAAAAGAAGAAATGCCAAGAGACTTCTTCAAATTGTTGAGATTGTTCTAGCAGGGGTAACTTATTGCTTGTGTCCCACATATTGTGTTTTTGTATTGACTACAAGAAAATTATTGCAATTCCGCAAGGGTAATATGTAAGAAATACAACAGCATTACAATACAGTATCATTAAATCAAAGCTTACAAATCTTAATACAATTTAGCAAAGGTAAATGGTTTGTTATTAACACACAAACGTGTTATAATCGGTAAGGCAATTAACAAGTTGAAGAGTAAACCTTTAAACTTACGGTATTGTTCACGTATGGATAAACACATACATATGTTCACATCAATAACACCTCAGCATGTTTATTTCCTCACCAATTACGCGTTAACGACAAGTCATATACCTTCATTTGTATACGGATTTGCCATTAACACCGTCAAGTAAAACTGAAGAGTTTTACGTGTTTCTTTACAGCATATCAGCAATAGAATAACATGTCTAATACATACCTTGGATTTTCCTTAATTGCAGAGAAGAGCACAACTTCCCCGGAATGGACTGAGGCATCAGTAAATAACAAAATCTACAAAAGTAATGAGACTTTGTTACTCTCAGTTTCATACTGATTAACATGCATATTAATAGGAATAAAGTCCATTTCAGCGCAGTGCAAGGAAGTTAAACGAGTATAGGGAAGAAATTTATGGATAAAACACGTGGCTGTTACTTTACATAAAGTAATTATATGGCATATTTAAGCGCAAACTAAAGCGAAGACTGACTTATCAACATAGCAATGGAGTGAACTTCGGAATTGTTTTCTTTATTTTTTTTTCAACAGCTTCCTTTAAATATTAATAATGTATTATGAACAAATTTAAAGTGAAACAAAGCGACATTTCAAATTTCACGTTGTCTTTCAACTATTTTGATCAATCAAGATAAATACCCAACCGAGAACCATCAATTTATAAAATTAACGTAATATGTGTTAACCGTTGAAGTAGCCAGTACTCAAAATACTGTAAAACATGGTAGGACAAAAGATCTTCTTGGACTTCTAATCCTCTGTCTGCGAATTATTTTGGCTTTCGAATTTGAAAGTGTAAGTAGGAGCACTTTATGTCATTATGATGCAATTTCAAATGGTCTCCATTTATTGAGTTGCTGGCAGATTCCATGAAAGAGATAACGTAAAGACGAGCAAAATGAAACCTGTTCGTCAGAATACTCTTCAGACAATTATTCTAAGCCAGCAGCTGTATCCTCAGAAACCTTTGTTCCACAAGATTTTCATGAGAAAGTGCCATACGTAACAGATTTCATTGGAACTGCCAGATAAATTACAGGCACATATTCCTCAACTTAGACAATTCCTCCTCTCCAACCCTTACTAGTTGTAAGCCGGTACAGCTGTTTAAAACCCATCTTTATCCAGAAACAATCCTAGTTTAATGCGCTTAGGCATACCCAGGCGGAGCACACAAACCCTAATACTGCGTTATCAGGACGCACATAGTGCATGGGGATATGTCGCGTAATCTGAGCTACTCTGCGTTTTTCTCTCTTTCTTCTTTTTTACTTTGATGCCAGTCAAAGAGTTTTTTTGAATCTTAGTGTGTCCATGGTTATTTTTTTGGTTTGCGAGTGACGAGTACTTGCCGTGTGTCTTTTAGGCTTACGATCGTGCCTACTTTGGCAACCACGATCTAAGAAAAGCTTATGAACTTGCAAACTTGCATAAAGGGGGTTTGTGTTCACCCTTGGCTTAATAGGACAAACTATTTTACTCCGATAACCATTTTAAGTGAATATGTGGGCCTACAACTTTTGCAGAACAGCCACGTAAGGTTAAGTTAAAATACTAAGAAATTACTCTGAGAGGTTTTTTTGTTACATAATGACATTGACGCTTTTGAATTTTGCCTTTCTTAACATAATGTTAGAAGTGTTACATTCCATTGTTTACTCTTGTTATGTGGGTTGTAATTCCTGTAACACATGCTACAGAAACCTTCAATCATTATAATGTTATGACATTGTAGAAGATAGACCATAGGCTATGAGACTATGGGAGTTGTAGTAAAATCATCTTTTTTGTTTGGTGTTCTTAATTTTACTCTAATACAGCTTTAAAGCCGGGGTTGTGATTTTTGTAAAGCTCTCGTGTTGCCGTGTCTAGTAAAAAAACGACGCTTTTCGTTGGGTAAGGAATTTCAAATTTCAAATGCAAGTAGAATGGGCTGTTGTGAGACAAACCTTAAGCTTCGCAAATCAGAACACATTGTTACATATGTCATTACATCGTTCAGTTCCTCCTCTGTGAATTTCCGCCCTCTGTCTCCTATGACAAGCTCCTGAAGGGTAGACAATGTTGGAATTGACTGTTCAGACTTGAGCAAAATGCTTCCGGCAAAAAGATCAACTGAGTTGAAACAGTCTTTTAACCACAGAAATGAGATTGGAATCTGAGGGAGAAAAAAGTGATTATAAACGAACAGGCTTTGATTTAAAGTAAAAACTAAAAATATACCAATCGCCTGTATTTGTACCATTAAATATTGAGGGTGACTTTTCCATTCTTTTTAGATCAAAGCTTTTCTCATCATCGACGATGATTATAAGAAGGCGGTAAATCAAATAACTCTGGTTTCAACTCCCATCTTGATTCTTGAACCATAAAATATTTAATGTTGAATTCAATTCCCTTAATGTAAGGAAGGTGAATGGGCAATGTTTTTTTTTTTTTTGTTGTTCTTGTACTCCCGTTTTAACCTGCCTTTGTTTTCTGTGGAATTTAAAGAAACATATGTTACATGATCTTGAAATGTTAAATTACTTGCCAAGGTATTTGTGAGAAGAGAGCTAGCTTATCCATTAATTCTTCAATTAAAGATCACCGACATCTACTGACAGTGAAAGTAATAAAGCTATTAACTTACTTGTTTACTTGACCCAATCTCCAGAAGTTGAACAATTGAACCTTGAAGCAGCAAACTGTCTGTACTATCGATTGTAATGTAACTGGAACACATTTCCTTAACTGTTTCTTTAATCTGATCAAAATTACCAGATTGCTCCAAAATGCAAAGGACTGAACATTTTTTACCGTCTTCAACATTTCTAAGGTATTTAATAACTTTGTTACCACCTTCTGAGTTAAGTCCGCAAGCAAAACGGTATATGTATTGGAGATCGAAAGGGCTCATATGTTCCAACAAAGTTTGAAGTGTGTCGTGCTTCATCAGTTCACGGCTCAAATAGTGAGCAGCATACCATTCACAGAAAAGTTTATGATAAAACCTTACTTCTGTCTTATATTGAATTTCACCAAGTCTGTCTGATATATGAAGAGATTCTTCTTCTTCGACAAAGATTCCGATCGATTTATACTGGTTGTAGAAATCTTTTCCTAATCTTTGTTCGAGGTCTTCTTTGATCCACACAATCTGCTTGTTTTTACCACTCAGGCCTAAATAAGCAATTTCGTCAAGTTTCGCGTGATAATTTTCATGTAAATCGATCCTTTTGACGTTTGCATCTTTCATTTTATTCTTCATATGACTATGAAAGCAAGTTATCACGTGATTAAAAAAGCTCGTCACGGACTTAAACTTCAGAAAAGTTTCCCTTTCATGCGTCATGTGGGCAAACATTACAAAGAACAAGGTACCTGGCATAAACCCTTGAGAACGGAGTTCTCCTGTAGACTTCTTTTAATATTTTTTACTGCCTCAGCATTGTCACTTGCTACTGCCTTTCGTATATATGCATCTCTAGCTTTGCTATCAAATCCTGTTAGTCTGATTCTATGAGTTTGCGGGGGGTATGATTCAGGTAACAAGGAAGATCTTGAAGTAAGTATGACGAAACTGTCTTGAAACATTTCTCCTCTAATAGTGCTGATGATATCATTTTGGTAGTCTGTTTCTTTCTCCGGAAATTCATCAAAGCCATCAAGAATAAATAAGGTTGATTTGCTTTGTTGTAGAATATTTTTAATGTCTCCCTCTGTTATTCGAGAATCCCTCGGGAGAATGAACTTTTTAATTGCGTCTAATATTGAATGCACACCGCCCAACTGTCTGAGGCGCAAGAGAATAAGTATATCCAAGTCGGCTAATGGGGAATTACTATTACAATTACACCAATCATAAGCAAGCTGTAAAGTAAGAACTGACTTCCCGTATCCTGGATCGCCTTCTATAATGGTCCTTGTAGATGATGATGATGATACCAATTTAGTGACGTCATAATAAGATGTCATTTTCTCCCAGTTTCCAAATCCTCCAATATTGTCTTTTGATATGAGCTTTTCTAAGCCACCTTCTACAAAAATTCTGTCAACTGGGTAAAGTCCACCTTTAGCAAAAGGCATCGGTTTTACTGCATCATACTGGTCTTTGTACTTTGTCCTTAATTCTTTCTTGAAAACACTTTTAAGGTCTGTGGAGAAAGGGAAGGTCAGTGGAAAAGTTTAGGACTCTGTGTTCAGGTGGCTTTCATAACTTCAAACTTTCTCCAATTTTAATCATATAATTCTCTGCCCTTTTGAGGGTGCTAAAAGATAACATCACATCGCATTGCTAATTATTAATACAATCAATCAATGGCGAGTTTTACTTACCAAATTTTACGCAAAAAGAATTGGTTTTTACCTCTAAATCGTTATTGCAGGTTTACAAAAATTGATGAATTTCACGGACCAAATCAATGTGCCTTTTTAAGAAAAAAAGGCACATTGAGAAATCTCTTGACTGTGGTTCACAAAAGTATGTGCAGAGGTAAACTGAACATAAGCTCTGAGCAAATTGATGTAAGCCGTTCATCCGTTAATCCGATAATAACCGTGCACAGTAACGAACATGCTTCCCGTCTATCTATTAAGCCTAAACGTAAAGCAATCAAACTGGCTTTCGTTATCCCTTTTCTCATTATCGCAGCTCAACGCCAGAGAGTTATCGTGTAACTTTACGTCTTTAAATAAAACTTTTTAAACGGTTTTGTTTCAAGGATTCGCATTTACCATAAGACTGTAAAAAGTGTAGAATTTAAGTAGAATGATAGATAAGCAGTGTGACAAAATGGTTTACCTTTAAAGTAATTTTATAATTACCCAAAGAGGTCAAAAAATTTAAAATCAATTGCTTGGATCTTTGGAAATCCTTTCCAAGTGTGTTTGCAATTAACGACCGTAACTTAATTACAAAAAGTTTTCGATCAAATGTGAAAAAGTCAATGCCGGTGTCCCTGCAATAAAGATTCCCAGATTTTTTTCACTCTTGCGTTTGGAAATCGCAATGATAGGCATGCTGGTACACACGCAATAAGATTCCCTAAGACTTACTTAACGTTTTATGGCATGGAAAATATCTGCTACACAACGTTTTTACAATATTTGCGTTATTACCTACCCTCCTGAGATTCCATTTGTTGAATCGAGGTGGATGTCATCGGAGTGCCCTAAAAGTAATGATTAAGTGAAAAAGAAAATGAAAAAAAAATAATTGAAGCAATTTAAATGCTTGATAATATGCCCTAGTACCATGAAATTGTAGGACATATAAAAGGAACGCTGTAACCAATACTGAAATCTTTATATATCAGTTTATATGAAAGAAGAACTAAATCTGCAAAATTTGGTATAAATTTCATTCAAATTAAATTTGACACGCAGTTCCCGAGATATCAACAAATACAGTTGCTGGATTTACGTTTTGAAGTTAGCTTGACGACACTAAAAGTTAGATTCCTTCCTCACATAGAAAGGGATGCTTTGTTTCTTTTTATTTGTCTTTCAGTCTCTTACGTTAAACTGGAAGTTACTTCTCCGTAAGGAATGTCATGTCATAAAGTTATCACAACACTTACAGAACTGAACTTTGATTCCACGGACTTGTTGAGGAGAAAGTGGTTGTAACGGTTAAAGCAAAAAAAAACGATTTTTTTATTGTTGTGAGGGTGCGATGCAATGTTTACTTGTTTCAAGTTCACCTTTTTTTGTAAAAAAGGTAGCAATTAACCCTGCTCATATCTTGAGAACCACACATTGGATTCCAATACAAATTCCCCAGACGTTTAGAATGAGTGCTATCAAAAATATAAAAACTTGGCTTGACCTTACACCTTTCTTTACAGGTATCAGTGGTGATTTCGTTATTTCCAACTTGTTACCTTAATATTTTTTCGCTGAAAAAATTACTTGAATGCTTCAAGATACGCTAAGGAGCATTGATTAAAATACCGGCAAAACACCGTTTTTGCAATTAAGGCACAGTACTTTTAAATTCTTCAATAGTTGAGTCATATTAAAAGCCAGCATAAATATTAGGTAGCGTTTTGCGCGAAAAAGGCGATACTACCGTGCTTTTCAGTGCACCCACCTCTCCTTGGTGAAGTATTTGTCTCAAGTTGTTTCTTGTCTTGCGTCTTCCTAAAAAGCAAGAAAGAGTAAAAGGTGTATTCCAGTGGCTTTTGATTTGATTCTCATAAGAAACAAACATGTTCCACACCATTTCATCTATTGCCCTGTTGCAATATCCTTTTCCTAACGCAACACATCTCCCGTTAAACAGTGGATGTTTTTGTTAAAAATAACTCTTCTTTTCAACAAAGCCACGGGAAGTTATGCAACGTGAGCACATTGTGTCAGATTTCCTTTGTTTTTCTTTGGATTTGGCATTACTAGAAACCATATGTACTGTATAGAGAACCATGTAAGTAAATATTCGGTGCAGCAGCTTTACACTATAAATAGAAAGAATGTGATGCCACATTAATGTGCCGTGATAACATCACAGATTTCCCATAATGCACTAAATCTGAAGAAAAAAATCAGTGTATTTGAAAATTTGTGTCTTCAAAAGGCTATATGATGTAGAAATTCAGTTTTCACCTGGAAGATAAAATGTTTCCCTATATTTTGTAGTCAACAAATCTTGCCTCCGAAAATTTCCTTTATTTCGAGTGCATAGATTACCTGATTCACTGAATTACATGTATGAATAGATCAAACTTGAATCGGCAGGTAAACATTGGGAAAATGCTCCTTTAAAATGAGTACAGAACGTTAAGTTTGATAGAGTTTTGCGACCCAGTTTCCAACATATTGGTTCATGTCGAGCCGGCCAAGGCCTTTTCTGCCAGTTGTGGCTCACTGGCTTGCACAACAGTTGTCACATAATCAGCTTCATTATTAAGCCCCGTGTAGTTAATATCTTCATTGGAGAGAAAACAATTTCAAAACAAAAGATGTTTTTCTTTTCATCATGCTTCAACATTATTACAGATAGCAAAATGTGCACAAATAGTTATAAAAAGAAATGAACTATTTACCTCTGAGAACTAAACACATCAACAATGCGATGATAAGAAGACATATTGATATAACGATCGTGAACATCCAAAATAGGTTTGTGTTGAACGATGTCATTGGCGAGTCGGTTGGTTGAGCTACATGTAGTTTTGTGAAGAAAGAAGTAATCGGCTGAATAATGTTAATATAATTCTAATGTACGAATTTTTTAGCATTTCGAACTATTGAACGAAACTGCCTTTGGAAAATAAATGATTCTTTAACGATGAGCACATGACCTCAGTTATTAAAGAAACAAACATGTTCCTGTCTAAAAAAAGGGGGAAAAAATCCGCACCAACATATTTAACGCAGGTACAGCTGCCTGCATTTCCTTTTCGAGGTCGTACACAGTAAGAGTCAAGGACTGGATTAAGTGGCCAGAAATTTTCACAGTAACATATTCCGTTCAAAAACATATATACGCAAAATGAGGAAAATTTAAAAAGAAAATTGCCTCGTTAGCTACTTATTGTCTGAAATAATCATGAATGAAGTTTGTTTCGTCCGTTCAATAAGTCTATTCTTTTTGGAACATATACCAGCTGACGCAAACATTGAACTTGAAAACAGATGTTAGAAAGTATGCAGTGTGTGCAGTACGATGTTTTTGTCAGACAGATAAACAGCGGCTGGCGGTGAAAGTTTCTGTCAACTGTGGCCTCCATTTCTCAAGACCAGAACTTTGGGTCAGCAGTAAGTCGGACAGACATTAAAATGGAAAGATTGCATGTTTTCACTTCACATAAACCTATTTTTATAAGGAGACAAAGGTCCAGTTTATATATATATATATATATATATATATATATATATATATATATATATATATATATATATATATATATATATATATATATAAACCAAATGGAAAAGCACCACACCAGTAAAAACATAAAACAAATAGTAAAAACTGGTAAAACAAGAGCATATATTTAGCTTTCAGGACCACCGGCCCCTTCCTCAGAAACGTGTTTAGACAACTAAAAGGCAAAACGAAAGACAGACACTATAAAACGGATGAAAGGCAAAAAGCACTTACTAGAAATTTAAAAACAGACCCAACCCAACACAAAAGATAAAATGTAAAAACTAGGACCCTAACAAAGGAGATAAAAGCTAAGTAGAAGCAGGAGACATAAAAGGGGATAAAAAGGCGGCTACAGTCTACGAGCACGTCGTTTTTTGGCTTGACAGTTAAAACCGTCATTTATGTTGAGACCCTTTGGGTAGACACAATCCAAATTCCAAATCCACTCCCTCTCCTTTTTATCCAAAAGATTATCCCTATCCGAATTGCGAGAAGACATATTGATATATATATATATATATATATATATATATATATATATATATATATATATATATATATATATATATATATATATATATATATATATATATATATATATATATACTTATATATATATACATATATATGTATATATATATATATGTGTGTGTGTGTGAAGATCCTTGATTATGACGCAACACGATGCGCGTCTTTATTATTTCGTAACAATCTTCTTTATTATTTCGTAACGCTCTAATCTCTGCTATTAACGCAATCTGGCATTGTGTATGTTTAAATTTTAAGCTTTGTTCATTTGTCACCGAGGAAAGCCCCAGGTGGGGCGGAAATATCTGACTGCAAAAAATTAGTACTCTCTTTTGTCCATCTCTGTCTCTTCGGATTATCCTCTAATTATATATATATATATATATCCTGGTCGTGACTTAATTTTCTCTCTGTATTTATTTCTTATTTCCCTTGTTCATTAGGGCTAATGCCAATGCTTGGGACTAATTTCAATTTCAAAATCGAACTTTAATACTCCTTTTGACCTATATATATATATATATATATATATATATATATATATATATATATATATATATATATATATATATATATATATATAAACCAAATAACAAAAGAACCCCAAAAATGGATACATTCATTTCCAACTAAATTATAATATAAATCCGTGAATACAAAATATTTCGGGCTTAAATTACACAGCCCTTCGTCAGTTGTACAAAAACACTATAGTGCAAAAAAAGACTGTATACACGTACTCGTTCTGCTTCCTCGCTTAGGTATCACACGGCTTTTACAGTGCAATAGACACAACAGACAGCAAATAGCCCGCCATCTATTTTGAGTTCTCTTCTCTGATTGGCTGCTGAAAACGGTTAGTGACGTCACTCATTGAAAAAAAACCGTCTATCAACATCGTCTGTTGCGTATGCATAACCATATGCACGGTACAGTTTGCCATTGGTTGGGGATGAACGTATTTTAGAAAACTAACAAATCACAGAGAGTTGAAATTTTACGAAGACCTTTAGAAATGAATATTCATCTGCGCTGGATAAAAAAAATCACCACAGCGATGACGTTTACTCTGGTTAATGTTGTGTAAGTTTTAAGGTAAGAAAACAAAGCTGAATATGTCCAAAATTCTCTATGTAACAGATATATAATAGTTAATTAGCGCAGAAGAGAATTTTCTCTTCTTTCGTTTGGTATGAAGCTCTTTTAGTGTTCTGATGTAGTTTTTCTGATATTGTTTCATCCTTTTAGACTACTATTTTTGTTATCCCGAGTGTTTACCTGGGTCAGCATATGCTGTTATACGGTCCCGTTGGGCGAATTTTTTCGTTAACCATATGTTCTGCGTAGCCTACACGGTACATCATACATGTATATGTTCCGTTTACTATTACGAACAGAGTTAACGATAGTACTTTGTATTACGTGAGGAAAATGACAGAACTAACGTTAGTATTCTAAGTATTGGCCGTACAACTGTAGCATACCCCGTCAATAATAAACCTCACCTCGCCTCCGGAGGTGCAGTCACAGTGAACCACAAAGTGACAAAATACTAGGCTTAAGTTAGGGCCTAGCCTAATCATGTTAGCCTAACTTGGGCTATGCCTTGGCCTAATTTGCATTATTTTAAAGAATGGCCAGTGCACGGGACTGCGTTTGCCCCTCCACTGAAAACTAGCTGGAGGCTCAGTGGACTTACGCCTAGGCTAGGCCTAGGTCTAGATCTTTTTTCTAAAATACTTGTATAAATTACACATAGCCTGCTAGTTATTGTGTTGCAAAATAACACCAACTCATCAAACGCTGATGCGACTGTGCCTCCACATGGCAGTTCATAATGAAGTTTTTACATGCATTCAAGTTTTTCTCAGGAATGGGGCCAAACTTGTATTCCATGTCAGGCCCACACCGAATTTACGCAAAGAAAAACAAAAGAAAACATAGTGGTACAGTAAGGGAAATGCCAACTCCACACTAAAGATCTTTGGTTGTGAATGCACAGAATTCAGACTGGAAAGGGGTAGGGGTATCTTGAGGTAGACAGTACTGGGAAAGGGAGATTTTAAGGCAGTTTCCAACAGATCTGTGCTTGCAACCGTGCACAATATTTGGTGATCGTCAAATTTGATAAATTTGTTGTTCAGGTATGGCACACATACTGTGTGACAATGTCATTTATTATTGTTGCATAACCCTGACAATAATTTTATATTAGCCTACACTCTGTACGCACTAACTCCCCTAGGCCTAAGCCAAATACACAGTACTCCCATAGAACAAACAGTTGTGAACCCTAAGACTTCTTCTTTCTGAGACTGGGGTGTACTGTAAATTGAATAAATTGGTGGGGCATCTCCCCTCGTTGCACAACATAATTTGGCATTTAATTCTGTGGTGCAGGGTGTGAGGCATACAAAGTATACAGTATGAGCCTAGGCTAGGTAGCATTAGTGTAGAGCTTGGCCCATCTATAATGCACTAAAGGTTCACAGAAATTTTAAACTGTTTGCAAAATGTTGTTCTTTCACAGATGTTCATCTCATTTTGACTGCTGTCATCGAAATGTAGGTGAAGGATGATCTGAGATATTTAAAAGCACCACTCCAGCTTGCCTGGTAGTGGGTGTTGGGTTATGTACTGTATTAACATTCATACAATTAAAGGTTGCAATTTAGATAAAATAAAATTGGGTTTCATTGGCAAATAACATGAAATGTACAGTAGAAACCAAAAATTTTATTTCATTAGCACAAAAGACCAACAGTTTTTTTGCCCGTGATAGCATAGAGGGTGCTTAATTGTAACATGGACTGCACAGTGCAGGTCCATGCTGAATAGTTTATAAAGATATAAAGTATGGTATGTAATGCTACTACCAATAGTGAGTTGGGTACTGTCTCCTGTATTTGCAAATAAAGCATTCCAAGTTCATTCAAGAAAATGTCTAGCTACAAGGGTAAGAGTTTCGAGGCCAAAGGAAAATCTGGCCAGCACAAACGATACTACAAGGGCAAATCATCTTCTTCAAAGAAGAGAAAAACTGCTCTAGAATTGTCAGTTGGAGAATATGTAGTTTTCCGTCAGGAATCCAAAATTCTGTTAGGGGTAGTATCTAGAAAAGTAAAGGATGGAGTGTATGAATTAGCATCTTGTCAAAATAATTCCTGCACAGAAAAGCATGTTGTAACTAAACACAATGCCCCAAAGCCTATAGAATCACTAAGCATACCAAAGGAAAGGTTACAGCCCAAGTTAGATGTACTTACCATTTGGGACTTCAGTGGAGAATTTTTGGCCTTAGTGCCAGGAAAAGTGGTTCAAGTAAAACAAAATAGCATATGGATGAAACCCTCCCAGGAATTTTGCAAACATGCTGTGCATGTTAACTTAAATGACTTATGTCTGAATCCATATCAAGAGTTAAAATTTACTCTAGAAAAATGGAATGATCAGGTTGACGTAGGAGATATGTGTTTTATTTCAAGTATTCTAACTATTACTCAAAAAGAAGTTGACAAACTAGAGAGATCATACAGAGAATCATTAATGGCGATACACAGTACTGAAAGAGAAAAGTCTGACTTGGATGAGAAGTTTCACAAACTACAGGCAACTTTTGAAAGGGCATCAGGCATTGTGTTGGAACTCAGAAATAAACTTCTGAGTGTTCAGACAGAGAATGCTAAGAGGGTCCAAACACTTGTTCAAATCATTTCAAAACAGAAAGAAACCCTTGATAGGTATGAAAAAGAACTCCTTGCCTTCAACAGTTACATGATCTCACTCCGAACTGCCTATCAAGAACAAGAAAATAAACTGAAAGAAATTACACAAAAATGGATGGCTGATCGAAGAAAGCTAAAAAAAGTAGAGTTAGAAAATGAAAGTTTAAAAGGTCAAGTTGCAACCTTATCTAAAACTGTCGAAATTGAAAAGCAGAAACAAAATGCAATGGCATCATCACTAATGGAAATACGGCCCACTCCCTCTACCAGTGCTTCTGGAATGCTTTTGATGTCGAGGAAAGCTGGAAGTAGCAAGCGGCCATCAGCATGTATTCCAGTGGTACGCCCAGATGTGTCTGCTTGCATAGCTAGCGCCAAGTCGCTAGAAAGAAGAGCCAAACAGATTGGACAGGTGAGTTTACCAGTAACCTGGGTCTGCAATAGCCAGTACTGCATCACAACTTGCGATGCAATTAACGCACAATAATGATTTGTGAAACAAATCTGCAAATCAATTGAAATAAATTCAAATCATTTGGAATTTGTGCAGGAATTCCAGATGGCTTCCTGACAAGAATGGGATTTAACTTCATTTCATACCTAATATTTATATGTCAATTCCAACCTAAATACTATCATGAAAATGAATAAATTCTCTCTACTGGATGTTTTGAATAATTCATAAATTACACATGCTTGCTTGGGCCCGTCTCGCCAGCCTGAAGTCTTCTGTGGATGTGTACAGGTATGTGTACTATGATCTATCCTGTATTGCACATGCTCTGAATTAGTATATTCCAGTATGAATTGAAGTAAGTGCATATACAGTATTAATGTATTTTCATGTAAGCTCGGTAAGTAAGATAGGCAGGAATTTAACACAGTTTGTTTTAGGAAGAATCATGTAGGTGTCTCTCAGCAGTGAATAGTAGCACAAGCATATTGTATTGAATGTTCACAAACTTCTGATCGTAATTTTTTTCTTTTCGTGTGTGTAAAGATCCTTGAAGTTATCACTTGCCAGGACCAAAGTACATCAGATGAAGACATTGTTGCTGTGCTTGCTGAATACTTTAAGCGAAATCCCAAAATTCTGAGTCTTACAGCTGAAAGAACTAAGTCATTACTGACAATGAAAGGTAAGATGACTTCTGATTCAGCAAAGTTTATTCACCGTAGCTCTTTTTTTTATCTCTTACCATTCCTACTCATTTGCTTTTTGTACCCTTCCTGCTGGTAGTGTTTTGTAGCCCTGGGTGGTCATTTAAGGTACAAAAAGGATGTTGCAACACCCACCCAGAAGCAAGACAAGTGCAGAAATATCAATGTGGAAAAACCACAAAACAAGCATACTGTAATAGCCTATGTTTGATATCATTCATGAGGTACTGTTGAAATTGTTCCATGAAGCTTGTTTTAGTAAGTAGTTTGCAGTAGGAAGTTTATTAATTTCTACCTTTAATTGAAAATGAGGATACCCAGCCTGAAAATCAATTTCACTCTTTTATGTAGAGTATTGAAATGACTGGACTGATTTACAACTATTTAAATTTATAGTATTTATAAATTTTTTCCTTGCACAGAACTATCCCCAGCGAATGCTGCAGACCTCAAAATTCTATTGCGTTTGCCAATGCACAAGCTAAGAATGCTCAGGACACTATTGAAAAATGCAGGTGTCAACATCATTCCAAGTGAAAAGTCAATCTGCCAAGAACTACTGGGTATGTATGTACTTTTTTGTGCCTCAAAGGCAAGCTGTGGATTAAAATTGGCGTAAGTTTGTCTTAAAACAAGTTTTTTCAAGGACCCAATGACAAGAGATGCCGATGCAGGTCCTTTAGCACATGTTTCTTCCTTAAGTAAACCCATCCAATATGGCAAAATATTGGCCCAAATACCCAATTCAAGCATAGATATGGAAGACATAGGCATTGTTCACCTACTTTTGGTAGAATGCAGACTTTTGGTAGAATATATTGGCTTACAAAAGTTATATGGATGGTGTGGCCTAGCCAGACTTTCCAATGTAAGAGAAAGTTAAGGTATGTGAACCCTCTCCTGGGAGTGGGTGTCTAAGGGGATGGGTTGTCCCCTCCTTAATAAAGTTTTGAGATAGTAAATGCAGTAAAATGTTGAATGGTGCAATATTTGCAATCTTTGAATGTAAATTTGTTTCCACAGATTTTCATTTTTGTCTGTCAATTTTTATATTCGTGATGTTTTAATGTAATTGTGCATTTTTATGGCCGTATTCACCTTTATAGTACGGCGAATTTAATGGTAAAATTTCTTTGCTGTAATGGTCGTTGGCCTTTTTGAGCGAGCAGTTTCAATTGAGGCTGTTATGCATGTGATAAGTAATGAATACCCATATGCAAAACAGCGTAGAAAAAATTTGTGTTCTCAAGTCAGTATTTAGATGGCCTTGCAGTTTTTAATACACTTTTCAGTACACTTCAAAAAGCAAGTGGCCAGAGATGCTGAACATAGTATTTTTACATAGCTTGGTATCACTTTCCAAAGCTTAGAAAAGGTCATATAGTTTATTTGCCATTCCTGTTTTTATCCAGGGCGACAAAGGAGGTAACTCTACCAAACTGGGACTACAGGTTGTCAACTTGGAAAGCTGTAATTCACCGGACAAGACTGACATTATTGCCTTGTACGAAGCCTATGACAGCATTGAAAACCTCAAAACTATCTTTGGTTCTTTCACAGAGGACTTCATCTCGCTTCAAAGGGAAGGTTTCACAATAACTGCTGGAGAGAGTAATTATCCTTTAAATGTTTTTTTATTCGGTGATTACGAATTTCTCTGTAAAGTAGTTGGCCATATGGGGGCTTCAGCAACCTATCCTTGTTTGTGGTGTTACACAAAATTATCTGACCTATGTAACAATAATGGGCCACATACTCCTATGCTTTGGAGTGAAGAGACACAAAATTTTCATAATAATCCTTCTTGGCCACCTAACCGAACTGTTACTGATATGCAACAGGATCTTGTTAGAAATAAAGAAGATCCGAGAAGAGGAGGGGACCCCAGGGCTAATGGGGCTAGTCATCATTCCATTGCTCACGATCCCATATTACCAATTTTAACTCATGTTGACCACATCATTCCTCCATCCCTCCATATTTTATTGGGACTTGTTGTGAGATACTACAAATATTTAGAGACTTACTGCCGCAGCGTTGACCATGGTTCTTTGGGAGAACGAAATGAAGAGTTGTTTAAGGAGTGGGAGGAAGCCTCTACTCTTACAAAAACTACTGAGATTGATTACCTCAGACTTAAAGACTGTGTTAGAGAAGAAGAGGAAATGTTGAAAGCTTTCAAAAAAGCAAACAGTTATGGAAGTGTGCCAGCTAGAAATGTAGGATGTAGTTTGCCTTTATGTGCAGTTTCAGCAAGTGATATAACAGGTAATGTTGATTGGATTCAGTGTGTGCAGTGTGGAGTAGATGGTGACAGTGGGTGGTATCACTTGAGTTGTCTAAGATTAACAGAACAGACAGCTGCTTCATTCTCCATTTGTCCTATGTGTAAAGGAGATGTGAATGATGAGGAGAGTGTGCTCACATGGCAAAAGGAGCACATTGCTGAAAGAAAACTTGAGATGAAACATTCCAAATTGTCATATGATAAGGCAAAATCAAGTCTTGATTCTATCTATGAGAAAGTTTTAGCAACCCGTGGCCCAGTAGAAATGCGTCTTAATGAAATCTTAGAGAAAGATGTTGGAGTAGTAAAACAGGCCTACCATTCCCAATGCTTTGTAGGAAACCATTGCAAAATTATTCTCAAAGAGATTGACAGATTATTGGTAGTTATTGAGGATGAAGGTATGAAACAAAAGTTGGGGAAGTTGTTCAAAAGTCTCAGGGAAATATTTTTGTTTTTTGAAGCACGGTTTCTCTCTGCAGATGAGGTAAAAGAACTTTGTTGTTTATGCTGGAACCTAGGACAGTGGTTTCCAGTTAAATTTCCAGAGGAGAGAATTCCTCCAAAGCTACATTTTTTAATTGCCCATATACCAGAATGTGCAATGGCATGGGGCACAATAGGATTGCTCGGAGAGCATGGACTGGAAAGTGTTCATGCAACCTTCAATGCAGAGGAAAGAGTTTATGCCTGCATTAGAGAAAAAAGAGAGAGGTTGCTTCACATTTACAACCAGCATGGCCAGAGATCAATGGTAGACAAAACTTTAATATCAGTTGTGAGACGAAAATGTGTTTCACCACATTGTGACGGAAGGTATAAGGTATTAGATGGCGTAAGGAAGTGCCAAAAATGTGGTCAGTCATGTGATTAAATGTTAAATTAATACTGTTCTTTCATTATTTTAGAATGTTTCATGTATTCAGGGCATGCTTATTGCAGCTTTTATTATTAGAAATTTTCATCTTTAATCAAATGTATGTCAGGATGCTAAATAACTTGTAATTGCCTCTTTCCGGTATTTTCAAAATTGCAGTTGTCCGGGGCTCATATGCAAAGTATATGTTTATTCTTATTCACAGTCAGCACTTTATAATAGGTTGCTTGCCAAAGATTGACCTGCCAAGTTCATCCTTTTTCTGAATAGGTAAATTTATTTAAAAGGTATTAAACAAAGGAAGCCACTAACATTAACTTACAGTATTTTCTTAGTTACTGTTGTAAGGGGTTCATATGAAAAGTATCTAAAAAGTATCTAAGTTTGTTTATATACACCGTCAGTACTTAAATAGGTTGCTTGCCAAAGATAAACCTGCCAAGTTCATCCTTTACTGAATTTATTATTTTATACTGTTTAGTAATTGACAGCCTTGAGATGTTAATGAGATGGTCATTCCCCAACCTTATTTTCAATAAAAATTTGGTTGAAACCAACTCTGTCCAGACTCAGAACTAACTTCAGCTATCTACATATAGGGGTTTTTTAGATTTCCAGTTGGGAGTTAACTGTTTAAAGTATAATGCGGTTTTTACAAACAGAGTCATTTCTTGCCAGACCTTTGACTCACAATCTTTAACCCTTTACCGTTGTTTGGGTCCTTTTGGACCCATACGGAGAGCTCGGCTGTAACCCATCTTTACTGTTTCACACGGAGCTCGAAACTGCGAGTAGCTACCCGAAAATTCGGCAACAACAACGAGAGAGACAATAGTTTAAGGTCACTGGGTCAATGGCCTACGGAAGCTGATGCGGGGCGTGCTACGTCCGCTTTTCCGCCCACTCCCGAGGCGCGCAAATATGCCCCGATCGGAGCACAACGGTAAAGGGTTAATGGGGTGACCATTGACTGCACATGCCTATCACATGCGATTGTAGCCTTATATTTTATACAATAAACCTGCAATTGTACGAGCTTTTGGTGCTTGTTCCATGTTCATCACACTATGCATTCCATTTTTCCAAGTCTTTCCACATTTTCACAAGAATTAGCCAAAGAAAACAGCCAAGTATTTTTTGATGTGTGCTTTTGCCTTTTCATGCCAGAGTTTGTTTGCTTTTAAAAGGGGCAATATTTTGTGATATCTGACAGTGGATTCTATCAAAGATTTTACTTTCAAATTTTTGGGGTATATTATATGTTTTATATTGGTAATAATCTTTGAGCCTGAAAAGTGTTTATTTTTTGTATTTTCTTTTAAGCCACCTTACTTTCTACATTATATGGTATACTAGACAAATGCAATAGATGAATGTGCAAGGCAGATATTGGGCAACACCTTGTGTACCTTGTTCTTGTCACATAATTGTTCAAAGGGATTGCCTTTTACAGCTGATTTTATCCACAGTTATTCTGCTTTTTTACATTGCTACCTCATTTCATACCTGTAAAATGTTTTGTTATTACTTTTTTCAAGTTTTCAATGGCAAAATGTGTGTGAGGAATTGAAAAAGTTTTTAGTGGAATTTGTATTATTAAATATGTTGTAGTGTTGACTGCTGACACCCTTATGAAATATTTATTTAGTGTACATTGTTGAATGTAAATTTCCATTTGATTTTTCTCACCAGAAAATATTTTAAGCAGTGTTTCAATAGAAAATTCGATATGCAGATTAATGCCTCCAAATGTTACTGAAAGTTGTGCAGCTGCCCTTTAAAAGCAGGTACGGTTTTAGTACAGGGATGACATATTCTTACTTTGGATTGGAGCTGCCCCTCCAATGATGTACACATATAATAACACACACATGGTCCTGTGCTGTGTAACTGTCTCTATACATGGAGTATGTTGAAATTTGAAGTGCTCTTATATGTAGACATCCAACCTTTTCACTCCATGTGGTAAAATTTTTGCTCGATTTTAAAAGTTAGTCATTTACATATAATTATACGTGTTAGCCGTCCTGAAAACAAGTTAGGCAATATGATGTCATTGCAAGGAAGGGTTGGGTAGATCCTCGCTTTGTAAGTAAAGTTTGTCACCCTTGTTTGTTTCAAATTATCCAACCTAAAATGTATTCAATTTCCCTGCTGTGCTTATTTTATACTACACACAGTATTTAATTTGCTAGATAGGTATTCAAAAACGCTATTAACCGTAGTCATGAGACTCTGAGATTTGGGCTGACAGTGATTGTGTCTCTCTAATCTCGTTTGCATTAGTGATTATTCAGACAATATTTTGCTACCAGCTTCACAAGTATGCAGTGGTCCTTGTTTAGGGATTACTGTTTTATGTCAGAGGAGATATGAAATCTGAGCAGTAAGTTTTATAGTTCTTGTACTTTAGACTTTCAAAATAACTGCATCCAGCAAGAATGAATTAATAGTTGGAGTCTAGTCTTGTTCACAGGAATTAAGCACTTGAATCTTGTGCACATGTAGTATAGTTCATGCTATAATGTTATGGTACTGTAAACAGTCTGAAGTATCATTTTTTTTTTGTCAACCTTGAAGTTGAATCTGTTATGGAAATAAAAAGTACTGCACTGCATGTGAGTATTAATTGAATGGTTGCTTTTCTGGTACTCTTTTGTCTCATTTTGCAAATGCTAGCCTCTTAGTATGTGGTTTATTGATAGTTTGCAAGACCAAACGAATTATTTTCTCAGCTTCCAGAGTTATAACATGATCTGATAGATTAAAAACTGTCCCCACAGTTTTCTTACATGCTGCCTTAAAATAATTTGTTGAGCAAGCTGAAACATCTTAAACACCTTATATTTTTAGGAACTGGAAAAGGGTGTGTGTGTGTTGGGGGGGGGGGTGCTTTAGCCCCATCCAGGTGCGGTTTTAAAGACATAATTTTGGGTATTTTTTTTTTTGGGGGGGGGGGTTGTTGCCATTGACCCTGGGCATATCTTTGTCTTCACTACTACCAGCCTATAAAAACTGCACAATTTTGGGGGGCTACAGCTCCCCTAGCCTCAGGCTTTGAAAAAATTTTTTCTTCGTCCCTGTCTGACGGGCTAGCTGTTTTCTCAATCTACTTGCCCCCATATAAATATCTACTTGCCCAATTCAAATCTGTTAGGTACAAAAGAAATGCCATTTTGCGCAACTCAAAAATTTAAGGCTGGGGGTGCTTGCCTGGTGGGCTGCAACATAGAACACGGTAGTTGCCCGAGTGATTTTTTACTTGTCCCGGGCTGTCAGGCGGGGGATTTGTCGAAGCCTGCTAGCCCACCCGTAGAACTGCCCCTGGCCCCATCAGTCTAACATGGTGCAGCCAACTCATTAACCGCAGAGACGCGGGGGGGGGGGGGCTGTGGATTTAGCTCCACACCTGTGCCGAGGGCATTTTGGGCCACCTTAAACTGCATTTATTTCATTAAACATATTGGCAGCTTCAATGATTAGTTCCCACACTTAGGCAAATTTGGGTCTGCGGCCCCTTAAACTATGCCTCAACTAAGGATGTAAACCATTTATTTGTTTCCCCAGGAAGGAATGTAAAATCACGGTGAGGCAATTTACCTTAGCATTTGTCTAATGTTGCACCAAATTGCATATAATGACCCTCAAATATTCAAAAAATTTTCCTAAGATGAGGGGGGTGATGAGGATGGTTATCCCCTCCCAGGCTTGAATACCTTCCTGGCTCAGACAGCTTCTATGTCCCTTAACAGATGGTCAGTTTACTCATAGCCCAAGATAAAGGATGGCAAACTAGACATATCCTGCTTATCATCCTCCCAGCAACTTGCCCCCTACAAATTTTGCCAAGTCTATTTCCGTGCAGCTACACTGCATGCGGAAGCTCATCCCCTAGATCTATGTTGAATTCACTATACGTGAAGCTGATGTAGAATTAACGCTGCACGTATTTCGAACTTAACATAACTATGACAGGTATTATTTGTTTGCGAAAAAAAGCTGAAAGGTTTAACCTATGTTTGATCAACCAGGCCGCAGTTTAGTTGTAAAAAGCAAACGCGATTGGCGACAAAGTCGTGGAACGAATGGGTTGTGCATGCTGAATACGTTACGCATCCCGTAACGAACTATACTGGAGTACCACTGAGCTGCATATTCGTATCATAGAATCCAATTTCGCGAAATACATTTTGATCCGGAATTAATTGCACAAGTCCTTTGAAAACTTACAAAACAGTCCAACACGACCTAGTATGACAGATATGAAGATTGTTTGTAGTGCTACTGTTGCAAATAACGCGGCGCAAACACTAGTAACTGTGTACGACGTAAGCTAATGTTGTATGAATTCAAGAAGCCATTTGTAGGGAAACGGTTTACACGGCGATATATCGCCTACAGTTACTATGGGCAGACGTCACAGGGAAATGAAAGTGAGGGCGGTGTATTTTCTTTCCGTTCTGTAAAAGCCGTGATCAACTGCTTGGGTGCCCATGAACGCCAAATCCCTATTCAGACCCGATTTATGATTGTTAAGTGAGATGATGGTTTGTAACTCACGGTTGCATCTCTGCTGAGCGCTTTTAAAATTGCCGTACAACAAGGCACACTTTAAATGGGAAAGGTTATGCTGAGGGAGATTAAAGTGTTCGGCAACCGGGAATCCAGGGTTATTCTTTCTTATGCTGAGCTTGTGATTATTGAAACGAAGTCGGAATTTTGTGCTTGTTTCGCCTATGTACGTAGCTAAGGGACATTGGTTGCAGAAAAGTAAATAAACTACATTACATGAGTCACAATCGAAGTCTCCCGGTTTTAGAGTTATACCTGAAGCATGGTGGTAAATGGTGGGGGAAAGCTCTAAATGATTGCAAACTTGGCACCGGGGTTTATTACACTTCCTGTTGCCTGTTTTGGGATTGTCTACAGTGGGAAGGGTTTTGCGAACTAACATGGCTCTAAAATTACGTGGCTGTTTATAAGCAATCATCGGGAGGTCCCTGAAAATTTCAGAAATCGAGGGGTCAGATTTGAGTATTTCCCAAGATTTCTTGATATTGTGGGTAAGGGTGCGATTGGATGGGTGGTATGTGATGACTAAGGGAATGCGGTCACAGTTCGATTTTGTGCGATACCGAAGGAGATTATGCCTCGGTGTAGCAAGAACTTTATGAAAGTAATTGTTGAGGAGTTTATAGGGATATCCTCTGTTGAGAAAAAAGTTAACCAATTCAGTGGCCCTTTCCACAAAAATGTTATTAGTGGAGCATAAACGGCGGTACCGAAGGAACTGGCTGTACACAATAGAGTGTTTGGTATGACGGGGGTGGAAACTATTGAAGTGGAGATACGTATGTCTGTCTGTAGGTTTAGTGTAGACGGACGTGGTGATCTTACCGTCTCCAATCATTACCAGAACATCTAAGAAGGGCAGAGTCTTAAAGGAATAATCAAAAGTAAATTTGATGGAAGGATGAAAACTGTTAGCAACATAAAAGAATTGTTTTAGATTATCCAGCCCTTTGTCCCAGATCATAAAAACGTCGTCTATATATCGTACATAGAATAAGGGTTTGTTTGAAGATTGCATCAAAATTCCCTCTTCCACATGATACATAAATATATTGGCATATGACGGTGCCATTTTTGTACCCATAGCCGTCCCATTTACCTGTAAATAATTAATGTCATTAAACTGAAAGTTATTGTGGCTCAAAATGAATCGAATTAAACTCGTTACTTCAGAGTACCCAGTGACAGAATTTTTCCTCATTAAATTTAAACAGGCCGTTGTACCTTCCTCATGGGGGATATTTGTATATAACGAAGTCACGTCCATCGTCACGAGTATGGCATCTTTGGGCAAGGACGTAATTTCATCTAGTCTATTTATAAAATGAGTGCTGTCTTGAATATAACTTGGGATGGTAGGAAGTAGAGGTTGTAGGTGTTGGTCAACGTAGGCCGAGATGTATTCAGTCAGAGTCCCGATGCCGGAAACAATGGGCCTGCCAGGGACGGGTATGCTGTTAGAACGAACGAATTCAATTGCTTCTGTGTTTGTAGGTTGTTCATCCCCTTCCCAGAGTCGGCCAACAATATCTTTCAATTTGTGGACCTTTGGTAAGGTGTAGAACATAGCTGGTTTGGGCGCGGTGGGTATCAAGGGTGTAACCTCCTCATTAATATCATTGTCAAATGTTTGGACCAAACGAATTAGTTCCTTATAGTAGGTGAGGGTTGGATCAACCTGAAGCGGTTTGTAGAATTTTGTGTTAGACAGTTGGCTCTCAGCTTCAGAAATGTAGTTAGCCCTGTCCATTATAACCACAGCACCACCTTTATCGGCAGGTTTTATTACAATGTCGTTATTGGCCTTAAGGCTGAACAGGGCGTTGCTCTCCGACTTGCTTAAGTTATTGACTGATGCTTGGGGCTTTTGCTTTATAGACTTTAAAAACGAGTTCAGGTGTGAGTTTACCGAAGAAACGAATGCGTCTATGAATGCATTCCTTTTGGGAGGTGGCGTCCATCTCTTTTTTAGATTTCTGAAAGGTTGAGGGATAAAGCGCTCCTGTTGTGGTGGCTTATCCGCTGCCCATTCCCTCAGCCTCGCTTTGCGGTTGAACTCAACCACTTTATTGGAAAGCTCAACCTGATCTATAGGGGTGGTGGGACAAAATGAGAGACCCCGTTCCAAAACACCCATTTCTTGGTCAGATAGTTCGATGTTTGAAAGATTAATCACACTTGATTGTGTTAACCCTCGCGTTTGGGGGGGAAACTGTTCTCGCCCTGCTTTTGAAGCCTTTGAATGCGGGCGGTCAAAATGAAGATTGAAAGGGTCAGTACCATATCTTAGGGTACTCCGTTGCCTAGAGAGCCTAGACAGTAAAGGTGATTGCCGGATAAGTGAGTTTAGTTTTTTGAACTTACGCAAAAAGCTTCTGTGTTGTTGAATTTGAAAACTTTTCAGCAGTTGTTCGTTGACAAGCTCAATCACATAGTGATCTTGGATCAAAGAAGCCCAATTATTAGCTGCGAGGCGAGTGGAGAGATATCGTTGTTTGGCATAGGCATCCTTGAGCGAATAGTCCCTTAATTTTCTTGAAGTCTCGTTGATGGCATTGTGAGAGAGACGTTTGTACGTTTCCGAGAAAGTGGTATCAGAAACTGGGTTTTTCAAAGAGAAACCCCTGGGAATGAGATCCAGTCTTTTACACTTGGACAGGAAGAAGATGGATGATCTTGTCTTCGCTAACTTGCAAAGAGTCCTCTCCTGTATTCTGATTGCACGCCAAATTGTAGTATCCAAATGAGGCAAAAATAACATGATAGGTGGCGTGTGTTGGAAAGTAAAGAAACCAAATAACAAAAGAACCCAAAAAATGGATACATTCATTTCCAACTAAATTATAATATAAATCCGTGAATACAAAATATTTCGGGCTTAAATTACACAGCCCTTCGTCAGTTGTACAAAAACACTATAGTGCAAAAAAAGACTGTATACACGTACTCGTTCTGCTTCCTCGCTTAGGTATCAACTGCTTGGGTGCCCATGAACGCCAAATCCCTATTCAGACCCGATTTATGATTGTTAAGTGAGATGATGGTTTGTAACTCACGGTTGCATCTCTGCTGAGCGCTTTTAAAATTGCCGTACAACAAGGCACACTTTAAATGGGAAAGGTTATGCTGAGGGAGATTAAAGTGTTCGGCAACCGGGAATCCAGGGTTATTCTTTCTTATGCTGAGCTTGTGATTATTGAAACGAAGTCGGAATTTTGTGCTTGTTTCGCCTATGTACGTAGCTAAGGGACATTGGGTGCAGAAAAGTAAATAAACTACATTACATGAGTCACAATCGAAGTCTCCCGGTTTTAGAGTTATACCTGAAGCATGGTGGTAAATGGTGGGCAAAGCTCTAAATGATTGCAAACTTGGCACCGGGGTTTATTACACTTCCTGTTGCCTGTTTTGGGATTGTCTACAGTGGGAAGGGTTTTGCGAACTAACATGGCTCTAAAATTACGTGGCTGTTTATAAGCAATCATCGGGAGGTCCCTGAAAATTTCAGAAATCGAGGGGTCAGATTTGAGTATTTCCCAAGATTTCTTGATATTGTGGGTAAGGGTGCGATTGGATGGGTGGTATGTGATGACTAAGGGAATGCGGTCACAGTTCGATTTTGTGCGATACCGAAGGAGATTATGCCTCGGTGTAGCAAGAACTTTATGAAAGTAATTGTTGAGGAGTTTATAGGGATATCCTCTGTTGAGAAAAAAGTTAACCAATTCAGTGGCCCTTTCCACAAAAATGTTATTAGTGGAGCATAAACGGCGGTACCGAAGGAACTGGCTGTACACAATAGAGTGTTTGGTATGACGGGGGTGGAAACTATTGAAGTGGAGATACGTATGTCTGTCTGTAGGTTTAGTGTAGACGGACGTGGTGATCTTACCGTCTCCAATCATTACCAGAACATCTAAGAAGGGCAGAGTCTTAAAGGAATAATCAAAAGTAAATTTGATGGAAGGATGAAAACTGTTAGCAACATAAAAGAATTGTTTTAGATTATCCAGCCCTTTGTCCCAGATCATAAAAACGTCGTCTATATATCGTACATAGAATAAGGGTTTGTTTGAAGATTGCATCAAAATTCCCTCTTCCACATGATACATAAATATATTGGCATATGACGGTGCCACTTTTGTACCCATAGCCGTCCCATTTACCTGTAAATAATTAATGTCATTAAACTGAAAGTTATTGTGGCTCAAAATGAATCGAATTAAACTCGTTACTTCAGAGTACCCAGTGACAGAATTTTTCCTCATTAAATTTAAACAGGCCGTTGTACCTTCCTCATGGGGGATATTTGTATATAACGAAGTCACGTCCATCGTCACGAGTATGGCATCTTTGGGCAAGGACGTAATTTCATCTAGTCTATTTATAAAATGAGTGCTGTCTTGAATATAACTTGGGATGGTAGGAAGTAGAGGTTGTAGGTGTTGGTCAACGTAGGCCGAGATGTATTCAGTCAGAGTCCCGATGCCGGAAACAATGGGCCTGCCAGGGACGGGTATGCTGTTAGAACGAACGAATTCAATTGCTTCTGTGTTTGTAGGTTGTTCATCCCCTTCCCAGAGTCGGCCAACAATATCTTTCAATTTGTGGACCTTTGGTAAGGTGTAGAACATAGCTGGTTTGGGCGCGGTGGGTATCAAGGGTGTAACCTCCTCATTAATATCATTGTCAAATGTTTGGACCAAACGAATTAGTTCCTTATAGTAGGTGAGGGTTGGATCAACCTGAAGCGGTTTGTAGAATTTTGTGTTAGACAGTTGGCTCTCAGCTTCAGAAATGTAGTTAGCCCTGTCCATTATAACCACAGCACCACCTTTATCGGCAGGTTTTATTACAATGTCGTTATTGGCCTTAAGGCTGAACAGGGCGTTGCTCTCCGACTTGCTTAAGTTATTGACTGATGCTTGGGGCTTTTGCTTTATAGACTTTAAAAACGAGTTCAGGTGTGAGTTTACCGAATCATCTAATAAGCCCAGGTTAGGTTAGGCTTGTAAAAAACGAGCACGAACGGGTTAGTGTAAACGGAGTAAAAGCGAAAAATAAGTTTTGTAAATGATGATGGAAAAACTGTGCTCCACCCAGGACTCAAACCCACGCAACCTCAGAACCCTTTCGGTAGTGTCGTCTTTCATAATAAGGCAAAGGTTGCCAATGTTAGATGTAAAAATTCTACAAAAGTTTAAAAATGCGACTGTTTCCGCTGCTACTTATCAATTTCCTTCAGTTTCTATATATATATATATATATATATATATATATATATATATATATATATATATATATATATATATATAAATATATATATATATATATATATATATATATATATATATAAATATATATATATATATATATATATATATATAAATATATATATATATGATTCTGTGAATCACGAGCTGTTCTAGCGTAGTGGTCATAGACTCTGCCCGGAAAGCGGAGGATGGTGGGTTCGATCCCCCGTGCGGCTCAATTTTTCTGTCTGGTGTTTTTCTTCAACCGTTCCTTCTTTGATAAGAGTTTATACTCTATCTTGGATCGGTATAAAATTCATGATCGAATTCATTACTATAACACTTTCGACCTACACATTCTAACTTCGATCTACCAACTTCGGCCTACTATATATATATATATATATATATATATATATATATATATGTATAAATATATATATATATATATATATATATATATATATATATATATATATATATATATATATATATATATATATATTTATATTTATATATAACGCTAATTCTCACCGTAGGGGGAAATTGTTATATCTGCGCGTATATAGGTAATGAAAGTGAAGTAACAGTGAAATACATACGAAAAAGTATTCGCCCTAACGTCTTTATCTATACAGAACGTTATTTCAATGGGCAGTCGTCCGTTCGTGTTAACAGCTAGGTGTCCGTTAATTTGACAACTTTGAAGTTATTGTATCTACTTCGTAAATCTAGGAGGACGCCTTGGTCCGTTTACGTATTCTTATAGCAAAGTTACGGCGAAACTTATATTTCGCCCCCACAAATTTTTCCCCTTAAGGTCGACTTTTCAACAACAACTTATCCCCTAAGTGCCGAATTAGTGAAGTATATATATATGAACGTAAAGAACTCTCCTGGATTAACCGATTAGGTACTATTCAACCCAACGTAAAAAGTTGCTCAAGCGAAACTGATTTTCATCGATTTCCTACATTTTTGGTAGAACCTTAGGAGAAACCGTGTGTTTTTATGTATATCTGTAGCATTCTGTGTAACCCTTGAAGAAGGACGGGAAACCCTTCCAAAACGTTGGGATTTGTAAAATTATTTAAGGTTTCTTTTTTTTTTTGGAAGTTACTCCATTCTCAGTGTGTAGTTTTGTCTTATATCCTATCTGAAATACACTGGAGATGTCTTGTGCTGTAAAGTGGTGGTCATCTTTTCTTTTCACTCTTGTTATTTTTCTGCTACTACTCGCATCTTTAAGGATCCAGTTGAAACAGTCTTATTGGAATTCTTTCAAAATGACTTTGGAAGTAAACCTTACGTCTAGGATTTTCAAGATCACGGACAATATCTTAAACACGGAATCACACATTGGTTACCTGTAGACTTGTATCAGAAGTAAACTTGTAAATCAATTTTTCAAAATCAATTTGAAGAACATATTTGGTGATAATTTTTAGTGGAATCAAAAATGGCAGAGTGTAGTTAAAACACATCTGTAAAACTTCAGGAAGAGATAATCGCTCTTCTCCGATGCAAACTGAAAACACTTAAATGCCAACAGAGAACCCTGTTACAAAGTCACCAACGTAACCATTCAGAGGACTTTGCCAGACTCAAGGACATTTTAAAGATCAGCGTACGAGCAAAACTGGGTATGAAAAAGCACCATAAGTTGAAAAAGCTGAGTTCAGAGACACACAAACCGATTATTTGCCGTGCTGTTCGACGTCGTAAACAAATACCCCGTCAAAAGCGACATACAACACAGACCCAAGGCAATTATCTGGACGTTTCACCGGATGGTGATACGGGCTGACAGTACGTACGTAGCCTTTCTAGCCAAGAACTTTCAGACTCAGAAATTTCACTCCTAAGTTAAGGTTAAAAATATACTCCGGTCCCTCAAGCTCTGGATAGGCAAATTCTAGAAGAGGAATTGGATTCTTTCAAACGCCGATTACGCCTACCCGAATGGTTTTCTACGAAGGAGCAGGAAATATCAGACCCTCCAGCACCAGGGGGCCCTTGTTTCCGACGTAAAAGCCAATGGATTCCCTAAAAGAAAGGGACCAACACCTCGAGTCTTTTATCTGCGCAGTTAGACGAGACATACAAAAATACCAACCGCTTAAGTAAATCCACGACAACCGCATTCGTAATGAACGCCTTGCTTTAAGGACTCTTCGCAGAGATACGGGCGTTATTAAAAAACCAGAACTCAAAATTCCTTTGTACTATCTTGCCCTCTTCTTATCTCTTTGCCCATCTCCCTCCCTTGGAATTCGACAACACTACAATTATTGAAGATTATGGCTATGTAGACAAAAGTATCAGATAATGGTGGTTATTTTGATGTCCTATACATGGACACATGGAAGACTTATGGAGAAACTTAGAACATTTGGTTTTAGTCCTCGAATTAGGAATTGGATTGGAAATTTTTTAAAAGGAGTAAGCAAAAAGGTTGCTGTTATGGAATTCAATCTAGTGAGTATGCAGAAACAAGGGTCATTCCTCAGGGGATTGTTTTAGGTACTATCCTTTTGGTTGCTTATATTAACAATTTACCTAAGTGTGTGAATGGAACAGCGTACTTATTTGTTGATGATACAAAAAAAAAAAATATCAAAGAAATAAGAAGCACGGATGATATAGAATCGGCAGAACCACCAAGACCTACTCCAGAGGTTGTCAGATGATAGGATTTTGAGGTTCCATCCTAATACGTGCAAAGATTGAACTGTTTGTTTGTTTGTTTTTTTTTTTCAAATTAGTACCAAGATTCCCTCCCTCGAAGCAATCATTTATACAATGGTAGTGAAGATGAAGTGGTTTTGGAAAAATATCTTATTGTGGGAAGGATACACCAAGTGAGCAAGGCGAGTAGTATTATGGGCCTTATAAGGCGTACATATACATTTTTGGAAGGCCAAATCCTTAAGATATTCATTCAGACGTTTGTTACGCCACATTTGGAATATGCTGCTCCTATTTGGTCACCTTTTTATCAGCGTGACATTGATGGTCTGGAAAATGTTCAAAAGAAAGCAACTAGGTTGGTTCCAGCCTAAAAGGATTTAAGTTATTCGTAAAGGTTACAGCAACCTCCCAAGGAACTACAAACTCTAAAATATCTTAGAATGAGGGGGAGAGGTCACATGATTGAGCTGACTAAAATTGTGTTCGATGTGTGCGGTAGAGATATAACGGAAAGGGTTTCTAAGTTTGGTGCAACTACCGATACCCGCGGTTATAGGAGCTACTTAAAGAGTTTCGTAGACACAACGTCAGAAATTTTAGTTTAGAATTTAGTTTTTAGAATTGCTGACGTTTGAACTAGCCTTCCCGAAAGTGCAGTTTCTGTTTTCGACTGTTTTCCAGTTTGAGAAGACTTTGGACTGGTTTTGGGTTGGCTAGCCAAGTGATTGTGTATAACTGTAAAGCTGATTTGTGAATTAAGTAATTGGATAGTATGGCAGCCACCCATCTTCTCCTATTTTGATATTGCTGCATCAGTTGTCGATGGTACAGATGGTAAAGGAGATGTAGACATAGAAGTCTCTAAGACCTCTGAGGTTCCTAAAGTATTCTAGGGTAAGGCATTTTAGGTAACTAATACTTGACCTATGACCTTTATTAATTGCCAACATTGAATCAACGTTTTACTCTTAATTAAAACAAATAAAAATACAACGCAAGATGCTTGTAAATTTGCATATCAAAATTTGAAAGGATTAAAGATTACAGAAGAACGATGGCAAATAAAGTCTAAAAATCAGTAATTTTTTTTGTTATCTCTTAGTATTTCCTCATATTTTTGGTCTGTAATTTTACAAACATGTTTACAGTAAAAATTGTAACTCCAGCGATATGAAAACATTCACAACACAATGAAACTATCTCGTTTCTTAGGATATTGGTGTAAGTTATTGTTTTGCTTACCACTGTAAAACATCAAATCCACTGTTCTTGTTTGGTTGAAAATTTTGCCAGTGGTGTTTGTAGTTAGACATTCTATTGTTAATCTATTTGTTGATGGATCTTTCACCTGATATCTTGATTTCAAGACTATATCAAAGACATCACCGTTGCTGTCACTTGATATTTGATGATCACTAAATATAATTAACGAAGATTCTTCTTCCAAAACCGTCTTCCACGTCAATTGTACCTTTGGACGAATGCCCTTAACAGAACAGGTTACATGTCCCATCTTCTGTACTTTTAGAACGCAGTGCTGGTGACGAGAAGAGCCTTGGACAACGGGTTGAGAAGGGACTGAAGAGGGAAATATCAATGAATCATGCCTTTAAAATGAAGAAAAAAATCTTCCAGACTTAACATACTGTTCTATCAATAAATAGCACATAGTTAAAATTTTGATATTTGTAAATCAGTAATTGTATTGACTTGATGTCGGTCAAAGTATTGTATACATTTTTTTATGGGGGAGTACTCGTAAATGGGTTATTTTAAAGGTAACAATGATTTAATATTAATAACTAAGAAAGAGTTATTAAGGGTATCAACAAATGGAAATGCTTATGAAAAGCTGATTCAGTGAAGTTGCCTATCCAAAATTCACACAAAGTAAGTTAAATTGTTGAACGTTTTGTATATTGGCATGTACCGATTTGTCATAATTTAAAAATTGCCTGGTAATAAATATTAAAAACCGAATTAAAATGTTCACAGCCCATATCTCAGGAAACATTACTTCGTTAGATCATAGGCGTAGGGGGAGGGAGTTAGAGAAGACTAGGGGCTGCAGCCTCCAACCACGTATTTCTGTAAAACTTTGGGCAATGTGTTAAAAATTTCAGGGCACCAACCGAAAGAAAAATTAATTGCTATGCGGATAATTGGCAGGTGTTTTGGCATATTTATCCGGGCAAGACGTTTAAGTCCTCGTATATTAAATTGACCTCCTATGTGTAAGATACGGGAATTGTGTAAGTTTATCAATTCTTTTGTTGTTATGTGAAAAGCGTACAGGTTTGGACGAATTTGTCGAATATCATAAACCAGCTTATTATGCCCTCTCAAACTAAAATGCGTGCAGGTTAATTTCTTAGTGATACTTTCCTGAAACCCTGTGTCTTATTCAAACCTTAATTTTTTACAACATGAACGTAACTCCAATTTTTTTGTATTTGATTTTATGATAATTTCGTCTATACAAATTTTCCCACAATTTAGGTATTCACTTCGTTGGAAACTAGGTTTGAAATGACATCTGTGGTAAGTTGTCATAATGCGGATGGCTCAGAGAACGCGTAATTTTAGGGGAGCTCACATTTTTAAAGAGTGTGACATACACGAACGAACTAAAAAGACATGTTGTGACCAGCTTACCATATGTAAATACGTCGAATAATTTTGTTCCTCCAGTGTTTTCATTTTGAGACTCGTAAATGCATACGTATGAACCATCATGTAATGTATCTATTGCAGGCAGAAGCAATGATCCGTCGTCATGAAGAATATAATCGTTCGAGTTGACAACAGTGAAACCAGATTCAAAAAACGCAGCATAAACCAGAACCGTGGATTTGTCGTCGCGCAAGTCAGTTTTCTTCCAAACTATCACACTTATATTCTTCTTTGAACAGTAAAGTTTAAGGGTTGAATATCTCTGAATATATATAACTGTTGGACTCATGGCTGATGAAGGATTTCCAACATTTTCAATTAAAATCGCAGACTCATTTTTCAGTATGCCTAAAATATCCGGGGTGCTTCCTGTCTTACAAACCAAGAGACTCAGATATGAAGAATGTAAAAACAGGTCCTTTGTCGTTGCACGAGACGTAGATAATAAACCATCTTGTGAAACGATGTACGATTTGGACGAAATATGTAAGTCTCCTGAGAAAGTTCGTTCAACCCAGTTAAGTATTATGGCCGGTCGTGAATTAGCGATATGGCAGGAAACTTCTGAACCATTCTTTAGCTGTGTATAACACGAGGTTTTATTCACACAAATATCAACAACAGGAAACAAAAAAGATGGTTTTGCTGAAAACAGTACAGAAAGAATTATTCTGGATAAAATTACAATAGCTTCATATTTGGTGTTAGAATAACAAGTATTTACACTGTGGTGAACTTGTGTTTAAAATGTGCAAAGATGCCTCGTGCTTGCACTAAGTTTAAGCGCACAACTGAATTTTCCTAACATTCAAAACATAACATTAGTGTTGTAGGTAGAGGTTTACCGGGGCCAAGCACTTTTGTTCCATATAACTGTGAAAAATCAGATGAAGTGTAATTGAATACAAGAGATAATATTTACGGTTTTATCCAAGAGCTCTAGTAATACAGACTTTTAAACGGTATTTAAAGTATTGTTTTTCTGTCAATCATTCTACACGCTAATGAAGCTTACCAACAACCACGATCTCAATGGTCATACTGAATTTGAATTTTCCTTACATTCAAAACATAAGATTTTTGTTGTAGGTAGAGGCTGGCCGGGGCCAAACACTTTTGTTTCATATAACTGAAAAGTCAGATGAAGTGTAATTGAACACAAGAGATAATATTTACGGTTATATCCAAGAGCTCTAATAAATGCATGCTTTTAAACGGTGTTTAAAGTATTGTTTTTCTGTCAATCATTCTACACGCTAATGAAGCTTACCAACAATCACGACCTCAATGGTCACACTGATTATTTCAACACCTTCCGACGGAATAGCCAATACGGTAAAATTTGTGTCATGAAGCAAAGTCACATTTTTAATGACAAGGGATCCGTCCATACGAATATCAAATTCCCCTGTTGTGAATCCATGACCTATCTTTTCACCATCAATGAGACGTATAAAAGGCGTTTGCCTTGTCAGGCTTTCTGGGTTATACCATGCGATAGTGGAAAAACCATCTTGAAATGAACATTCGATGATTCCGTGTGTTCCGCTCTGAAGGTATTGTAATGTATTGCAGTTGCTGGGTGCTTCGACTGTGTAGAAAAGAAAGAAAGAAAAGACATTGTTGTTATCGTGAACATTTAGAACAATATATACACCAATTTGTAACAGAATCAAAGTATTGGACAGGATTGATCCCTAAAGTTTTCCAAAAAGCACTTCACTGCAAGGACTTGAAGCCACTACCATAAGATACGTTGCACTTAATAACGTTTGACGTACCAACCAGAAACGTCGTTATCATTAAGTTAAGAAGTAAAACGCCAGACCGGTCAATCTTCAGAACTTTCGACATCATTAATCTAGAAGGAAACGCAAAGACAACAAAATGAGTTACATGAAGTCGCATGAATAAACCTCTAATCCTAACCCCCTCCCAATATAAATAAATAAATAAATAAATAAATAAATATATATATATAGTAGGTCGAAGTATGGTAAATCGAACGTTGAATAAATAGGTCGAGAGGAGTGTTAAAGTTCGATTTTGAAATTGAAATTAGTCCCAAGCATTGGCATTACCCCTAATGACCAAGGGAAAAATAAGAAATAAATTCAGAGAGAAAATTAAGTCACGACCAGGACTTGAACCCGGGTCTGTCGCGTACATGGCGACCGCCTTAACCACTCGGCCATCGTGACACTTGTGATTTTAGACGTAGACTAGGGTTCTTATACCTGCCGCCCTCAATTTTCTCTCCTGTTACCATGGGGGACTTACCATGGTAACAGGAGAGAAAATTGAAAGAGAAAATTTTCTCTCTGAATTTATTTCTTATTTTCCCTTGTTCATTAGGGCTAATGCCAATGCTTGGGACTAATTTCAATTTCAAAATCGAACTTTAACACTCCTCTCGACCTATATATATATATATATATATATATATATATATATATATATATATATATATATATATATATATATATATATATATATATATATATATATATATATATATATATATATATATATATATATATATATATATATATATATAATATATATATATATACATATATATATATATATATATATATAAAGTCGAAATGCTGCGGAGCACTGTGGAAATGTGTAGGTCGAAAAGAGGTAGTAAATAGTGCTTAAAAGTTTGCGGAAAACTCCACGACGTTTCGGGTATAAACCCTTCATCAGGTGGCAAAAACCAAACTGAACAACCAACAGTAACAATTGGACACGACAAACATCAAATCCGAAGCGATCGCTGTAAAAACAGAACCGGACGAAAGTGACTGTCAGAAAACATGAGTGCGAAGGATGAAACACAAATCAAAAAAAGAAAAAGAGCGTCACGGATGAAAAAATGCACGTAATCAATGATCACATAGGCCTCAATGGCTCAGTGGTCAGAGCATCCGCCTTGTAAGCGGGAGGTTATTCATATAAGGTCGCTACGTCACTCGACTATATATATATATATATATATATATATATATATATATATATATATATATATATATATATATATATATATATATATATATATATATATATATATATATATATATATATATATATATATATATATATAGGCGTTGTCTTGATGTCTAAGGAAACGTTCTCCTATTCCACTTAGGATTTCATGTAGACGTGTCCTCCTGTTTTTTTTGTGTGTGTGTGTGTTTTTTGGCACATATTTCATTGACGTCAGGTAATATTCCTTGCTACGGTTTAGTTCGAGCCTAACGTCACACTAACGTGAAAATATTGCTATGCTGTTTGTGTGTAGGCCATCCGTTGAGAATTCAAACAATGAGCGGGACTGTCTAAAGGTCGTGTTACACGAAACAGACAACACTGGGTGTAGCATTTGAAACGTATTACAAACAAGACAATAGCCGCAATTCCCGTCAAATTTGATCATTTTAAAGGGCAATTTCTGATATGCACTGAGCCATTAATAAATATGATCTCCAATAAGAAGGAAATGCCTTATTGGGTTAATGTTATCCTTTGTTTTTAACAACCTTCATTTCAAGGACAGTTCTAACATAGTAATTCCAACAGATTTTTCTCTTAAAAATGTTCACTCCCTAACTGGCAAGTGGGGCTCACGCCATCATGCTAACATATCGCACTACAGTGTGTTCATTTCACTTTCAGTTAAGCATTTCCGCATGGCACCTGTAGACATTTATTGGCAAGTAATGAGAAACAAACATACTTTCATTTGGTTCTTGCTCCTGGCTGATTGGATCATTGCGCTGAAAGAGATAGAACTTCTATTCACAAACCGAATTCAACATTTGCATTTCCGACAAAGATTAATCTCAAAATCATTTTCTCGAGTTATACGAAATTGTTTGTTTAGTCCATTTGAAGAACAAAATTTGACTTATAGGCATCTGCAACAATCAATGTGCGGTTATTCTTCGTCAACTTGGAAAAGCGATGGAACACAAATACTAGCGATCCGCAATGAACTAAACACCGTTCTAAAATTACCGGCACCTCATCAAAGATGACAATTCGTTTTTAAAATTGAACATTTTTATTGGAATATCATAAAATGCATAGAGCTACTGAGTTTGTAAGCAACGTTGGATATCGTTTTTTCGCTGTATCATGTAGTCTGTTTCTCTGCGCTGTAGCTTACAACAGAAACAGTCACTCTCATTCTGTGTTGGTCTTCGAAGAGCTTAATTTACAGTGCAGTTGTCAAACGGAAGCCATTTTCAAATGGCAACACAATGGACGATGGATTTATTACAACAGCTTCTTCGCGGACCCTTATTATAAGAAAACAGCGACACTTAAAAATAACAATTCTTTAACAATAGAGCGAATAGCTTTTAACCATGGTGGGAACTATACATGTTTTCAAGACGAAATCTTTGCTTCTTCCCATTACGTAGAAGTAAAAGGTAAGTTATACGAACTAGAAAGGAATCAGAACTCAGAGGGTAACAATTTGAAGAAAATGAAGAGTGATTTTAACTCTAACATATCATGGTGAAACATAAAAAATACGTCATGCCACCAGGAAGAATCACGTTAAGAGAAACAAGTTTATCTGGCCGTAAAATATATTGATTAGGCAAAAGGATTGTTGCGACTTAATAACGTGAAGGAAGCAATATATGTAATGAACGCCTTTTCGAGTGCCGCGGAGTGAATTTTGAAGTGTGTGTGTGTTCGTGGGGGGGGGGGGGGATGGAACAAGCAATGCGGCCCAATATGTACAATATTATACATAGGATATACAAAAGAAAACATGCATGAAAGGTATCATTAGTTCTTAGTACTGTACATGATGCCGATTTACGGCAGAAATACGTGTAAGTCACATGCTAATTTTGATTACCAAAATTCTTTGAATATGCAAATGTTTTCATTCTTCAGGCATCTTATATTTTAAAGAAACATGGAAAAAATATGAGAGCGTGATCACTTATATCAGTCACTGATACCCAAGCTCCTAAATTATGATTGTTTCCATTATTAAACTAATCATTGCTCAAAACATTATTAATTTATTAGCTAAAGTATTGAGTCCATGAAAACTACAGTTAAACAAAACAAAAAATCCTGTAGAAAATTGTTTCAAATATTTTGCAAACCAGATGTTAGCTTGTAGATGAAAAGATAGTATATGTTATTTTAAAAATAAACATGCGTTGGTCGTTTACTAATGTTTACTACATTAGGTCAATCTGATAAAAGTAATAGAAGCGGATTGAAAAACCTATACATATTACACAGTACAGCAAAATACCGAATGTTCCTTTGATAAATTATTTTCGTATCATAACTAACCAGCGATTTTTGTAATATCCATTAAGGTTACAGAGATGAACATCGTAGTATGCGATACGACTCAATTAGTGCAAAGAAATTTAATTAAAGTACTTGATTTTTAAACTATAATGTTAGGAAAAATAAGAGATTTATTGCAGTTTTTTATCACTGTTTACTTCGATTCAGTGAAAGCCTGTATCTACGTGGAGAAATTAAGAACAAACAGTATGTAACAAAACGGTTTAAGTTTTTGCATTTGAAATTTATGTTACAAAATATTGACATGTTACACGTGTAAAAAGGACACCAAAGCTTTGACATGAAAAACATCAGCTTGCGCTGTGTGCTTTGAATTGTATGGAAAGCTTCAATATACTTGATTTAATATCCTGTATTATTACAATAAAGGTACATTATGTAATTTTTTCGAGGTGTATAAATTTGGCCGTCAAACTGCGAACCTAATCTAGAACATTGAAGCAGAGATTATGGGTTTCACTTGTAAACATAAACCAAAATTTTTGTTTTTCACTTAAATGTTTACACTAGAACCATTTTGTGTCCTTATGGCAAACCGAAAAATGTGTGGCAAGAAATTCCTTAATGTAACATTTTACCTTGTCAATACCTATTTTGCCTCTGGATTTTGAAAAGAATAAAAGACTTTTAAATAACATATTTAATTTGGGAAAATTTTCAAGTTCCCCATGTTAATATTTTACCCAGGACACCAACACGGTGTCGAATTATACACAACAACATAACATTTGAAGCAATAAAAATTGCCCATAATATTTGCAACAGATTTGAAAGTGCCAATGGTATTGTACAGAATAAGAGCTTAGAAAGATATGTGTCTTATAGGCTGCAAGATAAACATGGCATAAAATTCTAAAAATTGGCTTTGTTGTACCGTTTACAAGTGAAACCCAAAACGCCATTTTCATCCAATATTTTTGTTTCTGTAATGCAATTAGGCCCGAGTTCCACTGTATTTACTGATGAGTGATATTATCTGTCACTTGACATAACTCTTCCTTTGCCTGAACCTTTTAATTGCAATATCCAAATTTACCAAAAGTCATAGATTGGACCCCTTATTTACGGAAGTAGCCACATTCAAGTTTAGTGCATCATAAACCTAGTACGCTCATGTACACCTTGGAATTTCAATGTTTGTTTAATCAGAATTCAGGGTCATTCATACATAGCTGCATTGTTCATTCTGGTAATAAAATCAAAGTCATATCCCCTGGTCGTCAATGCGTCTCCCCCTTGGCCTCACTAGGCACTCACATACAACTTGATCAATGCATGGTAGACTTACACAAATGTACAAAACTTAAGAATGATTCAGTTTTCCATGTTTGTTTAGGATTTAGGGCCTTTTGCACATACCTTCAAGGTTCATTTTAATGCTCAAATTAGGCGCAAGTCTCTTTAGTACTGTTAGTATCCGGGGCTTCCCTCCCTGATCCTCCAGGGGCATTAAGTTGAGCTCCTAGACCTCACCGTTAGGGGAGCACTTTACTACCGCGGTGCCCTCGGCATCCTCGAATCCCCTAGTTTATAAAAGAAATTTCCGCCACTCCTGGCTAACCAAACACACGCAGAATTTCTGTGTATTTTATCAGAAAGCCGGGAAAGATTTGTTTCACAGAACGGTATTTCGGCAAGTTAAAGGTTAATATTTTCACTTATTTCAGGGCAAAATGGCCATGGCCGGCTCCACCTAAATCAATTGGCCAAAATTAGGCCGTAAAACTGAATCTAACAGACTCATTTATTTCAGAACCACCATGGGACAGTCGAGATTCACTGCTTTTATGCTCCTCAGCATCGAGTCTGAAGAAACCAATAGGTAAGATTTGATGATAAATCGCCATGTTTGCAGATGCCAAACAACGGAAGTGAACTCGCAGTTACAGCTCATCATCATCCTGCCAAATGTTGCATATTTAGCATTAAATTGCTGCACGGTCAATGAGAACAGCTACATTGCCAAAACTGCCAAAACAGCTTTGCGTAAACAGCAACCTGAACATAGTCTATTATAGTTTTTGCATTGTGTTAGGTCTTTATCAGAATAGTTCAAATAAACCAAAACAGAGTGTCTTTAATTTAAAACATAGATAATGCAACCACTCAAGTCCATTTGACCAGGCTATGACGTTTGGTCCATTTAAAATCTTGAGTTGTATTAGAATTCATGATTTCACCCCTTGGAAGATGAGGGAAGGCCGCCAAGTCCTTGTCTTGCCCGGGCGCCACATATCCTAGCTCAGCTACTGCATCCTAATGACTAAACAAACTAAACCAATATACTTATACATTCAAATAAATGTTTATTCAGGATTCAGCTCGAATTACAAAATTCCGCGGCAAGAAACTTGTTCAAATGGTTCACAAATGAATAATTATTACAAGCTAGAAAAGAATATATATTTTTTTTTTGTTTTTGATTTTGCTTGACCATGAATTGGATGTGAAACTTGATCAATTATGCTCGTTAATAATATTCCTCGACACCGTCGTCAAGTAATCGATATAACGCAATATGCCCAATTCGAGCAGTATGTACACCTGTCCACATCCATCAGACCAAATAATCGGGCAAATGAAAACAAAACGGGATATCTTTGCATCTTCCGTCGAAATAATCAACTAAGCTTCGGGAAATGATGAAACCTTTCTTCTAACTGTTGCTACAACCTTCTTCTCTGCCTGATTGCATCTTTACGCTTCAAGTAGTAAAAGGTAGCTTTCACTTGATGTATTCAGGTTTCACATCTTCTCAATTGATTGACAGTGACATGTATATTTAAATACAAAAAAAGTTATGCAACATTTGGGATTTGCTGACAGGTCAGCTAAGCATGTGTTAACTGCTTTCCACGTATTGTGAACACAATCAAAACATATATTATTTGAGGGCACAGATCACTCAACAAAATCTGGTACCAGCTACACCACCACACCGTCTTTGATCGGCTGGGGTGTTTTTGTTGGTTCAATTTTCATTTACAAATAGTTGTTTCTGGGGTAACATAGCATGATTGTGTAAATTACCTCAAATAAGCAAAACTCTAGCGCTATAAACATACTGTCGTAATGATATTATCATAGGGTGTAAAGATAAAATCCGAATTTTCTTAATGTATTTTATTATTTTTTGACGTCACCGGTTTTCAAAAGGGGATTACGGCTGCATGACCTTACTATTATAACCCAAATATTTATCTTTTTCTTACGGTACTTACAAAAACCCTATGGATGAAACGAGCAAATCAAGAAATGTAGTGGATATGAAAACACAAGTCCATTCAAAATTGTGACGTATATGAAAAGACAAGTCCATTCAAAATCGTGACATATAACAAGCATGCTTACTGTACGTTTGTTTTGCAATCCTTAGCGGTACCAGCATTGTAATAATCTCAACAAAATATCCATATTTGGATCCATTTGACCAAGACTTTGCCCACGTTAGATAACACAGGGCGCACACTTTCCTATTGGTCAGTTATATTAACAATCTTTTACTTAACTGCAACTGAAGATTGAATTAAATCGAGACTCTTCTAATTTAATTTAAAGTTCTTCAATTGAACGTTTTGTTACGTTATATACTGTTAGACGCCTTAGCTTACAACCTTTTGGTTTCAACTGAAAGATAATTCCACAATATATCCTCAGATACGTATATATCCAATAGCCTCATTCTTAACAGTTTTTTTTTTTTTTTTGTAGGTAACGAAATTAAAATTCTTTATTTCCGTAATGGGAGATGAGTTTCATTCAGTGTGCAGGTCAGGAGCTAATTAAAGGGGAAGTGCAGTGAGTCCAATTTGGGTTAGTGTGGTCTGGTGATAGTCTGTCGTATTTCATGATTGACTTTTGGGAGTCATGTCTGTTTCTGACTAAACGATGCAGTTTAGGAGAGCAACTAAGCATCTTGTTTACATTGCACATTTAATGCTTATATCCTGGAATTATCATAAAGGTTACTTGGAAGCGAAATGTGAAGAACTTTGTGGGATCTGACAGTTGTTTCAAAATAAGTTCGGAACGACTGCTTTTGCTATCTGAATGTAAGGTGCCTACTTGAGACATGCAGGAGTTGTTACAAAATGAAATGACAACCTCAGTTTGGATAAGAAAGCATGGCATTACGTAACGTTGTGATGGATGACTACATCACCGGCCGATTGCATCCAACAGTCTACACAAATGGGGGTCCACGTATGTTCCTTTAATCTCAGAACTAATCTCAGATATCCCACTAAATCATTTGAGCCTTTAGACAATCATGTGGTGACAGTCAGGGTGAATGTACATGCATGCCTATATATATATATATATATATATATATATATATATATATATACATATATATACATATATATATAAATATATATATATATATATATATATATATATATATATATATATATATATATATATATATATATATATATATATATATATATATATATATATATATATATATATATATATATCCATCCACACTCAAAGGGCATAAAGGCATTTTTTTAAATCGCAAAATTATGAGTTAAAGGGACTACTTTAAACTCAGTTTGGTTAGATATCCGAACTATATTGTGATACACACTGCTTTTGCTTTCAACAAGCGCAAAAATTCATAGGGTTTCAATTAGTTGGTAAAAATTGAAACAAGTAGGTACACTTTCTCAATTCTGTAATAACCTACTGATACTTAACTGTATTATTTTTAAAAGCATAAACCATCATATGAAAAAATTTGGGTGCTTTTCGTGGAATCATATTTGGCGATTGTCAAACTTAATTCAAACTTAATACCTTTCTGAAATCTTCTAAAAGAAATAGATCATTTGCCACATTTCACTTTCATTCAGTCTTGTAAGGTTTTGTCGGCAATTACCTAACAAACGATATTAAACATGTCACTTTCGTTGTACAATATCTCACGCCGTTCCAACAACGCAGTTTCATATTTAAGGTAAGTTGGGTCACCAACTTTATCGTGTTAAAATATGTTTAATTTTACAGTCTCTTTCCTTTCCTAATCGAAAACCTGTTTCAGATGTGTGGGAGGGGAATTTTCACGAAGGACATGCCGGTATCCAGGTTCTCTGATATGGGGTCGTTGGGGCGGAGAATGATTATGTTTGTAGTCAGTAGGAACGCCATATGAAAATCAATGGTTGCGAGAATTATTACAGGGAATGATACATCAAGTCTGTCATAGATAGCCGAGGGGAGTTCTTGCGGCTCATGGTAAGCCTTTCTCCGCCCGTCGCGCGAAAATTGTTCTCTTCTTCAATCTGAAAATCTTTACCTTTTTCTGCAATATGCCTACAATGTGTAGCTTTGAGCAGAATTTTGAATTGCAGTCAATCTTCAACAGGCCTACGAGGTGTTATTATAGACTTTGAACGATTTGTATGAAGAGAAAGCCATGTATATTTTGAAATGAATATCGGCCGATACAGGCAAAGTCAGCTTCAGATTCAGTTTTCCAAGTCATCATATGAGGCATGTTGTCAAGGGGCAAGTTGTCAAGGGGGCTGCTGCATGAAACATCACGCGATGATCCACTGAAACTACCTTTGAGCGTTTCCCTAGCTTTGGCTGGAAACATTTACTGAAATAGTTAATGCTAATAGCGTATTAAGTTAACTTCAACTTTGAGACCTGTCCATGAAGAGTGCCGACATTTAAGAAATTAATTTGTAATCTACTACAATTCAACTGAACGACTCAGAGAGAGATGGTGAAACGATATACGCGATGAGGGGCAAGATCAGTAATGTTTTGAATCGGATCTAAGTAATGGTATTTCGAAACAATGTCGGGAAAGAAACCAGTCTGGACGAGCGAAGCTTCTTACCAAATTGGGGAATTGCTCTTGTTTAGAAAATTGAGAACGCTCCCAATTCCCATTTAAGAATTCAAATTTTCCAACTTACTTATTTTAATCCCCTTTGCAAATTTGAGCTCCTCCCTTTGGAAAGCTAAACCTAGCTGTCACATTGTATAAAAAAAATAATAAGCTCTAAGTGCATGTTCAATAATATCAGCCATCTTGTGTTTCTACATCTTTCGACTTTGATGGCAATCAAAGATCATTTAGTTCTTCAGAATTTTGCCACGACCCTCCTTATCAAGGGACGGTTCATTGTGCATTCTTACCACACAGGAGTAAACATTTCATTTTGAAACCAATATGACAGTGAACTCTGCAATTGAACAACTCAATGAAGATCAACGGTTTTTACAACATTTGTATTGATTCTTTAAATTTTTTTTTACAAGACAGAAAAGTTGCGGGAAATATAAAATGCTGTCTGCGAACGTACAAGACATTACATTTAAAAGTAAAATCAAAATAAAAAATTAATAAAAAATAAAAAAAAAAAACAATATAATTTCGTCATACTACACCCAACAGTAAAAAACGCCTTCCCTGGTGTACATTGGCGTAAGGAACTGCCAATGAAAAGACTTGTTTTAACTTTCAAAGTATGATTAATATATCTATATACTCGATTTTATTAACGCCACCATGAGAGTCTTTTACATTGGGGTTTTCCGGACAACATTCCAAACAATTGGTTTATGTCAGGCCGGTCGCGAACTTTTTTCTCAATTGTGGCTCACTGCTTATTTTATATATTTGCTTGTAACTGTCAACACGTTTCACATGAAACAATGAACCTTTGTGATTTGAAGACTTATACGGCAGTTTCTCTTAACCAGGATTATTCATTCTGTAGAACTAAATTTGGACATGCGAGGCGAGAATCACTAAATATTTTGTTCGGTGGCGTAGATAAATTTTTTCTAGGGATTCCTGGAACTCATATTTTCCTTGTTTGTTTTGAAGCGATCCTCATTTCTGTTTTTAGTAGACACGCAATTTGGAGGCGCGAAGCGGGCGGAAATGTTTACCTTTTTAATAAACAATTACTTCAAAATATAACGTTTGTACTACAGAAAATTTGTTTATTGTGCAGCCTACAGCGAGGCTACATCATGTTCTTATCAGTTAACAATTGAAATGGTAATTATTTGTTAAAAGAGTTAAAAGGGACATAATTAATGGGACTTTCAAAATTGTTGCCTTTCTTAAACAAATATTTGAAAATACAGAGCTAACATTACAAAACATTTTGGATTCTACGTTTCAAGTTTCAAGTTAATAATTCACCTCAAAATGCTAGAAGTTAACATTAATGCACAATACAACATGTAAAGATAAATACTTACATTTCAGGTGAAAGGAGCCAGAGGGAAGCAGAGATGCTGTTACTAAGTCTGGCCCTCAAGAAATCAGAACAAAACATAGAAGAAGCAAAAACATAAGTTAAAAGGTAAGCAAAAAAGATAAGGAAAAATTTTAAGCGGAACGAAGAACAATTAACATATAAAAAAATAGTTTATATCCAACCTTTAATATTAGGAGTGTCGAAAAGAGACTGTTTGTACCTGATTTTAAAAGAATTTAGGGAAGGGCAATGTCTGATGTGATCTGGAAGGGAATTCCACAGAATAGCTCCCGAGTGTCTAATCTGAGATTTGGTTAGAGCTATTCTAGAGTAGGGAATAGTAAGCAGATGATTTTTCCTGGTGTCATAATTAAGGTAATGCCTATTTTGAACATAAAAATTACTGTAGCATTTAGGCAACTTGTAATTAACAAAATTATCCATGAAAACACCAAGCTGGTATTTGTAAAGGTCGAAAACAGAAAGAATACGGAGTGATTTGAAGAGAGGTTCTGTATGATGAGTGAAACATACATTACAAATGTTACATTACATTACAGATGTTTTCTGTTAGAAAAATCTAATCGTTGGATATTATTGGCGACGCTGCCCTCTCTTTAAACAAATATGAGGTTCCATGGCCACCAAGGATATTTATATTTACATGTTAACCTGTAGATCCTTTAGATCTTGTAGATCCTGTGGCCTGTAGGTCAAACGGCCGTTATATCCAAAATTTACCCTATTTGCGTTCATATACAGTTGCAAGTCAGTAGCTGAGGATGATCCTTCTCCATCTCCATCTTTGACAGATAACCGTTTTCAGGATAATATGAGAATACATCTTATCGGGGGGATATTTTCAGCTTGAATACGTATGAGCACTCATTTTTTACCTCTGCATAGTCGTCGCTCAGTTTAATAAATGGATATACAATCAAGTACAATACAATTGACTACCACCACCAACCGAAATCACGAGAAACTTTCAACATCGGGTTAATGAACATGAGAAGTGAGGATCGGGTTACTTACACAACTATCTGTAAAAAATATTGCACAGATCTCTCGGCTCTGTCGAGCCTATAATTTAAGCTTAGGACACAAAACTTGGCAAAAATTCTCGGCATCTCCAAGTTTGCTCGGTGAACTACCAAATGTAATCTTCTCCTCGCAGCAAAATTCTCAATATGCAAGAATTTCTCTTACCTAAGATCTTTGAAAATTTCTAGCTGTTTTGAAAGTTTGTTTCACGTTGAATTTGAGCGGTAGGATCGCAAAGCAATATGGGAGAAGTTTGAAAACGGCGCTTCCCATGGCGATAGGGTTTTCCCTGAATCGTGTGAAAAACAGTTTGCCCGAAAGAGGTTATCTCCGGAACTGTTCCGGACATTTGACAGTCCAATACATCAAAACACAGTACTTTGGCACACAGAAAAATTTATTTTTCCTGAAATTTTCAGAGCTTTTCTCGAGCTTCCGCAAACCCTAGCTAGTTCAAGGCACAACCCGCCTGCCCAATTAGTCTCACACTGCTCCCTCCTGTACTGGTCCTTCTGCACACTGCCTCTCTTTCCTTACATCCTGTTCTTTCCAACCTTAACATCTAGATGTCATATCCCGTTTGGCCTGCACCATAATGTACCCAGACTGCAGAGAGGAGAACACTGCTGAACTCATGTACATGTGTGGCTATACGATAGTGCGTAGTGGTACACAAGTACATACTGTGCCTTTCAGCTACGTTAACTCCTGCCTCTCTTTCACTGAATCTAAGGGTCTGCCCGGTACACGTTATCAAGGTAAAAACAATTGAGACCTGGTTCAAAATACTTGCTACCTGACTCTGGCCTATTTATTTCATGCAACGGTTTCAAGCAGGCAGTGATGCGCCATATCAAGTGTATGGTTTTAGGTACAATAATGTTTCAAATCTAGATGAAATTTATTCTTACAGTATAGCACCGGGTTCTGATTTCACTAATGAGTATCCTGAGTCAATTTTACGGTCGGGTTGCCTCCACTTATTTTGGACAGGTCATGAAGGCTTCGTGGAATGTGAGTTAGTTAGTTAGATAGAGTTTTACGGCTGATTGGTGAGCAAGAGACCTACCTGAACTGGCACTTTTTCATCATCCACCCAAATAGTTTTCCAAACAAGATTTCCGTTGCATCCCTAAACCAAATTACTTTTAAAGATCAAAAGGTGTACAGTGAATTATACAAAAAAGCTAAATCAACTGAACGATTGCCAGCTAGACAACTGAAAGGCACTCTTTCTTGAAGCAAAGAGAAGCAGTAGACACTCGTCCAAAATACTGTACTACTCAACAACCGCTTCTCCTTCATCCTAGAGTACTATTATGGAAAAAATAAACTGTTTATTCATTTAACCTTGGCCACATAAAGGTTTTGAATAAATATCCCACAGAAAAGCAAGGTTAAAGCAGTTAAGAGCCTTGCAAACACTTCCACATAATTGCAAATGTTACTTTCTAAGAATTTACGAAATACAATGGCAAAGGTAAGATTTATTTACAGTCCCAAGTATGAAAAATGAGAAGAAAAAAGATTTCAGGAATTTCCTGGTCTTTTTTTCATTTTGTCATATGAATATAACATATTTGTAGACACATACACCAATAGGTAAGATGTATTAGGGAAAACATTCCCATTTGGGTAGTTTAAAAATGACGGCTTGGTTTTTTTGCACACGCAAAAATGATGGCACTTCGGCTTTACTGACTTCAAACAGAAAAACAAGGCTCCTTAGATGAACAAAAGGAGGTATGGTTCTAACCAGAAAGCCAACAGGCGTAGTAATTCCTTGCCATAGTCTGCATTGGGGTTAGTGTTAAAACAAGCCCCCATCCTAACACTCCCCTACAGGCATTGGGTCAAAGATACATCTGACCAGAGATGTGTAACCTTGGCTATTAGTAGCAGCAACTTTTGCTTTATGGGGGAAATGCCCTATCCAATGTCTATGGTATCCTTGCAAGTTAGCAAAAGCTGATAACCCTATTAATCCATACTTGAAAAAGACTTCTAATTTGCCATTCGAGTAGATTTAGTTCTTCTTTTACATATGAAAATTAATTTATACTTATACTTTCCCTTAAAACTTAATGATATACTTTTTTTGGAGGGGGGGGGGGGTAGTGACATGATTAATCAAAGCTGAATCGTGAAACGCTTACTGAAAGGACAATTAAAGGCATATTCTGGGGACAAAATTGATAAACTTCAAGATGTGCAGAAAAATTGTATTTTTTCGGAGGCGAAAACTTCATCTCAATAGCATATAGCTTTCGGAAAATAAAAAATTTATAAATTAATGCATCTTTTTTCTTTTGATTTGGTGCATTATATCAATCTGTAATGTCATCGCAGCTCACTAATTTGACATTGCATTCAATATATTTATAATTTTGATGCCGCTGCAGGAAATATTAACCAACAGTGGTGGTTGTACTATTCGTAAGGTGAAGGGTGATGCTATATCTACAGGCCAAGATATTTAAACATTCCCACAGTTTAAAATTTCAAGAACAAAAGGACTTTAACTAATTAAGAAAAACAAAAGGAATAAGAGAAAATATGCCCACATTAAATAACTTTTGTGGCTTTGTTGAAAAGCATCGGTATTTTGAAACAAAAATATCCAATCTTTAAAATGAGATATCTTGAGTTAGGAAAAGGAATTGGGGTTTGAAGGACACGGTGAATAGCCACCTGAAGGCAGCTCTTTAAATAAGTGCTGAGGGAAGGATACCCCCCCCCCCCCCAGTGCAAACGCATATGCCTTTCTTCTGAAGGCTTTCCCTCGGCTTCCAAACGTTCTAAATCTTATTTGAAACTCGATGGATACCTATTACGTTACTCAATGCCCAATGAAGGTTAGAAACATTTACAGGAGGTAAAAATATTCCTTTCGTCAAAAGTTGCTGTTCCTCAAAGTTTGAACTATGAAGTAAAAATCCGTCAACATGAAATGTATAAAACTAATCAAACAGAATAAAAATTGTTCGGATTTTTCTTCAATTGCAAGCAATACTATTTTTGTAGAAACAGGGCGCACGATTGCCCACGTTATAAATGGTCTCGTCTGGCTCAGTCATCAAAACCAATTTTCGATAAAGCCGGTTATTGGCTTCAGACAGTGAAAAATTATGTAGTTACGTAGTACTTTTGCACCAATGTTAAGAAAGTCAATGAGCCATAGTATACGGTAACTTTAAAATGCATGATCCTACACATGTTTTGCAAAAGTCTTGTCTGCATGAGTCCATAGGTTTTCCCTTTCGGGAAACCAAAAATGAACGTGAGACAAAACTTCCCACTTGGTGATATTTGACATAACTATAATCCTTCATACAGGGTTACTTTTTTGGTGTGGTTATCCAGATATTTGCAGAGATGAGGCAAGTAGTATGCTGGTACATTTTATGCTAACAAAAATTTAAAACAAATTTTAGAATGAAACAAAGTGATAAATAATCACTGTAGGGCATTGAAACTGTAAAGCAGAAACACCAATCTAAAAAGACACCAATGTGTAAAAGTTGTGTTCAGCAAAAATCCTAGAACAATCACACTATTTGTTAAATTTCACCAGCTTCTATACTATTTAAAAGACACTATTTCTGAAGGGTGTCAAGTTACAGTATTTCTCAGATGACTTTTGTTTAGAAACTTGATCAAGTGTACATGAACTTCTCCATATCAAAACAATGGCTAGGCAAAAACGTTTTATTTGTGGTCAGAAGAGACAAGATAACGTGGACAGTTATTTTATGCTTTATTTAGTACAGGTGTGACTTTCATGGTGGTCTGACAGGACTGAATGCCTGCAAGGAATGGTAGAAAATAGGAATGTTTACAAACAATGGGCTGTCATGGTTGTTTTGTACTGAGATAAAAATAAGCCTTTTACAAAGGGTTTACAAGAGTCAAACACCACTTGTATAGGGACAAATTATGTCAATTGAGCTGTTTGTTTGTACGAGGTAATTCTTTCAGGACACTGTGGGGATAACTGGCAGTCAACTCTGACAAATTATGCCAGATAACAGTGACCAAATTGCATAGAGTGGGTCAGTCACAATTTGATTCATTCTATTAGGCAATGACAGTTCGTGTGCGCTCAAGGGTATTTGACCGAATGATCAGTATAAATTTAGTTCTTTTTTTTTAAACTAATTAACTGTGGTGTATCTAATTAATCAATCCCCATTTCCAATTCATGCATGCTTGCATGCACATGTCCTCATGAGAGCAGTGGGCACAAGGTTTGCCAAATATTAACAATTTTTGCCACTGAATTTAATGTTTTCTTCATGTTTTCTGTAAAGTTATTGAAGAAGCAATGTTAGTATGTCATAAAAGAGATTCTTGTTCATAACACAGAGAACTCTCTGTTCAAAGTTTACACTTTGGAGTTCCAAATCAGTCATCTACTTGGCTTGCATAGAACCATCTCCTTATATTTTCAGACTATGTCCCTTAATGACTCTCATACATACTGTTTTAAGTCACATGTTCCACACTCTGCTAGGAACTTTCATTTAACAGTGGAAAATCAGTTTCATGAAAATCTATTTTATTGTGGCTGCAGAATCAGCATACCCATGGTACATTTGAAGCTAACATGTCAGCCTGATGAACAGATTTTGCCTTTTAAAGTTTTTGTATTTTGCTCTGCCCACTGTTTCATGTATTTATACTTGAACTTTATGTAATAACAGGGCACAATTTCATGCCAGAATCAACATGCAGTAACTACCATGTGATGTGCCTTTTTATGCACTTAAGATTTTCTTCCTATGAGTGTGCTTCAGTATTTTACAAATACATTTTCAAATTACCTCACAAGTTAATAAACAGTTCCAAAAATTATATACCTATACCAATTACGTTACACATGCCAAATTATTCTTACCCTTTCACCCTATCCGCTCATGGATATTAACCTCAACAGTTATGTACCCTTTTGAGATGGAGTGTTTGCAAGGTTTAGATGTTTTGAACTCTGATGACCCCAAATGACCTTTGATATCCAATAAGAACAATAGGGGTCATCTACTCAATATGATCAGTCCACTTGGTAAGTATGAGATTCCTGGCAGTTACCCTTCTTGAGATATAGTGTTTACGAAGTTTTGACTTTTTACCTCTGGTGACCCCGAATGACCTTTGACCTCCACCAAAAACAATAAAAAATCTTCTACGTAATGTGGGCAATCTACATACCAAGTATGAGATCCCTGGGGTTACCCATCTTGAGATATCGTGTTTACAAGCAGGCGTCACACACACACATAAACACACACGGCATCACCATCGCATATATTCCTTGCCTGCCTTTGGCAAGGAATCAAAAAATGGCTGATCAGTGTTATGTAAGAATGAGAGATGATTAATATCATCCCTTTTTGAAATAGAATTTGAAGTAATTCGCAAAATGCTATTAAAATGAGTAAGCAAATGGTGTTTTGCAGTATGTTCTGTTATTACGCACATTTGTCGCGAAAAGTGAGTTCCAGAATTTAACAGAAACTCAACCTATATACTTTGTAAAAAAGGACTGTTTCCTAGTGATAAATCTATCACAAACCTAAAAAATGCTTCATTGTGTTGGGTTCCCGTGCTTAAAAGCCAGTTACATTGTACTTGCAATATCTACTGACCCAAAATGGCCTTCAACCGTCACTAAAACACTTGGGTTCTCCTACACACAAGGCCAACACACTTAACCATTTACCGTTGTGCTCCGATCGGGGCATATTTGCGCGCCTCGGGAGTGGGCGGAAAAGCGGACGTAACACGCCCCGCATCAGCTTCCGTAGGCCATTGACCCCATGACCTTAAACTATTGTCTCTCTCGTTGGTGTGGCCGAATTTTCGGGTAGCTACTCTCAGTTTCAAGCTCCGCGTGAAACAGTAAAGATGGGTGAGAGCCGAGCTCTCCGTATGGGTCCAAAAGGACCCAAACAACGGTAAAGGGTTAATATGATAAATGTCTGTGGGTACTTACTTGTACTTCCACGTTTACAAAGTTCTAGTTTTTGATCTGTTGACTAAATGAACTGCACCAAAAACAACATGATTCTTCCTCTCAACATGATGACACACCTAGAATTATGAAAAACATCTGTCATTCCCATTTTCACACATGGTTTTCAATTTGTGGCCTCTGTTGAACAAAGTTAAAACAATGCATTCGCTTCTAAATAGCAAATAAGACATTTACCCACTCTGAATAAAGGTACAGTAGTGCTCAACTTAATCTTCTGTAACTGTTTATATAGAGTTCTCACTTTTCCAGACAAAATGGTTCATTTGCCACACTGATCTTCAAATTAAAGTACTTTTGAGCCTACAAAATATCCCAGACTTCTCTCATTTTTTTCTGTGTATGACAGTTCCATTGCAGTGTACTGTTTTGACCAAAATTTTTTATACCAGGAATAATGACTAGCGATGGAGGAATATTCGCAACTTACACTTACCCCATTTGCAACATGCTAAACAGGTATTTTTTTCTAAAGACAACTGTTTTCTGTTGCTTTAAAGCTTTGGTTGATATATTTGAAATGTCCAACCAAACAAAACTAGTTGGAAGAGCCAGACAAGATGTTATGTTCTGCCTATTTTAAAGTCATGTAAAGTCATTTTCATTAGAAAGAATATTTTAAATGTTACGGAGAGACTACGGGAAATGTGTTCACCGACAATATTAGCAGCTACGACTTTTAAAGTGGGAGCGGTGACTTTTGAAGTGAGTGGTGGCGACATTATTGGGTAGTGGCTACGCAAAGTCAATCAATGGCAGTACCCTTTTTAAGTAGCGACACAAAAAACGCACCCCCTTTAATGCCACTATCAACACAAGCTGCCACCTTCTTCCACCTCGTGCAGTCGTGTCAAAAGGGCAAAAGGAAATAACAGCGGCGTGTTTTCGTTTGATAGTGACCGAGTTTTAAGCAATGGCGAGCTATTTTAAAGCGTAAGCGGATGCGTTTGCAAGCGACAACGTACAATTAAGCGGGGATAGCATCCTAAATTAAGCGGCGGCAATTAAAACATTCATAAATAATGGCGGTGTGATGTGATAACAGTGATCGTAATCGATGCAGCGCTGGTAAGTTTAGAATGATGGCGCGATATCATTTAATGACAACGCAAAATGACCTGACCACCAAAATTAAGTTGACGACGTGTTTTGAAATGACGGATAAAACGCGTCCTCAGTGTACGAACTCTAAAAAAGTCGTTGATTTAAAAAAGCTTCTTTAATATTAAACCAAATGCGAGGAAATTGTTCCACTGGAGGAATTACCTTTCAGCCAATTCAAGGGTGATGTTTTTAGAACCCTCGAAGTGAGTATTTATTATAATAGTTGTCTTTAGAAAATGACCGTTTCACTAATGGTTGGTGCAGGTTTTCTCCCCATCTCTCAAATTAGCTTTAGAGAGTAACACTGATGGGGTTCCATGGATTAATGAAGAGTATGGACTATTTCAAAACACACCGCCAACTGTTATTAGGCTGTCCCTTTATTTTACGTTACGTTAAGTTAAACTGCGCAATTATTGTAGTTTATCAGCGGCTGCTTCGATTTAGATCGCTACATTTTAGTTGCCGCAGTCTTATTTTTTGGGTGCTGGCAATGATTAATTGAATGACGTCAATTGAAAACATAGCTGCTAACGCTTTTAAGAAGGTCGCAATGGCTTGCAACCGGTCACTGACAAATGAAAAGAGAAAGTTGTAGTTTCGTTATGCACTTTTGACTCTTCGTAGAACGAGGAGAGGGCATAATGTGTGCATAACGGCTTTAAAGGGGTTGCGTTATGTTGTGTCCGCCATTTACCACCTATTAAGTGACCGCCATTACTTAGAAAGATGCGATTATCATTTCGAAAGCCACCGCTAACACTTAATTAAAAAGTAACAGCTGCGAATCTTTGAACACCATTATAGGTGAGATTTGACCCTTTGACGTTTAAAACCTAGTCCGCTAGATTGTTAACAAACGAGTTGCATATTCCTTTTTCTCATTTCAGATTCGAGTACTTGTATGTTCGGCTGGGGGCCCAAGAACCTGACTCAGACCAACAAATCAAAAGATGATTTAAGTAATCCTGTTTTTAATACGCTATCTGCCAAGTGGTGCTTAATAAAAAAAAAATTAAAACAGTTAATAAGTACCATATTTTTATAATATTTTGCCATTATTCATTTACGTTACTAGCATTAAAAAGTTGAAGACGAGAAACATTACAATAAAATGCAAGCCTTGCACAGCACATCTTTTACACTTCACTGTTGCCCAACTAATCCAACATATGTCCAAGTGGCAGCCCCACATTGCCCAGACAATGACGAACCTTGTATGTCTAGCCAAGCTGGAACAAGTAGTGCCAATGACACCAAAAACAACTTAAACTGGGCCGATGATCTGTCAATTTCCAGCACAATTAGTCATCCAAATTTGGGCCAGGTGCGACCTCTAGACTAGCCAGAACAAGGCCAATCGAAATCTACGATCTTACCAAATATGCAGAACGGCCACTTTCATCCATATTTAGTAACCAATTCCAGCCTAATAGATCCTCCCAATTTTGGGCAGACCAATGATCTACTGTGTAACTCCGTACTGACTGATATTACATTTCCTTGATCCCGATCCTCACTCGCGCACCCCACAAGTGCAGTTTTCATTCAAATGTTTTGATGATTCAACATTTAGGCCTAGGTCAAAGCACTCAAGTTGAACATTCATTTTCGACTGACACCAGCATAGCAACAGTATATATATATATATATATATATATATATATATATATATATATATATATATATATATATATATATATATATATATATATATATATATATATATATATATATATATATATATATATATATATATATATATATATATATATATATATATATATATATATATATATATATATATATATATATATATATATATATATATATATATATATGTTTATATATATATGTATTTAACGCTAATTCCCACCTTAAGGGGAAATTGTTATATCCGCTTGTACATAGGGCGAAAAATAACAATAAAATACATAAGGAAAAGAATTCGCCCTAACGTCTAACCATATAAACAACGAAATATATATATATATATATATATAAATATATATATATATATATATATATATATATAAATGGTAAAAGTTATATATATATATGGTATAGTACTATGGTAACAAGGAGAGAAAATTAATTCACGCGGGGTATTTATAGCCTGTTGTCGCTTCTGGGAATCACGAGCTGTTCTAGCATAGTGGTCATAGACATCGCCCGGAAAGCGGAGGATGGTGGGTTCGATCCCCCGTGCGGCTCAATTTTTCTCTCTGGTGTTTTTCTTCAACCGTTCCTTCTTTGATGAGAGTTTATACTCTAACTTGGATCGGTATAAAATTCACCATCGAATGTATTACTACAACACTCTCGACCTACTTATTCTAACTTCGATCTACCAACTACGACCTACTTTATATATATATATATTAAAACATTATGAAATATACTTTCAAGAGCAATAGAAAGAAAACTTTCAGGTATAGCTGTTGTTTTCTAATAGTAATGCGACTGCTCTTGCTCTTTAAAGAGAACGGTTTATCCAAAATCGCATAATTATATGTAGGAAAAGAACCAAATATACCCATTGAGGAGAAGCTTCCATTTAAATCAGACATGTATTTTCTAGATATTGTGACGCTTGGGCAAGGCCGTGCGGAGCGCCTCGAGTTAAGTGGAGCTCCTGGGATTAGGAAGGGCTGCTCCGCAAAGCTTCTCTGCATTCTACTGGGCTTAGAGGTGTATTGTGTTAGGATTTAGGGATTTATTCCCATCCCTGTGGATCATTGTTCCTACACGAAGATTATCCGTGGCTTACCGTAATCTACTCTTTCATGTTACCTCATGTTATGTTACATTACGAAACTTGTCCACTTTTCCATAAAAGTAATCTTGGGGTCAGATATTTTCGGGTCCCAAGTTAATCGTAAAAATGCAAATTTGTTCATATTTCCCTAAACTTAAGCACTCGTACGACTTGTATGAATGGTATGATTATTTTAAACCAATTGTATTCAGCCTGGTATAAAAAGTATGAATAAGTAGCGTCCAGTCATGTCCATCCAGATACTACACAGTTAGGATTGTTTTTTGAGTGTTCAGCAGCACACAGAACAGCAGGAAATCCCGCAGGCAGGGTTCTGGAAACGCCCTTCAGCCGGGGAAGCTTCAACTGTGTTTGCACACCGCTGTAATTGATTAAGTTTTCTATTCCCTGTTTTATTTGTTGTTTGTGTAGCAGTTACTTTCTGTTTTGTATTCAAGAGAGTCGCTTAATAAACGTTAATTATTTTTAATTGGGAGAAGAAGCTCCCAGTTTTTGGATCCTGTATTAAATTACTTTCCAACTTTGAGCTTGTTTTACGTGCCGTTTTCCAACTTGTGAACTGTCGTTGGCCAATGAAAAAACACCAACTTAGGCCAAGACTCCCCACTGCTGCAGGCCAGCTCGCTACCACGCCTGGGACTAACAAAGCACCCAAGAAAAGAAGAAAATCGTCACAATATCATTAACTGAAGTCACTCGATTTGTGTTCCAAATGTGAACTTGAGGCCAGCAGAGGATATATCACTTTCCTACACTAGATATATTACTTTCCTTGACAAGGAAGTTTCTGTGTTAGTTTGTGTTGAATTTCAGACTGTTCTGTTGAAGTTTAAGTTAATAGGGATGTGACTTCCATGTGGGGAATATCTCATGCCACATATGCAATCACTTTCTGAAAGAATATGATTGTTGAGCAGAAATTTGTTAATTAAGTTTAAGGAAAACACTGTCCGTTATTGTGAGGATATAGTGTCATATCTGTTTTTTCAAGTTCAACTTTTTTTGAAAATGTAGCAAATTTACCTGCTCATACCTTGGAGACCAAAAATCGGATATCAATGTTAATTTCACGCTTAAAATATGGTAAGCACTCTATAACATATCAAAATTTGATTTGTCATTACACCTTTCTTTAACAGGAGTGTTGAACCAATGAGCAGATGCCCGGTTGATCTTTCTATGATTCTCATTTGTACAAAATTTAATGACTTCTTTCAATAGGTGACGAAGTCAAGAGTTATGATAATGTAGGCGCCATTGCGATGGAAAAACTTCTTTCCGAATATTTCAACACAAATAACACACGCTTTCCTTGATATCAAGTGCAAGGTGCCCCAGATACCAATTAGGATTAACGCCACTCAACTGATTGAACAACAAATATAAATTTACTGCCAACCTTCTTATTTCTTCTTAATATTGGTGAGATGTGTATATGAATAGAGAAACAGTCTCAGTTAATTATAAGTTGATACAAAATATAAATATACTGCAACGTATACCATGAAATTAATTAACTTTTATGGTAAGAGTTGTACAGAAAACACCAAATTCGTTTAACTATTGCGGAGAAGACAGTTCCAAAAATTTTCCTGCCTGAAAGATAGGTGCACGTGTGGTGCACTTTATCTGGTAAGTTAGCTAGTAGTTTGTTCATTTTTATTGAAGTAAAGAATTTTGCAAACAAAAGCTCAGACTACCTACTGGTCTGATTTTACTAACAAACCTGGGAAATGCCATTTCCGGCTATCTGAGAGGTCGCAATTTTCAAGTGCACATCGTTTTGGGAGTGAATTTAACAGTTTTATTTTTAGAGCGTGGGTATCGGTGCGACATTGAATTTTGTGATTTGGTACAGGCAATAGTATACCTAGTAAACTTGTTCAGTTCATGACTAAGCATCCTATTGGGCACCTTTTCAATTTGGATGTAAAGGCAGAGATGGGTACATTAATATTGTTCTTAATGCACATAGCTGCATTATTCTGTCATTTGCCAGGGGATGTTATGTAGGCCTAGGCCTACTATCAAATAACTGGAATATAAATTGGTAATGATCCTCCAAAGCTGCACTTTGATATTAATTTCATGAAATGGAGTCAATTTCATGACTACTCAAAAAAAAATGCATATTTACAATCGCATTCAGTATAAGAAAGTAATTAATAGGTAGATGTACAATTTTAAAATTGCCGGTTTTTTATTTTTATTTCAATGACGTCCTAATTTTTTTTTGTTTCATTCATTATTTTCGAATCAATATTGATGTGTTTTTTTTTTTCTTTTACGCACACTGTATTGGTGTTTACCGTCTGCAAAGTAACAGGCACCAAGAACATACTTTTGTTTGTGAAAGATAGGTTATAAATTTTTGGCGAATCTTCTGCTTTTTTAGCTTAAAGTGGTAAGCGTACGCAGTCCTTACCCTCTTTTGGAACCTGTGATTTTTTTCTCTTTGCACCCAACGATAATATCACTACGACAGTTTATAGCCCACAGAATACCTGAGTTGTGCTCTTGCAATAACTTGCACATACAGCTGTACTATGCTACTTTAGAAACAACTATTTATAGTACATCAAAAGTGAACAAGTAAAAGATGTGACAAAAAGGAAAAATAAGAGTTGCCTAGTAACCACTGCGATAGTCGAATGGTAGAGCATTCGCTACGTACGTGGGAGGTCGAGGTGTCAATACCAGGCCGAATCATAGCAAAGGCTTGACAAAAATTGTAATAGCCTAACATGCATTAGGTGTGTGCGTTATGCTCCGCGCAAGCGTTGGAGGTAGGGAGCAAGTCATAAAAACCAGAATCATCCCCCACTTTCCCGAATTCCTGGGGCTTGCCTTGGGGGGAGGTGACAACGGTTTAAAGTGGACGAAAGCCTTGGGTCTTTTAGGTACAACCGTTCAAAAGAAGTTCAACGTATTTCTCAACTGCCATCAACCATCTCTTAAATTGTCAGCGAACTCCTAAACTCCAATAAAAAAACTGAAAAACGACTATTTTTTAGAGCTACCTAAACCAACATAAAATGTAGCCGTTCACAGTGCGAACTATCTTTTACAATAGCCAGAACTTTGTGTCAGTGTTTCTAGTTTTCTCGAGAGTTTGGAAGTTTGGGGTCTAGACAATTTTTAACAGTTTCAGAAAACATTTTTAGGTGATATAAAGGAACAAATTTTTAATACAGAACTACAGTTGATAGTTCTTGAAACCGTCTAACCGGTTAATTTCAGAAAATAGCGGCTGACTTCCAGGAATTTAATATGCACAATCCAGGAAATTTATTTCTAAAGTGTGGAAATACTATCCAGACTATGCTTTTCTTCAGTCCGCAAAGCAGCATTCCAACATGAGCGCTGCACAAGCACCTAACGTACACAGTATAGTACTTAAAATACGGTTCTGTATGATGTACCGTACAGACTATTTAGGACTGGGCAATATACAGTCCAGCTGCTTGGGAAATATAACTCTTTTTAATAATGGAATGATGTCTTTAGTCCCTCATCTCATTGATCCCAACAGATTTTTAGTTGATTGTATCTGCTAACCCTAAACAACCCTCATCTCTAACCATAACCCCTACCCTACAACCCCGCCCAGCCTTTAGATATTATTCCGGTATCCAATAAGCTGGGGTACTAATGAAACGGGACTAATGTAAGCTGGAGTACTGGTGATAGACAAACTAAGTTAACGGGGACTTATGAGACGTGGATCAGATGAGACAAAACAATGAAACGGGGATATAAAGAGAGCGGGACCAATGATATGAACTTAATTAAGCAGGAGGTGGAGGCGACGAAAGAGTGGCCATAAGAAAACGACAATAAAGTGGACTCTAGCAATTAAATCACACTTTTCCCATAGTTATGCGACTACGTAGTAATGAAACCTGGTGTGACTACGTACAAGGGTATGACTTAAAAATGTTGAACACGGGGTGACATGCGTACGTACTGCTTTATATTGGAAGCATAAGTTCCTAAGTGCCTTTAACCATTACATTTTGTACAAGCCAGCGTGAGCACAGGAGTAAAAAGTACAGTTACAGTTGCACGTAGAAGTTTCGCACAAATTCTCCCGTTTTCATTTGTCTCGTGTGAAAAATGTTCCTCGAGAACATAAAGTGTCACTTTACATGATCTTCATATCTAAAAAGACTCGTTAAAGGTTATGGGTCGGAACATCGTGGGGTATCAAAACCGTACGTGATACCATCTGGAGAATGGAAGCAGTGGTGGCTGTTCAGTTGGGAAGTTGACCTCGGTGTCACCGAAATATATTAGGCTCTGACTACATAGCACCATTTTGAAATTATGCCGCTTAGGGAAATGTACACTTTGAAAAAAGAAGAAACTATGAAACTTACCAGACTTACTTCGCAAGTTATCATAAAACCAACTTCAGGCGAAATTGTCGGCCAAAAGGCCCAACAATAACTGCATGGGAGATTTTCATTTCTCACTTTTTACACGTTTTGATGTAACAAACTTGGGTGTGGAACACCAGATATAATACGTGACACACCCTTCTTTAATGATAATGTTGCATGGAGCGGTTTTTGGAGATAAAAGTCGTACCTTGATATGGAAGTGAATAATGAACTAAGGTGTTCATGCGATCGAGTCTAAACAATACAGCACTGGTTCACTCATACGAATAAAAGTCTTAATATGTCACTTTAATAACTCAATATAACATGGGAAGCGTTTTGACGACTCCTTTGACGTAATAAAGGAGAACTTACCCCAACAATATTTAAACTTAGGTGGTCGCGCTCTATCACACAGGCCTCAATGGCTCAGTAGTCAGAGTATCCGCCGTGTATATGTTGGAGGTTTTATGGTTGATTCCTACTTGAGGCTAAATTTTCCATTCTCATATCATTATCCTCTACAGAGTAAGGTTGCCCCCGTGTTCGAGGAATAATGATTTAAGGTCTTCATGCGACTATCCAATACAGCACTGGTTCACACATGAATAAATGAAAATGATATCTCAAGATAAGAAAGACCAAAACCTTTCATATTTGAAATGTAGAATTGTCTTGCTAAAAAGAAATAAATGAAATGTTCTTCGTTTAGGTCAAAGGTCATTTGAAATCAAAAGACGAAAAATTTGCGAAGACGTCATGATGCCTTGAGAAAACGATATCTCAAGGTAGAAATTACTGACACTTTTCATATTTGGTAGATTTATATTTCATGTTAAGAGGACAAACCCTATTGTTTTGGTGGAGGTCATAGGTCAGTTCAGGTAACTGGCTGTACAACTGCGAAAAAAAAAAAAAAAAAAATTTAAAGATGAATCGTAAACATGATATACAAAGGTAGGAAAGCCCGACATTCTTCATATTTGGTTTCGTAATTTATTATGTTGAGAGGAAGAACAATAGGCTACTGTTTTTGGTGACAGTAAAAGGTCATTTGAGGTCACTCTTGGTATAACTGCCAAAACCTCAAAATGGCTTGTTAACATGATATCTCAGGATAAGAATGGTCGACGTTTTTCGAAATTTGGCATATTGGCTCACCATGTTTGGAGGGAAAACACTATATTTCTGAACTGGAGTTAAAGGTTGTTGCTTTTATGAAATCTTTAAATTTTAAAAAATGTGATTAGGCAGTTACTCAATTTTCCTTCCCCTATAGTGTTTGAAGTTAGCATTTAGCACTTTGTTCATTTTTTGGCTTAAAGATTTTACTCGTTCCCCTGCCCACCCTTCCCCCCGCCTGCTAAAAATATCCCATCCAGTACTCACTGCCTGGCTAAGTAAAAGTCTGAGTGGCTTTCGTTAGCTCACAGTAATTCCTCTAGATTGCAATGGTAGATTCTTTCAATATTTGTTTTCAAGATACGGAATGTTGAAAGGAAGAAGCTTATCGTTTTGTGGGTCAACCGTTATTGAGGTCTACGGGGAGGAACGTGAGGAAACCTCGTAAATTGCTGTTTTACACAATGCTTCAAGATAGGAATGATGGACACTTTAACATTCAAATTTTATATGTTGAGGGAAAACGATATTCGTTTTGTGGAGGTGAAAGGGTATTCGATTCGACCGGAAGTAAAATTGTGAAATATTTGTTATATACATTGAGACGAAAAACTTCGTCATTATCGGTGGAGAACAGCCACTTCAGTACAGGTCAAATGTCATAAAAGATCACCAGGGGTTAAAATCGAGGTTTTGATAAAGGCATATGGGTAAGAACTTCATATTTTGTTTGTAGAAACAGTATGGTTCAGATTAAAAATAAAAAAACAAATAATGTTGCGGTAGGATATAATTAATCTGGGGTTGGCAGCCATTAATTGGTAAAATTTCCAAAGAATTTCCAAGGTTGTTCTCTGAGGTCACCAGAGGGTAAAAAGCGAAACGTCCAATTTCCTTCCGGCAAGGGATCACTAAGCCGTTTGGCTTCCTGGTTATCCATTTAGTACTGCATGCGTGCTGTGTGTCTGCAGGGAAAACCTGCAAATATTTACATGATGAAACGTTACTTCTTACTTTTTGTAACATCTTACTCGTGTACCTGATAATTGTTATCACTTCAGGGCGGAAATGAAGCTCACAACGCGAACACTAGGATTTACTCACATTTCGATTCTGATTAATTGGTTGACAGTAACAGATACGAAAAATACACACTCACAAAATGCATTTTATTTGGAGTAAGCTAACATTAACGAGCCAGTCAAGCATGTGTTTATTGCCGTTAATGCAGTGTGCACACAATTAAAGATCATTTAAGTGCACAAACCCTGGTACCAGTTACACCACACGCCGCCTTTGATCTACTGGGGTATCTGTGTTGCTTCCTCAAGAAACAACGTCACGGTTTAAGTTCAAACGCAAACAATCCGACCGTGGACTAATCCTCTAGAAGGAGAACAAACAGTTATTGCATGCCTGCAGCTAGATAGCCGCAGGCATAACGCAAGAATGATTGCGCTTATGTATGAACTATGGTATATGCACTCAACCACTGTACGTACCATATTCAACAATAACACTTAAAGAGAGTATTTCAATTTTCATGGGGTTTTCTTTCTATAACACAGTGTATACTGTTCTTTTAAGCTGAAAGCATTGTGAAACAATTACTCACCTCTTTTCACCAATCACAAGCAAGGACTACGTAGTTCGCCCACAAAAATATGTATATCCTTAACTGCTTCCTGTTAGCATAATGCCCTTAGAAAAATGACATCTCAACCAAATTTACATTCAGCTTCCTTCAAGTGCGCAACCAATAGGAGACCGTCATTTGAACCAGGTGTGGCTGATAACATTATTTGAGTGGAGCTGGCTGGTGACGGTTCCCTAACTATATTCTTTGCAAATCGTGTATTGTAGAATTCCACTAAACTACTACCATGGCTAGATCAGTGTACACTGATCCAACACCGTAACACTGCATAGTGTGAGAAATGCATCCAGATTAAGTCGCTGACTGATGGGGTCTTAGAGGTCATGCTGAAAACTTGTGGAAGGGAAGGGTACCATGGTAACGTGGCAATTGTATGTTTAAAGTTTGGTAGGGTGCCTGTGCAATGAGATCAGCATAATTATTGGAAGGAAAAAGGTATTCCCGTTTTAAATGTAACTTGCATAATATGCAGCCCATATGTCAATATTTCTCAGCTGAGAATTGCGCAGGTCTTCTGGCTCCGAGTTACAGTATTGGCACTCTACCACCGTCAGGAACGGGCTCTTTGTGCTTGTTTTTGCGCTCGCTCGAGTGCCCCTGCACAAAATATACTTTGTCCTTAGTTTGCCCACCCCCTCTAATTTTGACATTCTGGCACCGCTTGTTCAGGCGGGTAGACAAATGAAAACAGCCGTAGCTAGCCTTACCCAAAATAGTAAAATGTGCGTTAAAATGAGTGCGCAGTATGTATTGAAGAATATCCGCTTAATACGCGTACATGTGGATATTTGCAGCGTTTACATTTTACAAATACTAATTCTTCCTTTTCTTGATAATAAATTTATATAGAGTATATAGTATACATTGAAGTGTTTTTTTTTTTTTTTAGATTCCGTCACCATTGCTTTATAACAACATATCCATTATTATATAAGCAATAAAATAAAAAGAAAAGATGCATGTGCAAACTGAATAGATGCAGTTGGAGTGCCTTGACTGGACGATGATCTGGCAGCTTACAAAATCTAAAGATTGGAGAATTCGGTCAATCGATTCGTCGAAATGAAAAATATCTCGGCGGGTGGAGTGGAGGGGGGGGGGGGGGGGGTGAACGTCTTCACACTAATGAAGCTGTTGGCGCCAGCGCATAACCACGTTCTTTAAAACTATAAATACTTATACACTTAACTTTCTAGCGTCCTACTGGTGAGCTGCATGTACTTACTCCTTGAAGCCGCACTTTGCAAACGTGCACTCTAAAAAATGTTTGGTATAAATTTCTACACAACACATGTGTAACTGCCAATTTGCACAACGTTGAGTCAATTTTACACACCTCTGTGTAGTTTTAAGTTCAAGGAAGTGATCACTGCAAAGGTATAAAAAAGTAAAACAGTTGATTCGTATAACAAAAAAATTTAAAAGAGATTTTTTAAGTTTATAAAATATTTTTAATTTGAATTTAATTTTTTAAAACATTTAAAATTATAATTTAGAGTTAAAAGATCATTTTTATGGTTACAATTTTTTCACAGCATTTCAATTTCAAACTCTAGCAGTAACAGTACTGCACACAGGCTTCCAATCCCAGTGTACATAGTCTTCGCGCGCGTCTATGTTCGTACGTACGTTGAACCAGCGCAGCACCGTGACTGCCGAAATCAACCTACACAATACATTTAACATTCTCTTCAAAATATGGATACAATTGACAAGCAGAAGGTGAAACTTTCTTCCCTTCAAATGGTCTTTGAAGATTGGGTGAGAAGTTAGACTTTTCAGTTATTTTGTTCGTTGAGGATCAAGCAAAGACATGCTGGAAGCCGTAGCGGCACACAGTAGGGCTAACGTTAGGCTAGGCTATGGCAAAAGTACTGTAGCCTAAATTACCACTGTATATAGCCTACACCAAATAATTGTAATACAGTGCTTTTGTTACAACTTAGGCCTAGGCCTACAGGTGTAAATTTATACTGTACAATAATGTAGGGCCTAGGCCTAAACAGTATTTCCTTGAGAAGCAGTTCCAAGTTTGGTTTCGCCGAACGGCCCTTTGCCAGAGGGTCGGAAGGACTGGAAAAAGTAAACAAACAAATTAGCTTAAGTGTAACGTTACAGACAATCAGACATAGGCCTAGGCCTACAGTACAGTATTTAAATTGATTTTTGATTAGGCTAGGTCTAGTTGCTCAGTTTTCTAGATTGTAACTGACTGGAGAATTTTAATTTTACAGGTGAATTGTCACCATTATATGGCGAATACCTGTGTTTGAAATTTATCTGCGATAAAAACAGGTATTCATTGACATGGTTTTGAAGAGTAATGAAAGCTCCAAGTATACTATTGAAGAATATTTTTTCCATGGGTGATGCGAGGTGAATAATAATCAGCTATTTCATGGAGATTAGTCAATTCTGACAAAATTGGGACCAATAAAGGTAAGTAAGGCAGTAATTGACCCCAGCTGTTGTTTAGGGCCACATGTACACTGGTTATTTTTTTTTAGCTGTAACATACTTAGGCTTAATTGTTGTAGTAGGGGCCTGTGTCAGTTGTAGAAATTACTGTAGTAATTGTATACTATTACATTTGTTTTACAGTAACGTTTGACAAGTTTTCTTTTCCTTTCTTAATGCACAGCATTACAACCAACCAGCACATTCATGGTAGAATGTATACCATATACAGTACATTTCCACATGAGAATGTTTTGACAGAGTGGGGAAGCTTTGGTGTGGAACATTTTGGTCTGCCGCATGCTGTCCGACATTTTGATTGGTAAGCCTGAGGATTTTAGAAACATTAATGAGCCATTTCCTGTTCTTTGACTAGAGTAGTGTGCACAAAATTCACTTTACACATTAATTTGAAGCAAGTGATAGTTTGAAATCACAGTGTCATGCCCCCAAATGATAAACTATTGAGAGAAGCAGAACTTGAATTTTGAAGCTTCCCACCAGCGATCAGTACGTACCAGTTATTCGGCGGCACTAGTAATGGACGTTAAATTTTGAGGCATGAAAGAGCTATAGTATCACACACGACCACTCAACTCCAATCACTGTGAGGAGTGTGATTATTGGCACACATCGACAAAGGGTTAAAACGCAGATCAATCAGAAGTTGTACAAAAAAGTTTGCTCCAACTTTATGTACAGTTGTAATTTTCTGGTAACAGCAGTTCATTGCTTTTTTCTTTTGTTTTTTGTTTTTGGTTTCTATGATAAGAGAAACCAATGCATTCATGATGACTATTCAGATGAAGGTGGATCAGCTGCCTTTTGACTTACGTATATGTTGTTTGTTTGTTTCCATAGAAAATCAACTCTTTAGGCAGTGGGCATGCCTTTTATGTGCTGTATCATGGTAGAAATTTAGAAGACTTCAAACTAAGGGAAACCAGGAGCCTGTTCAAATGCCTACCCTGGACAAGGTGTACCCATAAATTGGTAAGCATTTATAAGTGCCTTATTATTGGGGCTGCATAAGAGTCAGTTCTTGTAAGTGTAACATCATAGAGTAGCTGAGTGGTCTGCAGAGCTCTAGATTCTAGTCAAGCGGACTCGAGTTAGAACTTGTAAATTAGAAACTCTTCTGTTCAGTCACAGCCACCCTAAAACAAATTTGGGTTGGATTTGGAATCATATTTACACAGGTTGGTAAACTTAAGGTTCTTTCTGGCCACAAAATTAGAGACAGTTTCGATTAAAACATGCAGACTCAAGTTACAATCATATCAGAATGCGTAATTATGTGATTGCGGCTTTATGCTTTTAGCCTATGAGGCCAAATTGACAACCCAGAACCCTGGGAAGATTTGATTTGGGCCAGGGATCTAGATTATAAAAGTCCTGCAGACTTAAGTTGCACCAGTCATAAAAGGAAGAGGAAGTCTGTGGTCACTTCCCACCTTCCGGTTGTCTCAAAATGAACTTTATAGAAAGAACTGGGCTCATGATTTTAATGGGGTGGTAGGTGGGGGAGCTGAGAATTGTAGGAAGACTACCTAGATGAAGTGCAATTCAGTGAGCAGGCATTGATTTTTTAGGCATGCCTGTGTGATTGCACACCATCACTTACTTCAAATCATTGTTAGGAGTGTGATTTTTTGCTCACCTAAATGGAGAGTGTTTAATTTATTGAAGTTAATTAAACAGGATACCTACCACACTCAGGAGTCTTAATTCCCTGAGGAGTGTGATTTGCAGCACTCCTGGAAAATCTTAAACTGAAGGCCCCAGGAGTGAGTATGATATGTGAGATTGCACATTTTTTCTGCATCATGGTGGTGATGATAGAAAAATTGCACAATGTAATAATTCTCCTGATGTGCACTATGTGCATTTTTATTACTTTTAATGTGTTTGAACTATAAGGTTTGTGTACTGTATGTTATGCCAATTGCTCTGTTCTTCTGAACGGACCGAATGCCAAACTTTAAATGTGGTAACTCTTTCATGCATGCTGACAGATTTCTGGGACTGTGCAAATTTGGTGCAAAAAGCATCCTCGGAATGCTTAAATGTTCCCCAACCCTCTACCAAAGTCTGATGCAGTGCACATTTTGGCAACTGTTTGGAAGTTTCGTCCTTGTCAATTTTATTATCATTCCCTGTAAATTACACTATTGGCATGGCACATATTTGAAGCAATCACTCTTTTGCTGAAAAGTGTTATGTTTTTGCACTTTGGGAATTCCGTCTAACATTAATCAATTTTTCTCTACCTGCAGGTCATAACAAACTTGTATCAGTGTCTTGGTAAACAAGAGCATGAGCGGAGACGTGAATTTCCCGTGAGGAATCGCGGAAGTTCGCAAATTTACTGACACAGTTGATTCAGTTCAAAGCCTGAATTCCTCAACTTCATTCAAGTAACTCAATTTTGCATTCCTCTACTCTACTGATATGACCAAGTGATTGTTCTTTGAAAATGTGACTCCACATTTACTCCAGGATTGGTGCTGACAAAAAGCGTAGCACTTTGGTAGTTCTAATATAGTATGGTCCATCTTCTGCTCCAAATGGATATTTATTTGGACATATATCGGTTCAAAGCTTGTTCATTACCTATTTTGTAGGAACTTGTGAAAGAACAGATTTTGAGAAAATATAAACAGTTTCAAAGAAAGGTAGCTTTCCTCCTCAAATGAAGACAAGCTGGTTGCAGTGTCTCTTTGCACTGGTTTCAGATTCTCTCAAAGTTTCAATAGTACTTCAATGTAAATTTGTTTCAAAGGAAATTCTTGAAGTCTTTGTTATTTTATTGTGGCAATCCAATCAGATTTTTCTTTTACATTTTTTCTGAACTTAATTCTGCACCGCAATTGTACAATAACTTTATACTACTGTAACCAAATTTTTTTTTATTGGTTACGGTACAGTTGAGGCTGATACTCCTGCATCTGTGTAGAATTCTTTGTAACTGACGGATATTCAAAAGCTTTCATTCTACGTACACAAAATTCAGGTCTCTTATAACCTGAAAGACCTCTTAAATGAACTGTATTCTGGTAAAAGATTACTTCAAAAGGGAAAAGGAGCTGCTGGAGCCAAAAGGTTAAGATATTCTGTCAAACTTTAGTCTTCTTTAAGTTATTTAATGTGCTTTGCTGAACAAAAATGCATTTTCTCTAGTCCAGAAAACTGTTGCAATGAAGTTAATACTGTGAGACTTGTATCTGTTGAGATACCAATGAATGATACATCATGTGAAAAGAGGAAGGTTTATGATGAGTAAAGTCAAAATATAAATTATGATACAGTGTAAATTATGATGTGAAAATTGTCAAAATATATTTAATGATACACTACATTTTTACATAGATACTTGTCACATGGTTTAAATACCGTTCTTTTCTGTGATATTTTGAGATTTTTGTTCTATTTTTTTCTGACGTGTGCTAATTAGCTGGATTGCTGTCTCGACTGCCTTTAAAAAAGTAACAAATACTGGAAGTCAATCCGCTAGAGGTGTTAAGTAATAAAAAACTGCACCGAATACAAAGTATGTATTTTACTTTAATGTGGGTATGGAGTGTAAATAAATGGTTCATCCATCCAGAATTATAACATCTTTCCTTTTGGTTTTTGTGAGTTATACTTGTGAAACTTCTTAAACAACTGGTAACATCAAGCTGCATACCTTATAATTCAATATATATCATTTTCATTGTTTGACAAAATATCAACTGGCATAGACAGTAGCAACTGTTGTGCATTTTACTTAACATGATGCTATTTCCGCCTATTGAGGTTATTTGTAACTAAATGTAGTTTTGACAAGACTATAATGTAGATTTGTAGAAGTGAAGGGATGGGTTACCCTGTGAAACATTTTGCTGATTTGAATAATTCGACTAATTTTCTCTTCAACTTAAGTTTCCCTTATGTTGTGCTCCTTAACCCCCATGACACAATCCTGGCTACGCTTATACTGATCCAGAGCTCTTGGTCTCCAGTCTTTCAGTGCCTTCAAATGTTCCTCACAATATGCGAAAAAGAATCAGCGTATTACTAACTACTCTTATAGCACTAATTACACTCTAAAAAATGTGTAAATTTTACACATGTTGTGTAAATTTTTTTCACAACCATGTGTACTTTCTGATTGTGGAATAGTCACACAACGTTGTGTAAATTCTACACAACATTTTTTAGAGTAAAGAGGGGAATGCCGCTGGTGCATGAGGGTTCTAATATATCTGTGGATGGAATAATTAGTTTTGGAGAGGTGTATTATTTATACCTCTACCCATTTTTACCCAACTTGCAACTTACGTTGGGGGTAAGTGGATGGGCACCAAAATCGGCGGAGGGACAAACGCACCGTAGCGAGTCTGCGAGTACTTTTACTTGTACAAGTACTATTTTACCTAAGGCATTTGTGCACTGAAATACAAGAACTTGTCATTTGCTCAGCAAGTTTCATAACTGACATTTATCTCTGTATGTACGACTTTGCAAATGTTAGTTACCTGTTTTTGAAATTTTAACAGTTCTAGCAATTTTATTTCTATCATTTGATTTAGGTATAAATTATTTATAATAAATAAAAGGGAACATTCAAAGCATGAATCAAAATGTTGTAGGAGTGTTTCAGATTTTCAACCTGATCGTAGATGGCGAAAAGGCCATTTTTTTTTTCTTTAGTAGCTTTAGCAATTAAGCCTTTCCAAAATACCATCAGCCCTATGCAGGTGTGTAAATCATATTTTCAAGAAATTCCCAACATCTTGCCGACAGCAGGATTTGAACAAAGTTTTAAACAAAGTTAATTCTCTTTCTTGTTGTTTCAACTTTTCTTTTCACCCCAAAAAAGGGGTTTATTTACTCTTATTAACATTTTCTTGCTGATCTTGAACATATGATTGCAAATTAAAATGTTTTATATTTTTTTTTTTTTTTTTTTTCAAGAACGGATTCTCCCAAATACCATTTTTTCAAAGCTTCTTTCTCCCAGAAAAATCGAGAGTTGTCAATTGGCTCAACCTTTCTCTTTGCATTGCGCGCAAATCTCACTGAGTCTAAGAAATTATAATATGTGAATTTTTACTTAATTTGTTGAGTAGCTAAATTAATGAAAATCAGCTGTGTCTCACTTTTTCGAATGTATTCTGTTTTATTCTTCCGTATTTAGCAAAATATAAATCATGTTCTATCCGGAAACATGAAAGTCAAAAGAAATGAATACCAAACTTTAGCACTACATTCTGACGTTTCATTTAGATTCTCAACACTAACACAGTAAGCTATTGCCCAGGAACACCTTGTCTATTAAAAAGAATGCTAACGCTTACATTAGAGAACTCGATCGCCTAAAGACTTGGAAAGAATATAGTAGACTTATTTTATCTTGCCGTATGAACAAATTTTGCTTAATTAAGAATCTAAGGTTGCTCTCTTACTTTGGCAGTTCTTTAAATTTGCTTCCTCATCAGCCTCCACTCCTGTATGCCACTTTGCTTTGATAAAAATCGTCGCACTTCAAATAAGTAATATTACAACAAGTAATTATCTTGTCGTAAGGTTTGCGTGCGAGGAGTCACAAGAACCAAACACGGCAATGAAATTCTCATATCAGACGGGATCAAAGGGTAACGTTGAACCTGTTTCTGTTCAGAAAACAAACCGAGCTAGTCTTATGTTTTAAAAGAAACTTGGACGAATTTTTACCGGTTTGATGCCAATATCAAAATGAACTGATACGGCTCGAAATAAATTGAACTACACAGGGAACGCTGGGACGACGGCTAGGGGAGCTTTAGCAAATACACGTTTTTCTTAAAAAGGCATTTTGGGCCGCCTTACATTGTTATTGTAATGTCATATCGGGCAGCTTTAGTGGTTAGCCCCCACAGACTTCAAAATTCGCTCCCCAATATCTGCTGTACATTGGTCCATTTTTTTTTTTTTTTTTTTGAATCGCTGTTTTGTAGAGGGTAGGCCCTTCCAAGTTTTCCGTTTTGCTGCCGTTTCTCATTTAGTTACTTCTGCAATACATAATGGGTTTCGATCCTCAAAATATCGACAAAGCATTTACTTCATTCCCCACAGGGAAGTGCTACCCACTTTCCAGTTTAAGGTCCACAAAACAGGCTCACATATCACAAAAAGAGAACAAACATTCCTAAAGCATTTCTTGTCAAATTAAGAAATGAAGCAATCTCCGAAACCTACAAGAATTCTATCAGTTTCCTTTTCTGATACCTCGAGAAATCCAGGTTTGAGTTCAGCAGAAGTTCACTTAATTGTGCAATTTTTCCTTTAAATAAATGTGCAATTTTGGTTTAACATCTCATTTAATCTTTTCAGCATGGCTAAATCTGCTGGTAGCCTACACCCTAGATTCTCAACCTTTTTTTTTTTTTTTTTTCATCAGCGTACCACTTAGACTGTTCCATATTTTTGAGAGACCCCTGTCGGGGCAAAGAAAACCTGTTGATCGACTCATTGTGAAAAACGGATGATCTTACTCAAATTATAGGAAATTTAACTTGTAATTGAATTGAAATAGGAATTGTACCGAGATTATATAACCACATTATGCCTATTGGTAAAAATTTCATCTCCTCATCAAGGTACACTCTTAATACAACAGGGTCGAGATTGACCCAAATTGGGTCAGATTTTGACCCCCAAAATGTCAGTAGGGAACTGAACCGTTTTGGGTCATGCAGACCCAAAATTTGGGTGAAATCGGAGACCCAAGACTTGGGTCAAGATACTAAACCAAAGTTTGGGTCAGGATTGACCCAAGTAAGGGCCCTCTGTAACCCAAGTTTGGATCATATCAAACAGAAGCAATTTGGGTCACCACAAACCGGGTGGTGACATTCTAAAACAGGAACTAGTACAGGGACATAATAAATGAAAAGGTGATACAAATGTTTCAACTGTGCAAATGTATTTTATCTCCCGCCACAGTTTGGAGCTATTCTATGTCTTTACTAGTCCATACTGAGGTCAAAATGTACAAGAAAAAATGATTTGTGATACTTTAGATCAAAGATAAATTCATTACAAATGCAAAGGAAAATATTGGGAGCATACCACCAGCCAGAAAATCATGTAAGGAGCTTGCTCAGATACACTAATGCATGGTTCAGACAATATCTGCAGAGAGTTATTTGACATGTGAGTCAAAACTTAAGTTACTCTACTTTTTCCTGCAAGATCATATTGCCTCCAACTTACTCTAAAGCTATTTTTACTAAAAGCTTCATGAATTCTAGTGGACTATATATATTTAAGAGACCCCCCTCCCCTTCCCCCCACACACAATATCTTGACATGAAGCTGTGACAAATACAAAACAATAGGTTCTCCTTTCAATTTTCATGACAATACCATTACATAGCATGTAAATGTTACTGCCCAATGTTTTTTCGTTACATTTAATATTGCTACCATTTTTGTTCCACTCACAAACCAACCCAGTATTACACCAGAAGAAAATTTTAAGATTTTTGTACATGTATGTCCATCTCCTTTCAGTGTTTTACATCTCAAAAAACAAAATTTACATTTAAATCAATGAAATGTTTAACCTTTAACACGGCAATAACTAACATTCAAGTCACAAACACACATAACCCAAAACGAAGATTTTTGGCATGAAAGGAGGCAGATTGTACTTCTTATACAACTCCTTTGGTTATAAAATCATCCTTTAAGGCATGTGTAATTTTTTAAGAAGACTTAAGAAGATTATTTTAGGAGTAAAAATTGTCTTCTTGAAGAAAACTCAACATTACACACTGAACTGCAAAAAAGCTGTTAAGACATTTTGCAATAATAACCAAAGGTTGACAAAAGGAATTTGCAACAATCCACAACGCAATTTACATGCACAGCTAATGAATTGTCGAAGAAATAGTCTTCTAACTGATATCTTGAGAATGACAAAGGATAGAAAAATACTGTATTATCAGGAGATTATTGAGTAAATATGTGATTAAATAAAGGCTTAAGGGAATCCATCATTTTTGGAGCTGGGTAACCCTGGGTAGCCCTATTAGTCATGACTCCTATCATGGCGTCAATTGGCAAAAGAACATACCCCTCAGCAGCTATAAACAGTTGAAAACTAGTCTTCCAATATGTAAAATACACCAGTGGGCTTAAGCATTACAGAAATCTCGGATCAGATTACGATCCCAATTTTTTTATTGCTGGTAAATATCTTCTCCATCTCTAATCGGAAAGAACCAAATATTTGCCAACTTGTGTAAATATATGATTTGTATTGAACGACTAAGAAAGTTCGAATTGATAATGATTATTTGACACCACACCGACAAACAGCTGTTACTGGGCTACGTGTGTCCGATAACAGCCGTCCGTTGGTGTGATGTCACGAAATAATGAGTTAATATTTCGTTCTCGTAGTCCTCTGAAACAAAAAAAATATTTACACAAGTTGGAAAATATTTGGTTCTTGCTAGAAATGGAGAATATATTTGCTAAAAATAAAAAAATCAGATTGTAATACGATCCGAAATCACTGTAATGTGACCGGCGCTTTACAATACAGGCTTCTCAACGGTGGAGCAGCCTAAATGAGGATGTCAGAAACGGGTAATAGCCCAAGACGGAGAAGAGAAAACATATGAATGAACACATAATTAATGAAAACAGCCACTTTTGTTAAAATACCTAAAACATTTGGAACACAAACGTTAGCCCCAAAATTACTTATTCAGACTTTCTTCTGATTTTTAGAAAAGCCTTTAGAGACATTACTGAAGATGACGTGGCCTTGGCAATACGTTCAATGTAGTAGATGACACTCTGCAAAAACTGCCACGAGTTGCTTGTTTGCCATGGATAGTCTATGTCATAAACATAAAAGCATTTAAAACATAAGTCAATTGCCTTCAAAAGCGAATCCTGAGGTATGACCTCTCTTTCTATAATTACAAAGACCTGATCAGGATTCACCCTGCAACCGAGGATTAAATAAAATGACTGCTTGTTGGTGACATTTTCAAGGTAGCTGGGGATGTTCGTTCCAACCTGGAAGTGAAAAATTAAAAAGAAGCATGCTAAATTTACACTTATTCAAAATTAGCCCACATAAAACTTTGAAGGAAATGATAACACTAAGATGTATAACACTGTACAGGAAATGGCAATTTCTGCAAAAAACGAGGTATAAAAAGGATGACTTCTAAATGCAAGTCACTGTGCCATGCTTTGCTTTCCACTTTTTCTTTGGATACAGGTCCGTAGCTAGACACGGTTCCGGCGAAGGGGGGGGGGGGGCAAAAATTTTTTTCCAGGGGGAATGTTTCAGGGGGCCAATGTGTACAAATGTATTCGCCCCCCTTGGCCCCTCCTTGACTAAAGGCCTGTTGGGTTTTCAGAAAGCGCCTTCAAACTTGAAAAAGGTTGGGCTGATGCCAGATTTAAGACACTGTAATCTCATCCTAATAACAAACTCTGATTTTGAAATTAATGAAACACATCATTATTGTATCCATAGCAGTCAAAATTCTCACCTTCCTTGCATCAACAAAGGAAGAGATGGCCTCATTTATAGTTGCCTTCCTGCTCTTCCCTTTGATTTTATGTGATCCTGTGGGAAATATGCATGGCAAGCACTGCAAGGCAATGTTGCAGACCTCATCATCTGAAAGAAAGGATACAAAACAAAAAAGTTTATCCATAAACATGCAGTTTTAAAACTTTTTAATATTTTGACAGAGTTTTGCTTTTGAAAAGCTCTTTCATAACGGATAAGAAGGCAGAACACCAAACTGGGAAATTGATTGGAAATTCACGATACAATGACTCGCCGCTGTTTAGTGTATCCTTCTTTGGTGGCGGCAAGTACAAAGCTGCATGAAAAAGTGTTGCAGAGTACATACGAAGTGTGAAAATGGCCAAGCTGCAACAGAAAACTGCTCTAATTCTATGGAAAAACTGTTACTGGGGCATTAAATATATCAAAACAAGCCTCACAAACTAATGCATTACAGCTCACTTTTCATACATGAACAACCTTATGACATAAATAAGGATGAAGTGTAATTTCTGTTGTTCTTACCATTATTGTTGTCAAGCTGAACATCAAGATGACGGGACCAGTCATTCTGCTTGTCGGCATACTGTAGGATATTCTTTGCGAGTCCTGTGGTCCACAAATGAAATAAGCAGTCTTCAGTGCCTGGCTTGAGGACTGCAAAATCTATGCTTATCTAGACAACACAAAGGTTACAAAACATATCAGGGAGTCAGCCAATTTCAAAATCACCACATATGCCATAAAAAGGAGCATCTTGACACTGTTTACCTCAGCATAATTCTTTAGTGATAAGTTCAGAGTAAACCTAAACTTTAGCCAATATTAGCTTTTACAATATGCTAACATTTTGGAAATCCAGAGTTCACTCAAAGCAGTCATAACGAATGTCATGAAAGTAAATTGATAGAACTACCTTTGATGAAAAAAAATTCAGGTAATTGTCTTTTTTATACAGTTAAGAGTTCGGTGAGAGGATAATTATATTTTGATAATGTAAAAGAATAGTAAAATCTACACTGCCTCATGTAATTTTCATTTCGAACATATTCAGTGCTTCCAAGATATCAGCACATGAATTTACCTTTGTCACTTAAAGGAGATGACAAGAATGATCATTTCAGTATCAAAATTGAGAAGTAAACAAAACCTTCACCCAATGCAAAAAACCCCAACTTCATAGCTTATTTCGTTCTCGAGATATCACCATTTTTATCATTTACATGGGAGCTGCCATTTTCCAAACAAACTGACTTGTAGCAAGTCGATTTTGACATTTCAGGCTCACTTTGTAAATGAGATGTTTTTGTTTTCCTTTGTATTTTGTTTCATTGTTATGCTCCACACAAGGTTAGCATGTTCTTGTTGGTATCAGATTACAAAATTACAGGACTCACTGTGTCATTCTGAAATTATTGTTTATATAATAGCTGGACTTTTGGGTAAAAAATCAAATTAAATTACAAAGAAATACATAACTTTTGAAAATAAAGTGAGCCTGTGACATCATAATAGACTTGCCACAAGTGGGGCATGGCAGCGCTTCTGCAAGTGATAAGAATTGCGATATCTCGAAAACCAAATAAGCTATGAAGATGGTTTTTTTTGTATTGGATTGAAAATTTTATTTCCAAGTATGTTACTGAAATGGCTAATGTTGTCATTTCCTTTAAAATGAATTTCCAACAAGCAGAACTGGTAGCACCAACTCACACTTATTGGACTTGTTCTTTTTTTCAGTCTGTTCTTTTGATCCTAAAATAATAGACAGACTAATGAATTTCTTTCAAGGAATGAGAGGTTTGTGGAATCTTGAATCAACATTTCAATTACAGAAGGCTTCCTATTAAACATATTTTCAGTCAATGTAAGCCTTGTACCAAGGTTTGTAGCTCCTGCTTGCTTCAAATATGTACTGAATGAAACAGGTAATGAGGAAAATTTGTATTAAATTTCTCTACCAGATATCCGAGAGTTTGCATCTTTATTTGTTAGAGTTAGCCCTAATACAAACAATGCATGCCATCACATACCGTCCTGAATATTAAGGCATAAAAAAAAAGAAGAATGTGTACATTATGATTCATTGCATATTGTTTTTTTCCAGCTCATCCTCTTGCTTAATGTTAAAAACAGGTATCTGTCTCGCAATCCAAATAAAATTGGTGAATAGAATTGCATTTACTTAAATTGCTAAAACATCAATGACTTGCCCCACCATGCAAACATCCCACATAGAAAACCAGTCGACAGACATATGTACAGTACAATGCATGCTTACCAAGCCTGGGGTATCAAGGAGTCGTGGATACAGCAAAAAGAGTTCCTTCACAGGTTTATCAGGATTATTTTTTATCCTGGAAAGCCTTGTGTGCGCTGTTTTTCTGTGGTATTCCCTGACTTGACTTAACGGCTCCTTATTGTGTTTTAACCACTGGCTCATAGCTTCCACCTCTGCAGGATCAATGGCTTCTAGAATAAAAATAATGAAAAACGCTGAGTCTGTGTCGGAAGCACTTTGACTTAGATCTTTTCTTTACAGAGAAGGAAAAGGAAGATGATTCAGCATCAATGAAAATTAGAAAGAGAGAAGTTTGAAGCCTGCTGAAAACTGATAGATGACAAACTCTGGCTCAAGCAAAATTGTAATACTGTTTTCTGATTCTAATCATTATGAAAGGACCTGTCAAATCAGAATGCAGAATTCATTGTGTTTGCAGTATTCCCCATCATGGAAATCCTCCATCAATCCATTCTTGCTTGGTTCATGCTTTCTGATGCTTTCCATATACCCATTACTTTCTAAGATCAGTTTCATAAGTGGTTTTATGGGCACATACTGGAATGAAACATTTCTTCATACTTGCGCTACATTTCCAGTTTGCCTATTATTCCTCTGATAAAATGCTACTGCTATTGAAACTTCTCTTGGTGTGAGGAACATTCCACTGTCTATAAAATATTTTCTCCTCATATAATCCCCCTTAAACCTGCCAAATGTGTTTTCACAGTTTTCAAAATCTTCCATTAAAGCACAGAAAGTGTTGTCTTCAGGCTGAATCATGTTAGCCTCAGCAAATTGGGAAGTTTTATGTTTCTAAAAACCTACAATATCTTCCAACAAATCAGACATGTGGTCAACTACACCATGGATTGTTGATTGTACTACACTACTGGAAGATAACAACATTGCAAGAAATATGGCTATTCTTTGTTCTATTTCAGCTTTGTCAAAGTCATCCCAATTTTCATTGTTTTCAACATATTCTTCATCTTCTTCAATGTTTCTGGCTATGGGTTGATTGTTTTCAAACATACCTGGTTCATAATCACTTGAATTTTCCATGACTTCATCTGCTTGAGGAGCATGAACCTCTGTATGTTTTGAACTCAAGTGTGCTTTAAATGTTGAGACATGATTTTTGAATGTCCTAGCACAACCATCTTGTGCACAGATAACTGACTGAGTAAAGACCCTACCAACAACAAGGTGGTGGAAGTTTCTAAAATGCCAGATTAAACGACTTGAGTCACCAAATATAAGCTGTCCACATTTGAAACAAACAAACCCCATTTTGCTACAGTAGTTCACACTACACTGTTTCTAGGAAAGCTGAAAGAAATGTGCTACCTCATTGCATTCAAACTGCTTCAGCTCCTTAATCTGTCTGGCAGCTTTCATTCTTGGTCCAAGAGGTTTTATTAGTTCTTTTAAAGTTTCACTGTCCAGCAGAAGGAAGCTCTCTTGATCAATGAAGTTTTCTGAAAGGAAATAATTGTACTTTGTTGAAATTATTCAAATGACATAATTTTACATATTAAGACTATTGTATGATACACAGGATTGACTTGATAAAAAAGTAACAGGTGTATTATTTCTGTTATACAGTATTTTATTCTTGTCAACTGCCTAGTGGGAACATAACATAATAAAAACCTGCCTTTTGTAAAGAATTAAAACAAAAAAAAATTAATTCCTTTTGTTTTTTACCCCAAGGGCCCAAGACACTTTTTCAGTGTTAAAAACAATGTCATTGTAATAGCTTTTTAAAAAATTGATAAATTCTTTTTACCATTACGGTTATTTACTACTTTGTTAATGCCTTTACACTCTAAAACAAGTTCAGGAGAGTTGTGTAGAAAATGCTACACAACTCCTGGGTAAATTTTATTTACCCAACGTTGGTTGTCTTTTGCACAACAGCTGTGTTACCTAGTAGTCAAACAAAATGTCGACTAAGACAAATTCAATTTATTTAATTTATAAAAGTAACTTGAAGCTCTTGAAATTCCAAAGGATTATTTATATGACCTTTCTAAACCTGTAATATACAATTTAGGAATTTTTTTTTTAATAAAATATTAGACTTAAAATTTGCTTGAAGCTTCTGGCAAATTAAGCGGGAAAGTTAATAATTGGCGCGTTTTTTGGTCTGTATACAGTGTATGTATGGGAGGCACACCAGCGACTGCGCTTGATCGTATACGTATATACCGCGGTACGTACGTAAATTAACGTATAGTACTACTGTAGACTGTGCCGACTACTGTTCGCAGCCGAATAGGCCCACTCTTTTTTTCTAGAATTCAGCGGTACCTTTTTTACAAAGTTAGACAATACTAATTACGAAGGTGGTTTCGTAATGGATGAGTTTGTGTCTCAAAAATTGGAAGAACTGGGTCTGGCTTTGTTGCAAGATGTTTTTGAAGGTAACGTACTACTACTACTAACTTTAGTGAGTAGCCTACCAACAGTAACACTAACAGTCTAGGCCCAGCCTAGCCTAGGCTAGGCCCAAGCCTACTGTACATTAATAGTAGTATCGTAAGTCGTATACAGTAAGGCTACAATATGAGTATATCCTGCTCTATGGGCTACAATAAGTAATTGTAATATTGTACTATTACTATACTAGTAGCCTAAGTAAATAGCCTAAGTGCTACTATCGTTAGAAGCCTATTGCCCTGAATGTACCTAGTAGTTATTAGCCTAGTAGTAGTAGTAGTAGACTAGGCCTAACGTTAGTACTAGTAGCACTAGTATAGTACTAACTACTATAGCCTAGCCTACTTGAAAATGAAATTTGAAACTGAATTTAGGCCTAGGCTAGTGGCCTAGGCCCTAGGCCTAGACTATGTGGCCTAACACTAACAGGCCTAATACTGATAGCCTAACTTAGTGAATAGCCCCGACCACAGTCGTACAAAGCGAAGGTAATGTTGCATTTTTTTCATTTGATTTTGATAGTTTTGTGAAAGATCATAGGCCCTAGGCCTAAGATACTTACAGAATTTGTGATATGACTGTGACTTGGAGAAAATATTGTCAATTTTGGGTTTTTTGTCCTAGGTGTAACACTAATTGCCCTTATGGAGTGAATTTCGGTTCTGTAGGCCTAGGCTAGGCCTACAGTACAGCACACAGCTAGTTCCTAGCCCTACACTATATACGGTAGACCTAGGACTAGGCCCTATATAATGTAGAACGCTCTTTCAGATAAAACCACACACCTAGGCATATTTTGATGATTTTACCCTCACTGAAACCTGAAAACCTCATGTCAAAACAATTAGCATCCTCCAATTCTTGGAAATTTAATTTTCTGGTTAAAATCACTTCAAAACAGTAAAGATTTCAGCGGAAACCTTTTTGCAGGGGACCACGTGATGGCTGCAAATTTTAAATTAAAATAAAATTTGCATATGTCTCATAACCTAGCCTATGCCTAGTAAAAATTAGTCATAATTGGAAATGGCCCTTGAATTTCGGGAGATAGCATTAAGGCAAGTCCTAAACTTGATCCCCGCCCCCCCCCAACACACACACCCACTTAAAAGTAAGAGAGAGCATTTTGATATACATTATAATAGGCCTATGACTTGTTGCAAATTCTGTAAATTAAATTCATTTTAATAATTAAATTTGACCCGAACTGTCTGAGATCGTTTGCAGAGTGGGTAGTGCCACAATATTCTCTACGTTTTAGTATATTTGTATTAGAAATACATTTCTGTGATTTAAGACAATTAAATGTGATCGTTGTTCCCTATACTGTACCTGATATAACCTGCTTGTTTTGTTTGAAAAAAGGTTGTTTACAGAAGTCTTGTAAAATGTGATAGCAGTACCAGTAGTACAGTACCATAGGTACAGTTACAGTATGTCTTTACATTGTGTGTAACATGTCTGGAAAGGCTTTTAAACAGGGTTGTTGACTTTTTTTATTTTTTAAAAAAAAATCACAAAAGTCAGATTTTAATGATTTTAATTGGATTTTAATGATTTTAATCAGATTGTTTCTATTTATTTAAATTTCTAAAAGATATGATATCGCCAAATTTCCTGGATGCTAGTGTGTATTCCATAACCTACAAAAAATAAAGTTTTCAGCTTCCAGGGCTATCATATGCAAAACAAAACAAAACCGTGTGGAAAAATGAAAATAAGTATAGCCTACTGTAGCAGTGTGTATACAAGAAGACAACCCTTCCATGATTGTATGATAATATGGGACACAAGACCAAAGTATTGTGCTGTATGAAAATGTTGTGTTGTGCATTTCAAAAGAAGAAAATTTGGAGAAAACAACAATGTATTCCCAAAAGAAAATGCACACCAACAATCCTTTCAGATAGTATTGAGTAGGCTATAGGCATACAGTAGGTTGAACTACAGCAGAGAGTCTAATTAATTCCTGGTTAAAACAGGGAACTGGTACTCCTTGTTACAGAACTCATGGTGTACTTTACATTTATTAAACAATCCATCCATCAGTTCTCAATATTTCTTTTACTAGGACTTGATAAGATCTCATTGGGCATGGTATGGGTTTTGATATGAGGGTTGGTAAAATGCAAAAATAATTGAATCCCATGTCTGGTTCATGGAGCACTCTAAGAATTTCATAAGAATCCTGTCTTTGAATCACCCCAAAATGAGCACCTTGCACCACACTGTGGTACAGTTATTACTGACATATTTGATATTTCCAAGTACTAACAAGTAACAACTTGTTGCTAGGACAGTGTTGGTGGGGAAGTTAGAATGCTGTACCTAAGCCTACGCTGTAGATTGTCTAATACTTACAGTTTTATTTGAGGGTCCTGCTGTCCTCAACCAACTTCATATAATGCCGACCATCACTATGAATTGGGTTGGTTTTTTCAGTGAAATATGGTACATCTCACTTGAACTGTAGTATTGACAGTCTATGGAGTCAACACTGATGTATCTCTTACTAGGGGTGCACATTGTGTTTAATCATTCTAAACTGTATTGTTTCTTCAAATTAGTTGAACTCAGGGAATAAACCAACCATAAATATCTTTTTCTGACCATAAATGAAATTTTTTCAATGCAGTGATTTAAATCAATGATTTTCTGATAAAAATCATGTGATTAAAATCCCGATTTAAATCAGTGATTTTAATCAGGTGATTTAAATCAAACAACTCTGCTTTTAAATGAGTTTTTTATTATAAAAGTTTGCTTTTTCCATTGTTTTCAGAAAATATGATCGATAAGGAGAGTTTTTTGCTTTTGGACAATGAAGGTTTAAAAGAACTTGTCCCCAAGGTTGGACCAAGAATGAAGCTGCAGAAATATTTAAGGGAATTACGAACAAAGGATGACCAGGTATTTCTACACATCCTGTACTGTACATTATAATTTTGAATGTGTAAAAAAACCTACACAAGATGGGATTGGTGTGTTTTCATTGGGACAACATTATTGAAGGAAATTTGAAGGAACTCTTTAAGCACTTCAGATCCTTCTCACTTATTGCAGGAAGTGAGTTTACTTGTTATGCACGTTGTAACCAAGATGGTTGTCAAAGGACTTTCAAAAAAAGTTACTGCTTTAAGAGGCACATCAGAAAACAACACAGAAATTGTCTAGATGAAGATATTATTGTCAATGATCTGCAAAATGCAAATGGCAATTTTCCTGTAGAAAATAATGAAGAGGAATTAGAATTAATATTTGAAGGTAATGTAGAAAATGAAAATGATGCAAATGAAGATTCAGATGATGATCAGGATTTGCTAGATGAAAGGGAGCTCAAAGAAAGGTCACTTATGATGGTTTGTAGATTGAAAGCTTCGAGCAGTGTAGCTCAGAGTACTGTAGCTACCATTGTGGAAGATATGTCCCAGATTGTGGAGGATATTGTTTGTTACTTGAAGGAGAGCACAGAACGATTTCTACAAAGGCAACATGTTGATACAAGAAGTGAATCTGCCCTTCAGCTTTTTGAACAATTTGAATTATTTAAAACCCCATTCCATGGTATTGAAACTGACTACAAACAAATTCAGTATTTGCTTAAATCCAAAAAGTTTATTCCTCCAGTTGAGAAGGAAATTGCCCTTGGCTATGCACAAAGAACACATTCAGTCACAGGAGAAGTATTACAAGTACCAATGCCATATGTATTTAATTATGTTCCTATCAAAGATAACATCAAACTTCTTTTTGAGACCCCTGACTTTAGAGAATGTCTTGAAGAACACCAACCAAGCACAGATGGAGTGCTTCGTGATTTTCATGATGGGCAACACTGTGCTTCCCATCCTCTTCTCAATTCTCCAAATACGCTGCAAATAATTCTGTACTATGATGATATTGAAGTGACAAACCCTTTAAGTCCAAAAGCTGGGACCCACAAACTGGGAGCATTTTACTACACTTTCAAAAATGTCCACCCTAAACACCTTTCGACGCTTAACCACTTTTATCTAGCAGCACTCTTCAAATCATCTGATGTAACTGAGTTTGGTTATGACTCAGTTTTAAGACCCTTCGTAGATGAATTGAAAGAACTTGAGAACACAGGTATTGAAATTAACTGCGAAAATTTCGAGGGGACAATAAAAGTAGGATTGGCACAAGTAGTAGGAGACAATCTTGGTATTAACACCCTGTTTGGATTCGCTCAAGGTTTTACAGCAAATTTTTTATGCAGAAAATGCAAAGTTCACCGTGACAACATCAGACAGGATACAAGGTGTCAGGGGCTTCTTAGAACAAAAAGAAACTACAATGATGACTTGGAGTTGAGCAACTTACCTTTGACTGGAATTCGTTCCCAATGTCTACTAAATGAATTAAGCAGTTTTCATGTTGTTAAAAATTATGCGCCAGATATAATGCATGACATTCTTGAGGGTATTTCCCCACTGGAAATGAAGCTAGTCCTTCACCATTTGATTTCAAATGGTAACTTTGATTTAAATACACTGAATGGAAGGATAACAAGCTACAATTATGGCTTTTCTGATAATTCAAATAAGCCATGTATCTATTCATGGCAGTCACTGCTAAATCCAGATGGATCTTCTGGCCAGAATGCCGCTCAAATGTGGGCTCTCCAAAGACATATAGGTGTGATGATCGGTGACCTCATTCCAGAAAATGATGAGTATTGGGAACTAATTCTTCTATTGTGTGATTTGATGGACATTATTTTTTCTCCAGCTATTACACCTGGTGAGTGTGCTTTTCTGGAAACTCTCATCTCTGAACACCATGAACTTTTTCTGGAGCTCTTTCCAGACCGGCACCTTAAACCCAAGCACCATTTCATGCTCCATTATCCTCTTGCAGCTTTAAAAATTGGACCACTCATTCATTATTGGGCCATGAGGTTTGAAGCGAAGCACAACTTTTTTCGCCGATTGTCTCATATAATCTGCAATTTCAAGAACATAACCAAAAGCATGGCGTATAGGCATCAAATGTATCAGTGTCATCAAATGCTCTCAAGGAAAACATTCAAAACTGCTTCCTTTGAATTAGGACCTGGTTCATCTACCCTTCTCAGAGCTCTACCGGACTGTAATCTTTTGTCCAATTTACTTGGAATGTATCCATTGTTTGGTGATGTTTTTATAGCCAAATGGGCAAAGGTGTATGGGATCACTTACAGGAAAGGTATGATGGTTGCTCATTCAAGACCAGCAGAACTTCCAGTGTATGGGAAAATCAAAGAAGTTATTTTTCTCAGAGAATCTGTTAACCTTATTCTGGAAAAATGGGAGACATTATATTTTAAGAAGCACTTTCATGCATATATTGTACAACCTGTTCAGCCAATTGTCACTTTGGTTTCAACCATTGATAATCTGCTTGATTACCATCCCCTGCATGCAGTCCGCTCTTACACACCTGGTGATAGCAATTACTATATTAGTCCTCGTTACCGAATTTAAGTTTCACCTGGTGATCTAGCCTAGCAGAATTATTGTGAGAACTCTTTTGTTCAATATTCTACACGGCTTGTACTTGCTAAATTTTATATATGACTATATGGGAAGGCATACCTGACTGTATCTCAATGAAATTTAAAAACGCAGATTTCACCACAGAAACAACCAGATGTGACGGAAGATTTTGATACAGATGAAGACACACAGTCAACAGCTTCTCCATTGGCTTCTTCATCAAGCGCTACCTGTAGTCCAATTATTAAATCAGCATCAGATGCACCAGATTTACACAATTTGGATTTGCCCTCCACTTCCAAAGAAGGCCATCAAGCACATAAAAGAATGAAATTTTCAAACAAGATGTTTGTGAGTATTAAAGTGTGCCTAAAAGTCTAGAACTAATAAAAAGTGTTCTGTATATTTGATCCAACACCCATTTTCCTAGCTTGCTCCTTTGCTGGGATATTAAATGTTGAAGTTTATTCACTAGAATCCAAAAAATCCATTGCACAATAATTTGCAAGATTCTTGTACAACTCAAGAGTTAATGCTTTGTAATGTTTGTACAGTATGACCTGGAATGCCCCCTGTTTTCTTGTGTACCATGCTGGACAGAGAGGGTTTGTTTAGTCAAGTCACCCCAAAGCAAGAATGCAACCACATTTTGGCAAAAAGTGTGGTAGTTTCCAGAAAAACAAAAAACTACAAAAGTATGGTAGTTTGTTGTTAAAATATTACAACAACCATGTGACAAATTAGTATACAATCTACCATTCTAAACTAACTATATAAAATTCAACATTTTATATCTCACCTTAGGAATGTCCTCTAAAGATGGGAGTTGAACTATTGGAATTCACTTTTCATATATTTTTGAATTTTCAGACTTCAGATACACTTTAAATCTGTTATGATTTCACTACATGTCCAAACAGAGGTGTTACCATGAAGTGTCTACCTAGATGAAGAAAGTACTATAGCTTAAGTACTTCCCAATTGAAGCTATGTGCAGGAACTTTAAAGTTACATAGTGTATGATTGTACAGAATTTTTCAAACAGATGAGGAATTTGAGCAAAAGTATTAAAGGGGAAGTGTACGCAAAATCTGCAATTTCATATGAAGCAGAGGAACTAAATTTACGCAAGGTGGTGAAAATTCCATTCAAATCGGACTTGTACTTCTCGAGATACAGAATCAGCAAATGAAGTTACAAAATGAAGATTTGTGCCTAAAAGTGAGCTTGAGGGCAGCACCACTTCCTCACATCAACAAGGAATGCTTTGTTTCTTAATGTTTTTTTCAGACTGTTGTATTCACCATGAGAAATGTGAAGGTTGTTATGTTCCGGCCCATGCCCCTAATGTAGTCACATTTTGGTAACATGAGATTTTTCAGGAGAAAATTGGTTGTAAAATTTAAATAATTTAAACAAAAGACCATTCATTAATGTGAGATGTTATGTCATATGTGCTTACTGCAAGTTCACTTTACCTGCTCATATTTTGAAAATATGGCTCAGTTGTGGCTCACTACTACCACTGTCAAAAATATAACTGACACTCACAGTGTGCTAGGTATCTCCCTGCCAAAAAACTAGTTTACAGTGAGAGGTTGACCATGTTTTGGAGCAACAGTTTTGTATTGTTCAATAAATGTTGTTGCCTTAACCCTAAATGTTTGCCAATTTATTGTTGTTTCAGAGCGTAAAGGATGTTCTTCTAAGAGATTATGAAGGTGACACCATAATTGAAGAACTTACATCAGGATTACTGAGCGGGAAGTGCAGACGAAAAATGGTGCAGCTGTTAGTTTCAGAACTAATAGAAGTTTTTGGTGAAAGGTAAGTTCAACCAACAGTCCAACACCCATTTTTCAGGACTTGAAAATTCTGATGCATGCAAGTGTGATGGTGCATCCCTTGAATCACTGTGAGAAGTATTGTTATACAGTGTATATGTAGATAAAGAATGGAAAGTCAGATAAACCTTTTAAAGTTTAACAAAGCAGCACACAGTTATTTTCTAAGGAGTGGGACTTGTAGCACCCTTGAAATCCAAAACTCAAGGCCTGCTTTTCTATTATTTTTTTGAGTTTTCCATGCAATTGTTGTGTTTTTGTCCATGCTACTGTAGGTCACATACAACCACCAACCTCCTCCTTAAAATCAAACTTAGAACATGTGTGGCTGCACTTATTTACCGTGGTCTCAAGAAAAAAATTCTCAAAAGTTTTTTTTCTTTTTTTTTTAATTTAAAACCATACTTGTTCGTTGTTACTTGGTTACCTATTAGCTCAGTTGAGTAATTGATAGTGACAAAGACTTGAAATGGTCAGCTAGTTTTACCTTACTTTTTTCTTATCACTTTGCAAGGCCAAGTGCAGATATCAAGATTCAGCTGGCAAAAAAGATCATTGAAGAATTCCCTCTAGTTAAAGATAGCATTGGGGAAGGCTATGTAAGTATTTCTTTCTCTGAATTGGCAGACAAAACTTTAATAGGTTTAGGTATTCATTGTTAAATGACTAAGTTTAGTGGCATGGAGAATATTTCCCTAAGTACCCAAACAATTACAAGTTACTGTATTTCTTCATTATATTTTTCCACTTGACGATTTGGCTCCTTGCATGGTTACTTTGTGTAATAAGAAATTGCTCTTCGTATATATTGCAGCTCTGATAAGGAAAAGAAAGTGCATTTCTTATTAAGCACTGATATGGTAGTTATTTCTAGCACAATGGGTTCTCTTTTCATTGAAATAGGAATCATTCTACACACCTGGTTCTGCAAAACACCCTGCTTGTGGGTTCTTGGAGCTACGTCTAGGAAATGTAAGGAGAAAATCTACTCCGAGCAAACATTCCAAACCTAAAACTGAAGCTACTGTCACACAGGAAGTACAAGTAGACTCTGGTAAGTGATGAGACTGCTATACCCTATGTCAGAATGTAGTAAATAATGTGATTTAACTTTCTCCCTCATGTGGGGCATGGACATGAATGAATTGCATGAATTGCTTCCTCCCCTAGTATGCCTGAGCATTGAGCATTATTTTCTGGTATGGCACCACTACAATTATAAATTTGTTATCTTCGCTCTATTGTAATTTCCATTGTTTTCACAATTTTAACATTTTGAGCAAATGTTACCCCAAATGTCACATGCTAAAATACTGTAAGTCCACTGTAAATCCTTCCCTTGATTGCTAATCTAAATAAAAGGAATAAGTATGTGAAGGGCTTATTGTGCAGTCAAGCTGTCAGTTTCTCCCAAAGGGTGGGTATAATATGCTTCATATGTGACATTGTTTGTCTGAATTAATTGGCGTTCATGACCAGATAGGAGTGTGTGAACAAACTTAGTCCCCAGTAGTTATAAATCTACAGAGGGGAATGATGTAGCTGGTCCTCATTGTGTCTGCATGTTTCTTTTTCATAGCTAGACCAGTTCGTATATGCCTTAATTACCCCATGGGTTACTAGCCTCCCTAATTTTCTTAAAATGTCATAGATCTCTCAATTAGAAATGTTTCAGGAATTCCAAGCTCTCCCAAACACTTTGCATGTGAGCCACCTTTCACAACACCAATGTATCCCTATTCCCCTCCCCTTACACCACTTTCCAGGACAGTCTCCTCTCCCACCTCGAAGAAAAATAAAGCAAAAGACCTTTGTGGTGACAGATTGTGCATTCTCGTAAATGAGTTGGCCTTACAGTTTAACAAACTTGGGCATGAATATATCACTTGCTGGCATTATGAATAGTTTAACATGTGTCTTATTGTTTTTGTAGAGAATAAACTCACAGAAGAAGAGAGTAGGACCCTCATTTCTTGGCTTAAGTCAAATAGGCAGCCTATTTCTCAGGTCAAGGAATACATGGCAAAGACAGCACCACAGAGACTGTTGGCCGTGAAGGAAACAGAAGACTTGGGGAAAGTTCTTAAAGAGTACCCAAGGTTACTGGATACACCTGGCATGGTAAGTAATTAACAAAATATGTCAGGTGAAGACGTGAGATTCAAACATTATTTCAGGGAGTTGTCAGTGAAAGAGATCCAACATTTATCAGTCCTTTGAACTAAGTAGTTGCAGACATTAAACTGCATATTGTCTTGCTCTTGAAACTTTTTTAAGGCTTGAAAGGAAATTGGTAATAAAGGCTTTGTCGTCTGCTACATCTCAAAGACCTGTCATGATGATCCACTGCCATTACATTGCCAGTCGTAGAGGAAAATATATTAATTTCATGCTTGCGCAGCTCTTCGTCGCGTATAGAATTTATTCAGATAGCTGTTACACAGATTTTTAAAAAAATTTCCCTCTTCGAAGATACTTAATTTTAATGCGGAAAATTATTAAGGTAGAACTGAACATTGGATCTCCTTCCCTGACAACTCCCTGATTATTTCATGCTTATTTTTTTAAACACTTAACACTTTCTAATGATAATGACCCTGCCTCAACAGCACTAACTGGGTGATTACTGATTTCGTTGTTTTACTTTTGCTTGAAAGTCCATCAAAGGTCCATGGTTGAAGAAGCAAAATATTTTTAGTTAATACTTGCTAATAAGGCTTGTTATGTAGGTATCTATTATTCAGCTTATTACTGCTATTGAGTGTACATGAAAAGTACATCATTTACATGTAAATGACTCAAGCCACATCTGATCCACAATTGGTTTGGGGTCTCTGAGATTCTTTTGCTCTAGCAGCATCTCTAAGTGCCCCTACAGAGTGTTTTAGCTGAAGACTATGCTTAGACATATGAGGTTGGCAGCAAGGTCTCTTCATGCTATGGTACTTCAGATGGTTAGGTCCTCCAGGCAGACACCTCAGTCAGCTGATGCTTCCAAAGTTGGACAACTTGACATATTTAGTAGTGAATAGTAGTTTATTTATTAAAGTTATCACTTCTTATTTTTTTTATTCTTTTTACAGGTTGAACAGGATTTCAAAATTATGTATCCTACCAAAGAAAACAAATTGTATGAGGTGTGGGAAACAAAAAGCAGCAAAGTGCTTGAATGGGCTCATGCTCAAAGTACTTCATGGCAGAAATATCTGCAACTTCCTTTGACGCTAACTGAAGGTAATTATAGAACTCCATTATCGTAAATTTCATAAGTATGGGCATTTGAAATTTATTGAAATATCCTGTGCATGTTTTTGTTACATGTGACTGAATTACTTGCAAATCTGAAATCTCATATTTTCACCTCTTACATGTCAAGAACTCTAATGCACAGCATTTCGCCCTTTTAACAGGCAACTGAAAATTATTTCCTACAAATTGAGTACTGCACCATGTATGCTTTCAGCAGTTCAGTTCTTTTTTTATTAAATCTAAGCTGAAAAGTTTCTTTAAAAACAGTGGTGAAAATAAGACTATGAAATCTTTTAAAAAACTTCTAACAAGATTCCAAAAATTAACTGGTTTCAACCATATTTTTATTCCAGCTAGGTTGTATTAAGGGAATAATTTCATGTTCAAAGCTTGCCAAACAATTTTGAGGTTTCTAGGCCTCTCTAATACAAAATCATTTAAAATGTGAGTAGTAAAATGCGTTGCGACACTGCAAAAATTATACCAGGAAACAGGGTTGAGAAATGTATACGGGGTATGCAAACCTGATTTAGCCTGTGCAAATTACTTTAACCAAACTAAAACCTAATTTTTTTAACCTATTTTTACAGAACTGATGGCTTTATGTAACAATTTTAGAAATTCATTGTTGGTTGTTTTGTAGAAGGTATCTAAAGTTGTATTTGTTTCATTAACTTAGTTAAATTTGTGTTCCCAAAGCTCATTAACATATATCAGAGAGACATTTGTCTTTAACTCTTCATATGATTTTTTTTTTCAGAGGAAACCAAATTAGTTGCTTTCCATGTACTCCCATATGTTTTGCCAACTGGGACGATGACCTCTGGCAAGAAGAGGATAAAGTGTACGAAATCCGAATCGGTCCGTTCATTCATTGATGTCCAACCAGTAAGTATGGTAGAAATTACATGTAAATGCAGAAAAAGGTGACTGTGCTTTCCTTGCAACCAGGTCCTGAGGTAGAAATGTTAGTTGTGGGTGTCCAAATTTGAAAAGTGGGTTTCCAAATATTTGAAGGTAATTGATTTTCAAAGCATTGTGCAAAAATGTTGGCCGCCATTTTGGAAAATCACCCATGCAAAGGACATTTGGCTGCCAACCCCCTGCTGACAACCTAAGGTTGGGCCACTATTTACTTTTTTATGAGAGATTTCCTCACCTTAACTCCCAAATTCTGATTTTCTACCTCAGCTTGGATTGGAGATAAACAATTTACAGCAGAAAGAGTATTTATATATTTTAATAAAGCAATACATGCACTGTACATGTTCTTACTAGGGGTGCACTGGATTTCAATCTGGTATCTAACTAGAACTTCTCTAAATCCCTTCAGATTATTAGATTTAAAAGGCACCTACAAATTAGCAATTTTATAATGAATTTAAAGGGGAAACCCCTTTTTTACAGCTCAATAAACTACACATTCTCATCTATACTATCATGCGGGTCATGTTCAGGGGTTTCAGGGGTCACCACTTTCAGTGATGTCATCGGTGAGGGTTTCCTCTCATGTTGTAGGTGTCAGCCATTCCTAGTACTCACCAAAACCGTGTTACATAAAAACCATACTCTTAATGGGTGGGGAGTGTTGGGGACACTGTAGCTGCATGGTGCCTGGATTTTTTGTGAACTGTTGCTGTATAGATACCTGGATATTTTACTCAATGGTTCTTGACTAAGTTGTTGACAGTTGTTGTATTGAGCCAGGGAGTTGCTAGAGAAGGAGAAACAACACGTTCTATAGTCTCTTTGAGGCAATGTTGGTTTCCAGCGATAATCTTGCTTTTATCCGCCAAATTCTTATCCCAATTCTTAGATAAACAAAGATTTTAGACAAATTATCAAAATTCCAATGGAGAGACGTATTCCTAACACTCTACTCGTTAACATTTTGTTGCCAGTCGTCATGGAAAATTGTGAAATTGATGTCATTTGACGCTATCCGAGACGCAACCCATTGTTTCATTTGAAGACAGCAACAATTTCCCTGCAAATTACTTTAATTTTATTGTTTCTTAATGATGGCAAAATTGTTTATATCTGAGGTAAAGGTATAGACTTGAACAATGCTTCCATCTAATGACGAAAGGGGAGCAATTGAAGCACCTAGTTTAATCGTTTGTTCCCAGTCGTTCTATAGAAATTGTTATTTTAAGCTTTGCCATTGGCAGAGACAAACCTCTATATCAAAGGATACACAGACAATGCCATTGTTTAAGGATTACGCGAAGGAGAATGGAAGAAATGATTATTAAAAGGTCTTAGTCACAAGAGATTTAACAATAGAAACAAAGGGACCTGTCAATCAAATAGTGGTGCCTCAAAAGATATAATCTGTTTCAAGTACATATTGTCTGGAAAAATTTGTTCGTTGTATCTCCCTCTCTAGCAACCCCCTGATTGAGCAAAGTACATCACGGAATGAACATTGACATGTTCATTTGAGACAAGATTAAGAAAACATGTAGGCTTAATGGTTTGTATTTGCTTTGTAAGGGATATTCTTCTCACTGTGTATTGTATTGATTTATCTTGTTTTTCTGGTGACTATTAGTTAGATGTTCTCCTCTATTGTTTCACTTTCAGGTTGGGATAAATCTTCCAGAATACCTTGGTAATTTGGAGAAAGATGGAGGGAGAAAACAGCCCTTTGTACTTTTACTTGGTGAAAAGCTGTCTCCTTCGCAAGTCTTTGTTATTATCGAAAGGACTGCACTGCCACAGAACAGTGTTCTCAGTGCAGTTGATGCCTGCTTTAAGGCATTCCAGATTTTAAATTTTGAGTACCCACCAGCTTGCAAACCTGTGTGGGAATTTATCCAGCATGGGTGCTTTCAGCTTCCAGGTTGTGGCAGTATTACTTCCCTCACACGATCTCTGTGTAGTGCGATCAGTTTAGATTGACAGGGATTTTGTTTGTTTTTTTTTTTTTTTTTTGGTTTGTTTTGTTTCATCTTTCGTGTGCTACATTCAAACATGTTGTTGGTTGGTGCTTTTCTTTTAGTATTAAGATTGCTGTTGCAATCGTTGATGTTATGCAGGGTCACCTTGAGGTTTTGCAGACCCACAATTTGTTTGAATTATAGAAAAAAAATCTATTACAGAACTGTTACAGTGTCAATGCACTCAGTCTCAGATGTATTGTAGGTTTGTTTATTTTGCAGCCAATATAATCCTCAGTCTTTATTTTGAGTTAGTGAAGAGATTTATAAAAGGGGTCATTCCTTGTCAAATCACCTAATTGAAACAAAAGAAATCTCTGAAAGTTTCATTCTGGTTTTCTCTGTATGCCAGACAACTATCTCAAGAAATTAAGGGCTCTGGGTATTACACTAACAGAGATATTGATCCCTAAACTTGGCGAATCGTGTGACGAAAATAGTAAAAAAAGGAAAATTTGGGCCACTATAGGAAGCCATAACTCCACTAAACAACATTTGAAAAGCTTCATATTACAGGAACCTGTTTTATGGGATAGTTTAATTATGTTTATATCATTACATGCTGGTGGGTTAAGCATTTGCTGAGAAATTGGTCCTTAAAATTGACAAAAAAGGCAAAGTGTCATTTTGCCCCTGATTTGCAAAATTTCAACAAATTTTAATTCGGTCAAAATTGGAGAAATTTCACTAAAATTTTCAGGAGATGCTTTTTTATCACTGTCTACACATACAAATATTTTGGGAATTTTTTCGAGCAACAGCCTCCGGGATTTGACATGGAATGACCCAAAGGTTAGAGAAGGCTTTCAGACTAAAAAAAAAAACACACAATGCTTTATACAACTTACATTACTGCCTTGATCTGTAAGCAATCCGTCTATTAAAACAGATCCGTGTATTCCATCCAGTCCATTTAGTATACAGTACTTGAAAGTTTATAGAGACTCTTATATATCTTGTATAATTTTAGACAAGGGAAATTTAGTTTACATAAAAAGTACTTATTTGTGGGCAACAATTTTGTCCTACGTTGATATTTTTTATCAAATGGTCTTCTATATTTTAGAAGGAAATCTGTCATGATATGAGGCTTTTCTTCTGCAGTATTACAATGAATATATATGCCAGCAGCATAAAAATACAAGGTGATTCTCAACCAGTACTGAGATATGAAAACCCTTTTCTTTGCAGTTTGTATGATCGCAATAAGAAACTTGCCGTCCATTGATGATGCACCTGCATGCAAAGCTGTAGAACAAAAGATGTCACATGCACATGCATGCATGGTATTGCTGTATTTGATGGATCAGTGCTTCACAGCAGTGCCTGTTTTTTAGTACTGGACCTATATTTTTACAACATCCTGGCATTTATGTTTACCAGAATCTAGAATGCTTGTGTATGAACAAGATCTTTCAACAATGTTCCATACTTTATGTACCATTCGTAAATTAAATAGTTGGATTTTCTTTGTATTTGAGTGGAGGGTAGAGGGAAGGAATATTCTGATGTTTTTAAATGTTTTTATTTATCATCATGAGAAACAACTCGTTCATTAATTTTGCCATTAGAACAACTCCCTTTTTGCATAAGAAAATGTTTTTAGGAGAGGAGGGATTGCAAACCTGGATGATTTTGCAACCTGTAATACTGGTAAAAAGGAAGAGAGAGGAAGAGTTTGGGCAAACAGCTTTACACTGGTTTGAAATGCAAAGCATGTGTTCATCCAGTAAACTTGTTAAGCAGATATATGTTCATCTTAAATATTAAAAGACAGTAGTAGTATGCATAGCTCATGCAAAGATCAAGTTGTATAAATGTCAGTTAACTCAGAGAGGTTACTAACATACTGAAAAGTTCAAACTGGCATTTGTGGCTGCTTTTAATTCAGATTTATTAAAGTAGATATGTCCAACTCAGTTCAAGGCTTGATTTGTGTGTTTATTATTTCTTTTCTTTGACTTTCACAACTCACATGAAGCATCATGGACAGTAAAAGTGGTTACATAAAACCATTTCTAAAAAGATTTGAAATCGAAATGCATGTACTCTTGAAGCATACTGCAACCTTTCATATACACATTGTGTAAAATCTACACAACATTACCCAACAGCTGTGTACATGCTCCTACCGGCGTTGTGTAGAAATGACACAATATTGTGTAGTTTTACTCAAGTTCCTGTGCAGTGTTTGCACGTGTTACTTATTTAACATTTGCACAACTGTTGTGTGAAAATTACACAACTGTTGAGTAAAATTACACATCAGCTGTGTAAAACAAATTTACACAACCATGTGTCATTTCTACACAACACGGGGTAGGTGCACTATGTACACAGCTGTTGTGTAATTTTTTACACAACTTGTGAATTTTTTTTTTAGAGTGTACAATATTTATGAAGTATCATAGCTGACGCTGCACCTACAGAGTTCAGTAGTAAACATGACAATATGATCATACAGTATGGTATTTTGGTGTAAGTTTACAGTGTGTTACGCGTTGAACTATGCTGGCACATATGTAATTACAACATTATGCCCTGTTTTTTTACCCTCCAATAGTCCCCATATCCAGTTTTGGGGTGAAAAAAAGACCAGTTTTGGGGTGAAAAAAAAAAAAAAAACAAGACCAGTTTTGGGGTGAAAAAAACAAGACGGTTCACAGAGAAAGGGAAATTGTAGGGAACTGGGAACACTGAAGCAGATAGACAGGTTTCTAGGAGAAGAAACAAAAATATATAAACTTTCTAAATATTAACATATTTTACATAGTAAAAAGGCTCGAGTCAGTGTAGCAAGTTCTGCAGTTTATATCAGTTGTGGTTTATATTTTGGGCACTCTGGTGTTTGGTTGAAGAGTCAGTCATACTGTAGGTCTACAAATGGTGTCCGGTCAACTCGGCCCCTGAGACAACTCGGCCCCTGTACAACTCGGCCACCGAGACATCTCGGCCACTATTGACATGCTATATTATGTATACTAACCAACTTGTGAGATTGCATTTTTGAGGAAATTTGCACAACCTAACCTTCAGCTTTAAGAAATTGCTCAAAGTAGGCCTAAAACTAATTTGAAAATATAAGTGAAAATTTTTGAAAATGAACATTTCTTACTCTGTTTCTTGAATTATGACAAGATTACATACCCAATCAATTAAGGCTGTAGTAAATGAATTAAAAAACAAAAAACACAACATAGGCCAACAATGTGAAAACATGACATTAATACCTGTTTGCTTCAAGTTTAATTTTAACAGAAACATGTTTATTTCAAATTAATGCTGATGCGTATTTTTTAAACTTTGGTCAAGTAATTCAAGGCGTAATTCAGATATAATAATGGCGGGCTATGTGCATTGATTCGGTTTATATTCCATCTGTATAATATTGTTGTGGTTACAAAAGACAAAAGATAGAACTAACCAATTTTGGGCACTTGGCTCCACTCCGATCTGAGTTGGACTTTTTAAAGCCTGCTTCTGGTAGAGAGAACTGAGAAGTTCTGACCCTTTTCTTTGAAAACTGTGGAAGTTTCAGTACTTGTATTTCTAATATTATAGGGTAGTGCTTATTCAATGGTGGCCGAGTTGTCTCAGGGGCCGAGTTTCCAGGGGCCGAGTTGGTTCGGTGGCCGAGTTGTCCCGGGGCCGAGATGTCTCGGTGGCCGAGTTGTCCCAGGGGCCGAGATAACTGGGCCAAGTTGTCCCAGGGGCCGAGTTGACCGTAAACCCTAACGTTACAAATTCCCTTTTTAACAAAATTAGACAAACAGGGCTAAAGTATGAAGCACACAGAAGTTAAGGACTATATTGATTAGGGCTTGACTAAAATAAGGCAGTCTATGTAGTCTATCAATGCACCACGAATCAGTTTGCAACGCCTCGGCCTGGCCCATGTATACGGTAGAGGCAGCTTACGAATGATACAAACTAACGCTAGGCCTAGCGGTAGGCACGGTAGGCCTATGTTAGGCTAACAGCGCCCGTTACTGGTATCCTGCTCCTAGACCTAGAAAGGCTCACTTCGCAGAAAGTCAGAAATTCTTCGACTTACCTTCGAATGCACTCGACCACTCCATCAATCCCCATTCTTCTAATTTATTCTTGACGAAAGAATCCATTTTCTCTCTTCAAATCTGGAAACTTAGTAAGTTAGCAAGTAACTTTCGGTGCTGCACCGCGCGTGTTAACGGGAAAGTTACGTACATAATCGACGTACGTACGTACGTGTACACGTATTTACATGTATGGCCACACTCTACTGTACTGGATCACGAAAATAGGGCTTAGCATATCAGCCGCATATGCACTCCGCAGCTCGATATCTAAATATGCATAAGTCACGTGCTATTTGTCACCAATCGAATGTTATCATTTACTTTGACATTTAAGATTGGGTCAGCCTATGACAACTGCTTGGGTCGCTGTTTATAATTCTCAACCCAAACGGGGTCACGTAACCTGTTACCCTTAGTTTGGGTCATGAACGTGACCCAAGTGTTTTAAGGGTGTAAGCCCCTGCACTGGAATGTAGGATTATTTTTTTTTTTATAAATGTCGTAAAAAAAAACAGAGGAATGCCCACCTGCCTCAAAAGGTTTTACTGAAAGATGGTCATTAAAGGTGTCCAATCCACCAAACCGGGATTATTGTAATGAAATCAGGCACACCCGCGTGCACACCAAAGCGTAAACAAAAAGTAGACCCTCTTCATGTACCATGCACGTCGTACCTTACCTCATCGTTGATCCGGCGAGCATTTACACTACAGATAAGATCGCCTGCGCGGGGTCTGATCCTACCCCTTTACTAGGATCAAAGTCGAGCGATCAGATCCGGGCCAGGGGCTCATTCCACAAAGACAAATCCTAAGTTTGATTCCCCATACTTAAATCAACAGTAAATCATACTTAAGATTGTGCGTAACTCTTTGTAGAACGGGCCCGTTTTCTGCATTCACACTACAAATTTGATCTCGAGCAGTGGATCAGATTCCGCGCAGGCACCCGGAATGCCGTGGCGGAGCTACTACGAACGGGCGGTTGTCCCCTTGACGGACTCAACTTGCCTTTCAGCGCCCTTTTTACTCTTTTTACCGCATTGAGGCATATGTATGTACCTACCTAAAAGCTCCCCTAGAGCCTATTTTTGCCCCCTCTTACCAAATCTTCAAGCTTTGAAGCGCCCCTACAAGCCATTCTTGGCCCCTCTGAATGAATTCCCTTCCTCCACCACTGCCTGAATGTACAGGTTCAATCCCCCCCCCCCCCCCTGCGCATGCCACTGAGATAGAAAAACATCCAAGTACAGAATGTTATTGCATGGTGATGGTAGGCTTGAACATACTTGTATCCCGCTCCAGCAGCAGGATCTTCGCCCCTGTAAAGGTGTTTTTGTAGTTTCGTTACGTACGGTGTTAGCTGATAACAGAAATTGCATATCGCATTTAGCTTGACTTCTTCTTTTATTGTTATTATTATAGTTTATTATCTTTTTTACATAACCAAGTTAAAGAATCATGAACACTAAACTGCATCCTCTTTATAATAATGAAGTTAGTTTTCCATTACTGGACATTGGTCCCGTTCTGCAATGCAAGGGGCAGCGATATTATTTTTCTAGAGATAGTATTGTGTAGTTTTTATTTTCATTCTGTGTCATTTAAATCACAGATAGGTAGTGGTTATTATGTTGTATTTGCTGGAGCAAGTTGAGAGGCGCGCCATGTCAGTGGTGCTCCAAGCGAGTAGACTCCCCAATGTTGACATAAAATGTTGAATAGAAAACATGAAAAAACTTGAATAAGGAAATATATCTTCATCATTCAAATACATTCATCATGGCTGAAATATGTCCTGGAAAGCAATTAATACACTATAATGCATATGGAAATTCTCACTGCCCCAAGTTGGGCACAGTTTTTTTTTTTTTTTTTTAAAAAGGTCTCATCCTCTCACCCCAAACTACAATTTTAGTATTAGTCGACAGAAATTTTTAATTCCACATCTCTTTGATTAGCAGTAGTTTCAAACTTCAGAGTGCAAAAGCTCATATTACTCATCATTTACTGCACCAAGAGTGATTTGATTACACAGTGAGGTCTTGTCTGGAACAAGGACTTAACAAACTTTGACCAGAGTGAATAATATGCTTAATTATATTTGAATGAGATACTTTGTTGGACTGAGAAACAACAATCTTCGTTATTTATCTCACGAATGAACAATACTAATTTCTTAAAAACCAAATCCTCTTTGTCTATTTGTTAAATATTTCGTTTGGAAATATCTGTACCGCAAAAACACCGCTCTTAACGGTTTTTTGTCCAATTGAAGTTCAACTGAAACGTTAATTATCATTACATTGAGCAGCAATGCCCGAGAAGAGCAACTAACCTTGGGTTTCATTTCATTATTTTGAACTCCAATAAAACTCTCAGGGAAAGGTTGTCCTTGTCTATTCCAACCGACCGGTGTCAAATGACGTACTACCTTTACAGTTATACAACCCTGGCTACTTTGTGCTGGAGGGAAGAAGTTAAAACTCTTAGTTCATTTGATTATTTTATTTGTTTTATCATAACAGTAAATGAACAAGATAATAGATAAACATATACAAAGAAGTTAGTAAAGACCATTGTCGTGAATGGAAGTACTCTTAAAAACCTTCTGGATTTGAGAGAAAAAGGAACAATCCCAAAGAGAGCAGACACAACATAAACAGAAGACCAACATAAATCCCCCTGTACAACCTCCCCCTACACGCCCACCCTCCATTCCACAGTACCCGAGGAACATTGATAAGTACTGACAAAATATTTTGATAAACCTTGATTCAAAGACGCAACAGAAGGGCTCAGCTGATTATTCTCGGGAAGTGTGTTCCATGAAGGCGATAATGGATCTATTCATGAGACTTTTCATGCAAGTCTTTCTACCAACGATTAGAGTATGATTGTCACTGATCAGCTTGTCTAGTAGGATATGTTAATTATGAATAGATTTTTTAAGGTATAAAAAGAAGGAAAAGAAAATGGTAGTTGTTCAGACACCGATAGATAAACGTAACCAGACCCATGTTGACTATATCACCAAGTTTAAGAAAGTTCAACGAAGCACATGACTCCTCTAAACACGTGGAGCAAACTCTTCATTGTGTGTGACAACCCTTTTCTGAAAAATAAATAATTTAAGTAGAATAGACTAAGTGGTACCGGACCATATACTACAACAGTAAGAAAGATGGGGTAAAACGAAGGTAAAGTAAATTAACCTCAGGGCTCTTTGATAGTATCAACCTTCATACACTGTTAAATAGGAAACAGAAATTATTACAATTAATATACAACTATTATTTTATTTTGCAGTTTATACCAACAGATTTTTTATGGGAAAATGGAATAAAACATGTAAATCGTGGGGTTTTTTTTTCAAAAATGGTCTTATGTCTCAATTCCACAGCTGTGTAGTACAAAATTTTACATAAATTTCATTTGTAAAATCAAGCGATACTCGTACTGCAATGCACGTGTCTTACAGAGATTACTACCTTAGCTACTTTCACTTGGATATTTCTATCAATGAATCACGTACTCTCTAATTATTTCGATTCATTCAACTGTCACAATAAAAGAAAGTGTAATTATAGATGTTCGGCTATGTTGTGAACTTGTTAACGCTCTTATGCAATGAGAATAAAATAAAGATAAACCTTGAGATGAAATATGTAAAAATAAATCTATCAAAGTGTAGGTCTAATTTACTTGACAACACAAGCAAAATGTCTAGTCCAGTCCAAAGAAATTGAGAAAGTGTTACAAAAGTGTTATACGTAATTTTTTTTCTCACTAATGCAGGTTAAGCATTTTCTCAGTAGAAGTAACAGTGAAAGCTATTTACATTTACTTTTTGAAAGTAATAATTATTGAGAAATCCCAATCAACTGAAAATTCTTCCAATCGAAGAAAGAGCTATGAGTTTATACCCTGGCACCTTATGTCTTAACATCATGTTTCACATCGAACCCGATTGGTAATGAATCGTATAATTGCTCGCCAATTGTTCGCAAAACATCTATTGTTCGAATGTTAAGTGAAGTCGCCGCAAGATTGTACATGATTTGCCATCTCATTATGCTTTTGCCAATTATCATTCAGGTACTTATGGTTTCGTTTGATTAACCGAGTTATAATTAGAGACAACTTCATGATACCTTGAAAGGCGGAAAGCATGAATCGGGTGTTTCTCTCCTGCTCTTTTCTTTTTCCTTCTTTTTTCACATTGTGTTTTCAAAAACAGGAGGCGATCGCTCGCTGTCCCCACTGACATCGCCCCTGTTTATATCGACAACCTTCATAACACTAATTGTTTTACCAACAAAATATTAAACGTGATCTACTCGTTCGCCTCTTCCTAGATAGACTCTAAAAGCACCAGGCTTAATTTAACCAGGATCACCGTTCTGTTTACCCCAACATAATACTAAATAAATATTGGCAAATCAAGGTTAAACGAAATTTGCAAATCCTTGTTGAACTGAGAGGAGTTCTGGTTGAGGAAACTAGGATATAAAACAGTTTAACAAGAAAACTCAGACATGATTGTGTTGCAGGAAATACAACACCTAACCTTCTTACATTTAACCTAGTGTTTGTTAAAAGTGTGTTGTTTTACGCAGATAGTGTACGTCAAACGGCGTAAAATTTGATTTCATGCTGACAGAAAACAAACTGTTTGATGATCTTATCAATAATTTCTTTGTCTAGCTACGGCATTATCAGTCTATAATGTATGATTTGATCTGCGCTTCTTTAATTTTATTTAAAAATGGTGTCCCTAATGGAATTTTGAAGCATATAACCTCACTCGTTTGGTTTTATTCATGATACATAACATAGGCCAAAAAGAAATTACAAAGTTTGATTCGTTATAGATAGATCGTTTCACGAAGGGACATGCCACCGGACACATTAAATACTGATATTAAACCCTTTCACTTATCGTTCTCGCCAAATTTTCCCACAACTGGTACTCATATAAATGTTTACCTGGTACTAAATCTTTTTCCAAATAGAAATTCTTCTCTTAAAATGCCTAAGAACCCTAGCAGTAAAATTAACCCCTAGTTGAGAACCGGGTCGTTACAATATCAAAAGCAGACGCGTAGCCAGGATTGTGTCATGGGGAGGGCTTTGGTGTCATGGGTGGGGGGTGGTGGGTCACGATATGAGGGAAAAGTCTAAGGATAGAGAGAAAAAACGCTATTTTTAGATGTTTTTTGCATTGCAAGGTTTGGTCATGGGGGGTTCTAACCCCCAAAACCCTCCCCGTGGCTACACCACTGATCAAAAGTAACAACCGACTGGATGGCCAGTGCATCTGGATAGCTTAACGAAGCGTTTTTACATAACATCACTGTCGTGATATATAGGATAAGTTTAGCTTAACAGAATTTGCAGCTGCCGTATCATGTTGTTGAGTCTGTTTTTCATGTATTGTAGTTTATCTGCTTATTTTGATTCCGCGCCTTACGCAGTGGCGGAGCTGCCATATGGTCAGGGGGGAGCGGTCGCCCCCCTGACGGACCAAAATTGTCTGTCGGTGCCCTTTTTAGGTTTTTTACATACTTTACTCTTGAACCATTATTGGCAAAACACATAATTTAATAGCGTTGTTGTAAGATCCAGATAACAAAATGTTCAAAGAGCTTCCAGTAACTGTACTATCTGCACATTATTCTGATGAAAAGGGTCTTTTGTAATATAGGAAAAGGTTTTGCCGGAACGTATCTTCATTCTTTATACGCAATAAAGAATGTTCTCGCTGTGCTTGACACCAAGCGTGATTTTAAGCTTACAAAATACACCGACTGACATTAAATTCCCTCTCCCGGCCAATAAAAGATGTTGCAAAAGGGGCAGCAATAATTGTAGCGACAAAGGCCCCTTTGTTGTCGGGCATAATTGTCAACATAGACAATAAAAAGAGTTTATAAAGATACCAAAATAGCTTCCACAACATTTTTCAAAATTGTTTGAAGAGAACATTCAGGTTAAAATAAAATAAAACTGTTATCATAGTGGTAACGATTTAAGGGTTTTAATGAGCAGTTTCCATTCTGCTTTTCTTCAAGTTACCATTCTCATGATAAATCGCTATTTCTGACACTGCACGATAATCCCACGAAAATGCTTATTTCTGTACTTTCGTGGTCTCAAAAGCCAGAGAATTGGATCTAATAAGCCTAGGTTTAGGCTACTTTTATATATTTTGAATTCGGTATCTAGAGAGCCAAGCAGACCTTTTGTCTCGACTATTTCTTTCAATGAACTTAATTAAAGGCTATTTCAGTGTGGTCACATGATTTAAATTATGTCAATCAATGTTTCTTCGTGTACTTATCTTGATTTTTAGATGCCAAAAAAGTACACCTAACGGTGATTAATTTCCAAAACTTTTTCCCCTGTAAGATTGCTTGCTATATAGCTCTAGCAGGTTTAATCTTCATCTTCACAAAGTAGCCCACTATAACACTAAAATCTTGAACCGAGGCCTGACAATAACACAAAATATAATGACCGCCTTCATACTAGAATGTGAAAGTGAGGGATAGAAACATGGGCGTCCGCGGGTAGGCGTAAGGGGGGAACTTGCCCTCCCCTGGAAAAAAAAAAAAACCTGAAAAACCGAAGAAAACATAAAGAAAAAGACGAAGAAAAATTAACATCAACATTTCTTAACAATTAACCCAGTGTTTTCCCAATTTATATGCTGTAAATAGGCTTTAGAAATGCGATTTCCAGGGATCTGAGCGGCATTTTGGGCCAAAGTTTTCTTGCGCTCCCCACCCCCCCCCCTTAAAGAATTTTGTCCCCCTCCCCCCCCCCCCCGAATTTTCTTTTGCGGAGGCCCATGGATAGAAAATTTAAACATGCTTTAAAAGAAAAATTTGCCTAGGAGAAATGGCAAAGAAGTCTTCTACCAGGTGAAGAAAATCAAATGGGAAGTCTAAAAAGTCGTGGCTTCGATCGTGCTGAGGCTCAGAGTGTTTACTCCTGCGAAACGCCCTTGCAGACCATTTTTGCCCCCTCTGACGAAATCCCCAGCTCCGCCACTGGCCTGACGGTTTCCAATTTTATTAATCGAAGCCTACAGCTTCGATTATTGGATTTGCTCAGTTTGTCAAGTGAACTCGTGCCCTTTCTTGGCTCGGCGTAATGTCTTCAGGGTGATGCGACTCTATTTACACACGAACAATACTAACGTTATACAGCATTTCATCTGCCACGCAGTTATTTTGACTTTTTCATGAAGTGGAAATTTCCGACTACTCCCCGATTTCACCAACTTGACGGTTTTCCAATAGAATAATCAGCCTGTTTGAGGCATGCAGGAAGTCTTCTTTTCGAAGGACGTTAGGCCGTTACGCAGTTCAATTGACTTTCCTCATATACTTGACTTGATCACTCATAAAATAGTCCCAGACTTGAACGCCGCTACGCAGACTAACGCTAGTACCTTACTCCACGACTACACCATCGAAAATCCCCGCTTGTTTAACACGCTTGTCAACCGCTTAAAGTTCGTGGACACGTCATGGCTTAATCTGCGCATGTGCAAATGGCGAATCTGCGGTAGAAACATCTTACAGCCCATTTGTTGCCTACGTGAAAGGTACGTTCTTGACACAATGGCTAAAGTTGTGTTGGCGGAAGAACATTTTTCTCTGAGAATGTGAGTATGGTAGGCCGTATGCTCATTTTTGTACAGCACTTAATATTTACTCGATCGAGGCTTGGAATCAAGTGGTGCAATATTGGGTTTTTTCGTTTCGTTTCAGACCATTTTCAGTGGCTTCGATCAGTACTTGCCTGTTAGTACAAACCGTCTAGTTTTCTTTATGAATTTCCTTTAACAAGGTCCTTACGCATTCTCATAACTATTGTCTAGTTCACCTGAGTTCAACATAGTATTGTTGTAATCTTTTTTCAATGTTCTTAAATGTAAGGTTCATAGTGCGAATTTGAAATACCAAAAATAAAAGGCATAATGAAAAGATATGTACATCATCAGTTGAGAAATCTGGAACAGAGTAGTAGAAACAGAGAGATGTATGTGGGCTTCTTGATCAGGTAACAGAAGAGCCCAATGCTAATGTCAAAGTTTGGTTTGTACCCAGTTAAATAGTGACGTCATAAACTGTCGTGGTCACTTATCTTAAACTAATTCAGTTGACAACAGCAGGCACGGTACCAACGGTCCGCATACTCCACATACCTATTTGTAACGTTTATCCCTTGAAAACCCTCCTCTTTACAATTTCTTGGGGCAAAAACTGATTTTGGTCGATATTCTTAATTTAAATGCAGACCTAAAACCATTCTCCTCTGTTTCCTCCACCAATTCAGTGAGCCACCACTGGAAAATAGGTCGCGGATGGTCCGACTTTAAGTAATGGGTTATAATTGAGATATAAAACTCCATCTAACTGACTAACTGATCGCGCGCCGCCACATCTGATTATGACATAGCACCGTTTCCTTAATATCGTCTTTGATGCTTTCCAAGTACGTCATGTGTCTTTCGCTGGTACCTCGACGGGGTTACTGCACTATATCCCTGATTGGGAACCAGACATATTCAGGATGGAAAGTCATGATACCTTGGGAAGATAAATAAGAAGCAGGTAGTGTTAACAAAACTTTTCATGCACAATGTGTTAATAGTTTCATAGAATAATGACAGTATTCGCTCTATCTTCTTACACCGTAATTCGATCTTACAAACGTTTCTGACCTCTTTTCGTCTTCTTTTGTTTATGGCGCCGTTTTCGGGATCATTTATTCATTACAGTTAATATTAAAATATGTTCTGGAGCCTCACGTTTTATCACGAAAGTTCCAGGTATACAATTTTCCTAATAAAAGTGTGAAATGAGAGGCGTCGGATGTTGAAATGACCAAGATTTCAAAGCATTCAGGTTCGCAAAACAACACAACCAGGACATGTTACCTGGCAGGGAATGTTCATGGCAAGGCTTTCGTCTTTACAAAAATCATGCGCTCGCATGGATGGACACGTAAATTTAAATTGAGTGAGATGTGTTCAGTGGCGCAGCTAGACAATTTTCCAGGGAGCAAGGACACACACTTTTCAAACTTCTTTTAAAAACTGAGAATACTTTCAAATGTATGGTTGTTACGTCTGGCGCTCAAAGGCACCCAAGTTGTTTGCCATTATTGCACACATATAAGAAAACAAAGAGCTTTCATTGCAGAAAGATCGGGATTCTGGTCAGGTCAGGTCAGGCCGAGCAAGGTCAGGTCACGTCAGGTCAGGTTAGATGGAGCTCTACGGCCCAGTTTTAAACAACTTAGTTAAAGTTCAGCCGGCCACGCGTTTCCCGTAAAAGAATCCAAAATGTGGTCGGGGACAATTGGAAATATGTTCCTTCTGTTAGCGAACCTTAGATTGCATGGCGGATGAAGATCTTTTATGTAATTTAATATTTCCAAAGGACTTTGAATCAGGAAGGCGCTACTAGTAACACCTCCCTGTTTGAACTGCGGCTCTCCACCGGCATGTAAACATTTTTTTTTTTTCAATTTTTTTCAAATTATTTTAAAACCCACACTTCAACTAGAGAAAATTTGAAATTTGGTGAGAAAACTTAAAGGAGATGCTAGTTTATTCTGGGAGGTCACTTTTCCTGTTTTTAACCAGAATGCAAAAATGCATTGAGATTTCGATAATACATTAATGTTCCGTTTCAAAGAGTGCCATCATGCATCCATCTTCTCATTCAAATGTTATACATGCAAGTTCAAAAAATAATTTTGTCATTCCAGATGATCTTTTGAACTCCATAAAAGCCATAAGTAGCTAGAATGACAAACAACAGACAGACAAATGGACAAACAACTATCTTGAGAAATCACATTTTAAAAGGTTTCCAGACTTTGACCCATGGAGACCCCAGATGACCTTTCATCTCTGCCAAAAACTATGGGGACCATCGTCTGACCACAATGCATCCACATACCCAAATATGAAATCTATCCAAGTTTTCTTATCTTGAGATATTGCATAAGCAGGATTTTCAGACTTGGACCGACAGGGTCCCCAGATGACCTTTGACCTCCATCAAAAACATTACCTACCATTTCCTGACCATAACCCATCCACATAACAAATATGAAATCTATCGAAGCTACTTAACCTGAGATATCACATAAACAAGATTTTCAGACTTTGACCCAAGGTGACCCCAGATGACCTTTGACCTCTGCCAAAAGCAATAGGGATCATTTACTGACTATGACACATCCGCATACTAAATATGAGATCTATTCAAGCTTTTTACCTTGAGATATGGTGTTAACGAGATTTTCAGACGTTAACCCCATGGTGACCCCAGATGATCTTTGACCTACCCCCAAAACGATAGGATCCATATACTGACTATAACGCATCCACATACTACATATGAAATCTATCCAAGCTTTCTACCTTGAGATATAGTGTTAACGAGATTTTCAGACTTTGACCCCTGGAGACCCCAGATGACCTTTGACCTATGCCAAAAACCCCAGATGACCTTTGACCTATGCCAAAAACAATAGGGACCATCTACTGACTATATCACGTCCACATACGAAATATGAAATCTATCCAAGTTTCCTACCTTGAGATATTGCATTAACAAGATTTTCATACTTTGACCCCTGATGACCCCAGATGACCTTTGACCTCCACCAAAAACAATAGAGACCACCTCTTGACCATATCACATCCATCTATTCAAGCTTTCTACCTTGAGATATTGTGTTAACGAGATTTTCAGACTTTGACCACTGGTGACCCAAGATGACCTTTGACCCCCCGCCAAAAACAATGGGAACCATCTACTGACCAGAACGCATCCACATACTAAAAATAAAATCTATCCAAGTTTCCTATCTTGAGATATCGTGTTAACAAGATTTTCATTCTTCGATCCCTGGTGACCCCAGATGACCTTTGACCTCCACCAAAAACAATAGGGACCATCTACTGACCAAAACACATCCACAAACTAAATATGAAATCTATTCAAGCTTTCTACCTTGAGATATTGTGTTAACGAGATTTTCAGATGTTGACCCCTGGTGACCCCAGATGATCTTTGAACTACCCAAAAAACAATAGGGACCATCTACTGACTATAACGCATCAACATACCAAATATGAAATCTATCCAAGCTTTCTATCTTGAGATATTGTGTTAACAAGATTTTCAGACTTTGACCCATGGTGACCCCAGGTGACCTTTGACCCCCACCAAAAAAATAATAGGGTTCTTCCCCTCAATATGGCGCATCTATGTACCAAGTTTGAAAACTGTCACACATTCCTATCTTGAGATATCGTGTTAACGAGCAAAGTGTCACAAACACACACACATACACACATACACACATACACACATACACACATACATACATACATACATACATACATACATACATACATACATACATACATACATACATACATACATACATACATACATACATACATACATACATACATACATACAAACACACGCACGCCATCACATTGCATTGGTTTCTCTTATTATCGAAACCAAAATATACGAATTCAGTGAGTATCGCATTGATCGCATTGAAACTACATTACCTCTTTCCTATCTTAATCTCCTTTGTTGTCTGACTTCCAACGCCTGTTGATAAAAGTAACATAAAATTTGGGTTATTAATCATATATTAAAGGGGGGTGTTCGTCCAAGACTGTTCGTAGACACAACCATAAGAACCTCTGCTCTATATATGGACGTTCGTAGTATATAATTTTTCAACGACGGCGTTGCTCATATAATGTCCGTGTTACGTAATTCTTCGTATATTACGTGTCCTGCGACACATTCACCGTGGCATTCCTTTTGAAAGGAAACATAACTCTTTAGGGTAAAACTCATGTTTTTTTTTTTTTTTTTCATTTTTTTTTCTTTTTTTGCAAATGCTTAGTAGCCTAACAATGAAAATTAAAATTATAAGAAAGCGAAAATGTCCAAAAATCTTCTTATTTCCTCACAAATGGCATGCTGAACCAGTAAGGTTTTAGCTTGGGGGGAGTTTTGACAATATACTAAAAATACATGCAATATATCAATATGTACCTACTTTCAATACGTTTGTACACATTCCATTACCCATGCAGAGTAGGACGCTTGCTCTAAAGCCCATTCGACATTGACAATATATGCAGACAACGCATGGAATTATGGGTAAAAAAGATACAACTAGTGACACATTTGAACAACATACCACAGCATTGAAGGTCTTCAGATTTGGGAAACAATTGGAAAGATTTACAGCAAATTGGAGAACTTCACTAGCATGTCTACTTAACTTTACAGACTTGTCAAGGTCAACTTGTAATTGGTGTAATTTTGACACATTTATTTTTCACAAAAAATAAAGGTTTAGCAATAGTTTTAAAATTCGGATTATATGAAAAATCTTTCTCGAGGTAAATTTTGTCAAGTTCACGTCATAAGAACGTTAAAGATGATAGGATGAAAGTAATGAAAAAATCACCATTATCTCTTCACCCATTTAAATATTAGCTGTGGCAAGACAGGATGAAGGAAAGGCTCGTGGGGTTAATTGCTATGACAAAATGCGCCTTTTGTGCGCATGAGTTCGTTTTCAATTTTTCGGGATCTAGAGAAAAGGATAATTTCCTTTGTGCAAGATTGTTGAAGAGACCGCCCGCAGGCGATGGCTTCGAAATGTAAAAGGAGTAGTTAAAAAAAAATAGGCAATGTTTTTCTTTGACCATTAATCGCTAGTGTCTCCACCCCTTCAATCCCAACCTATCATTCCTCCTCACCATACCAAACTTTAAAAAAAAATAAGTCAAATTACTTTTACAAAAGGGATATGTCTAAACTTCCTACAACTTTACATAGCATTGCGAAAAATGTCCCTTAGCCTGAGAAGGTGCCAGTAGGTGCAAATACCTCTTCAAACCAATACAACATCAATCCAATGAATGGTGCATTTTAAAAGATTTATTTTGGTGAAAAAAAAAAACTTTTCTAATTAATCTATTCAGCCTGGATGTAGCCTATATCACGATTTTAAACGACTTTTCAATTTTGGAGGTTTTATTGTAGCTGCTTTACACACGAATGGCACCAACAATGTTTATACAGTCTATGACCTCATCAAATGTTTTACATGAATGACATCAACGATGGTTTTACATTAATGGCAGCAGCAATGTTACTCGTGAAAGTTTTTAACGTATCATTTTACTAAAATAAACATGACATAGAAAATTAAAAATAGAACCACAAATATCCTAAAACCAAATCATTTTGTCTATGTGGTAACTCACTTTAGATAAATTGGGTCACCATAGGTACAAATTAACCCAATTTTAGGATAGTGACACACTTTTATATTTTTGTGTCACTGCTTCAATAAATTTCTGACTACATTTATTGTTATTATTATTATTTTTTATCGTCGTTGGTGTCATCATAGTTAATATATACTTCCCTGGTTGGGAAACTTAACGTGTACCTATGCGTACGCACGTACAAGCCCGAACACGGCCAGCAAGTATGTTGAGAACTTCAAAAAAGTGCGTCACGTCACATTGATGATGCACACGATCGAATCGCGTGTAAACACTGCTTTAACAACCAACAAAAAAAGTAAAAAAAGTACCAATGAATAGATTGGTGTATGAGTGAACTGAAGTACCAAAAAGTAAGTGATCACCTTCACATGCAACCCAAAGAGGCCATTTAAGTTCTTTTGCCCAGCTGTGTTGGGATTTTTCTTAAATACGAGACACTGAGACGAGCCTGTGAGATCACTTTGCATCCAGAATATATGTTTAAGCCTGTGTGGACTTAACGAAACGAATAGCCAGCGTTCGTCGCAGAGGAATGTATGCCATAAGAGCGAGAAACATTTTTCAAAAAAGGTAAGGGCTGAAAAACCGTATTTTGAGTAATACCCTGTTGAGTAAACCAGGGACTAGCTCAGTGCTGTTTTTAAAGATTGCTACTTCATGTGCCGGCCAGCATATTACGTTACGTAGTAATAACGAGACTACACTGTATAACTGTATACTACCTGTACCGTTTGTACGGCAAACTCGCGTATTACGACGTGCACAATGTCGTTTTCAATGAGCTGGACTGCTTTCTTTCTTTTAACCCTTAACCGTTGTGCTCCAATCGGGGCATATTTGCGCGCCTCGGGAGTGGGCGGAAAAGTGGACGTAGCACACCCCGCATCAGCTTCCGTAGGCTATTGACCCCGTGACCTTAAACTATTGTCTCTCTCGTTGTTGTGGCCGAATTTTCGGGTAGCTACTCGCAGTTTCGATCTCCGCGTGAAACTGTAAAAATGGGTGACAGCCGCGCTCCCCGTATGGGTCCAAAAGGATCCAAACAACGGTAAAGGGTTAAAATTAGCCTCTGGAGTGTGTTTACTGCAAAGCTGATGCCGCTACCTCTGCGTGTGTGCACAGCCCCGTGGTGCAGATACTCTTGATTAATTGCGACATTAGCACCAACATCATGTGCAGATTTTGCCCCCTCCCGTCGGGGGGGGGGGTGGTCGCAAACGTGTTTTGAGGGTATTTTCGACTGCCTTCGACACGATGAGAACTGTAGTGTATATTGTATAATACAGTACCGACGTACCATTGCCCTGCTAGTGGAATGTGCACTCGCACACTCACGTGACCGCTAAAATGCAGATATTGCCTTCACACGCTGAGTTTCCCAAACAGGGTATAGTATAATAACTATTGTTTCATCGACAAAGTTTTATCGCGTACCTGTTAGCTGTAACTGTAACTTATTAATGGACATGACACAGCATGTCCATTATTGTGGTTGGTCGCATTTTCTGATGATCACGTGACCCCATTTCTTTCGTTCAGTTTATCAGACGACTCCCAATGAGAAACAAACCGATCTTTTGGGAAAAGATTTGTACAGCAAAGGCGACCGGTATGTGACAAGATTGTGTGAAAAATGTCGCTAATTACGAAATGCGGTACATTTTTCCTCAAATACTCGATATTTTAATATTAAGTAGGCTTATAGTAATATTAAGTAGGCTTATAGTAATATTAAGTAGGCTAATAGTAATATTAAGTAAGCTAATATTAATATTAAGTAGGCTTATAGTAATATTAAGTATAGGCTAATATGCCTGTTACTTTACATATGACGCAGTCATGAACGCGAGGGATGCTGTCCTACTTTGGTCTGTATTTTCAACATCACTTTATTTAGTAGAACTGTTTTGTCACCAGATTAATTTTACATTTGACTTATGAAGTGATTATAAAGACAATTGTATAAATTTGAAAACATTCGTATAATTTTCTTGTCGCAATTCCCTGGAAGTTCGACTGAGCGGCATGCTACGATGTCTCCGTTTGAACTGCTTTCAGTGAAGGAATGTATAAAATGTGTACAGTAGTGTAAGTGCCGGGTTTGGCGCAGCGTTCAGCAGTATAAAGTCATTATGTACGGTACATTGCGATCGTGTACAAGCAATGTGACCGATTGAACGTATAAACAAAAAGAATTTCACATAATGTCGTACAGATCGATCGAAGGCAAAGTGCAATCAAACCTCAAGTCCCAATTTTCGATGCAAATCTCCTATTTTACCATACGTATAAACCATTATAGGTTTTCGATTGGCATAGGCCAGCTGAGGTCAAACGTGAACGTAGCTAGTGTACATTAACTGCACGTACATTCGCAGGTTCATTTCATTCCGGGCAATTATTCTAAATCAGAGACAAATTTAGTGCTACACACTTGCTGTACTTTTTTCGGATAGGTTTGTCAATCCTCGGTGGCAGGTAGGGAATTGCAACAAGTGCCTTTGCACGGGTATGGGCCCTACTAAAAAGTAGGACCAGGGTACCAAATCGTCATACCCGTCGGGTACCTGGTGTTACACTGACTTAAAAGATTAGGACATTTTGTTAGGCATGCTCTATATCAGACATGCAAAATAATATTTACAGCTGTTTTGGAGAGGTGATGATCACATTCCCAAGTTCAAAACATTTGATTTGCCATAAGGTTTTATCATCTCCTTTTGTCTTAAATCAAAATGACAAGTGAAAGAAACGAGAAAGGGCTATTGTTGGAACATCTATTGTGCCTTAAACACCACACACAGCCAACAACCTTCACCCCTATTTTAAGTGTATTTAAGTTTTATTGGAACGACCGGACGCGTAGTGGCCATGATCCCAAAGAAACGTAACACAAAACAGTCAAATAAGAAAATAGGTACTTTCCAAGGCCTCTTTCAATATTTGATATTAAATTTTTGGACGCTTTCCTACTCTAAAAGCAAGCATCCTACGAGCTCGAAGCTTCTCCTTTTAAAACACCGGTTTTAAACATCAACCAATCAGAGCCTTGTATTATGGTATTCTCTTGCACGTCCAAAATTACCGATTGTAAACAAAGACGTCATGCTCGTGAACTTCTCTCACAGTAATGCACAATGCACGTTGGAATTTTCACTGTAGGGTTATGTACGTTCTGACGTAGCAGGCCTCATGTTGACATCCGGACATGGTGACATAAAGGTGTCATACCGCCGTATTATAGATCGTATACATGCAAGGCTCAGTTTACCTAGCATGCCGAATGCTACGGACACTGTCTCTGCAAGCTGGGCGGGGGGATGTGTCTGCTAGTTTTTGCGTGAAGTACGAAGTGATTTTAAATCACCGTCGGATAGCTTGCTCGAACAAAGTGACGTACATTGATCTGTGAGAAGTAACTCACTACCAGACGATAAAGCGCGATCGGGCCGAACGCTGATAAAATTTCAACATCAGGAAATAAAGTACAAACAACTTTCAAACTTTTTGATTTATTTATTTGGTACATATTAAGCACAAAACACAAACAAACTTACACATAATTTCTAGGGCTCTCTTCATTCACAGGCCCCGAGAATGTTTACCAAATTAATTGTAAAATATTTTATTCCATTACCGTGGGGAATAGCGTAAATTGGGTAATCCTTTTCGCATGCAAAATATTAAAGCTTCGCGTGGTAGATTTGGAACCGGGTTACAGGATAGCGAGTGGTTACCCGTGCAAATTACACTAATTGCATCACCAATGAAAATATTGGGGGAAGCAAACATAGGCCTTGCCCTTCCAATAATTCAGGCAAATTTAAAAAAAAAAAAAAAAATAGGAGAATAACCAAAATTTAATAACATTTTGGGATATGGTGGGCTTCTTGAAAACGTCACTTTGAGTGTACGTGCATGTCATTGTGAGTGTGTATGTGTGTCTGGTTGTGTGTGTATGTAGGCCTACGAGTGCACTCGCTTTCATAGGGTGGATTGCTCATAGATCATTCCGGTCCTGGACACGAAATAGGGTTCAACGTAGTCTGTTGGAAAATTTTTGTCCCCCAAACCACATACCAGATCTACGTCCCTGTTGTCCGTCGGATTAACCAGGCAGTCCACCCTTCCCCTACATGGGCAACCAAAGACTAGCACAATGTCATGTCCATTGTGGTTACGGTACGTAACCACATTTTCTAGTTTAGAATTCACATTGTTCCCGGGGTTTTTTTAGACGCCTTTTAATTAATTTCGCAAATACCTACCAACTAACGTTAATTGTGTATTGATTGACTTTAAAACAGGTGCTTGTAAATGCACGATTCATGGTTATTTGCTAAGGATGGGCTCACAATGTAGGCTACGTTTAAATCAGTGCTACAGAAAACTCTTAAAACATGGCATTGCTTTTAAAACAATATGACCATATTTGGGAATGAAAGACTTTTATTTGACATCAAAACCACCTCAAAAACGAACCTGACCATCAACTTGCAATAGTTTCCTATCGAAATGGAACTTTTTTGACTAACGAACCTTTTTCCCGTTTCCAAGTAACGACCTTACGTAAATAACGGTCATTTCATAATACTTATTATTCTGACACTAAGTAATGTACGGATGATTTACAGGGGGCAATGTTTTAATATGCGGTTATTCCCACTTGTACTTAAAAAACAGAAAAGTGACAAAATAATCAGACCATTTTCAATGAGTCAATATATGAATGATAGTATTTGCACTAAATAAGAGAAACATTCACACGGCATAGACGGAAAGACGAAGCCAACAGCTGGGGAAACTTGATGACGTGATTTCAGTAAACCCCATACCTTTAGATGAACTTACTAGTAGTCAAAAACCTAGGTTTTGTCGAAATAATTCTGCGTCAATCATTTTCAGGTTATCTGCTATAGTGCATGGAGAAAGTTAGGTCACCTCTAAAACACCTTGGACTAGAACATCTGTACTGTATAGACGTGCGACATGAGGGTTAAATTCTTACCCAGAAACAACCAATTGAGATTCTTTTCATGCATGACAGGGCATAAAGTTTTTGGGAAAGATATTATATGGTATAATCAACGTTTTTTTTTTTGAAAAAAGTTTAAAACCAGAATGCGAAACTGCATTGAGGTTTCGATGATACATGTTCCATTTCAAATAATCCCATCATCAGATGACCTTTGACCTCCTCTTAAAAAAAATAGGGACCACCTTCTGATAATAACGGGTCCACATACCAAATATGAAATCTATCCAAGTTTCCTATCTTGGTATACCATGCTAACAAGATTTTCAGACTTTGACCGCTGGTGACTCCAGGTGACCTTTGACCTCCTTCAAAACCAATAGGGACCATCTTCTGACCATAACGCATCCACATACGAAATATGAAATCTATCCAAGTTTCCTATCATGAGATATCGTGCTAAAAAGATTTTCAGACTTTGACCCCTGGTGACCCCAGATGACCTTTGACCTCTACCAAAAAACAATAGGCACCATCTTCTGACCATAACGGATCCACATACCAAATATGAAATCTATGCAACTTTCTTATCTTGAGATATCGTGCTAACAAAGTTTTCATACTTTGACCCCCAGTGACCCCAGGTGAACTTTGACCTCCGCCAAAAACAATTGGGACCATCTTCTGAACAAAACGTATCCACATACTAAATATGAAATCAATCCAAGTTTCCTATCTTAAATTATCGTGCTAACAAGATTTTCAGCCTTTGACCCCCGGTGACCCCAGATGACCTTTGAGCTCCATCAAAAACAATAGGGACCATCTTCTGACCATCACGCATCCACATACCAAATATGATATCTATCCAAGTTTCCTATCTCAAGATATCATGCTAACAAGCTTTTCAGACTTTGACCCCTGGTAACCCCAGATGACCTTTGACCTCCGCCAAAAACAATAGGGTTCTTCCTCACATGAGATATCGTGGTAACAAGCAAAGTGTCACAAACACACACACACACACACACACACACATACATACATACACACGCCATCATGATTGCATAGGTTGCTCTTATCATCGAAACCAATAATTTAGCTGAATTTTCTCTGAAAAAATAACAGACAACTTGTTATTACCCTCCCATTATAGACCCTCAGTGACTCACTCTACCTTACCTCTCTCTGATAGTCTTCATCTGTCATCTTTCTAGCAGTATAGCCATCCTGTGAAGAAATTGAAATCAGGTAATATCAGTGCACCCATACATAAATAAAATAGACAAAGATTTAGGAATCTCACTCAATATCACTAAGCACTATGTTTAGCATAAACGTTCCATGTTTGTTACAAGCTTTGTTAGGAATTCTTTAAGTTAATGATATTATTAGTTACACCTATCGAAGAATGCCGTACAATTAAGGTTCTTTCATTTTCACATCATTTATATCATTGTGTTATGACGCCCTTAATATATTTGATACTTAACAAGAACATATTTTTTGTTTCAATATACATTAACACAATTTTGCAAACGTTTGGAAAAATTCGAGAAGAGCATTCTGTCCGAAGAAAAGGATAAAATAAGCAGTCGAAAGATTTTTTCTTTTCACACAGGGAGAAAGAACAGTTTGAGGGAAAGCTTTTTATTCCAGCTATCTCAAATTTAAAAAAAATAATGAATAGATGTGATGAAATCCTAGTCAACAATACATATCTAATCAAGTGAGAGGTTCAGGTGGATTTCATTTTACCTTATCTACTCATTCACTGACGCCCCCTCCTTAATATACTGCGGTGCTGTATTACTATGAAAAAAAATCAGTAGCCCGCATCCCAAAACTCGAAGTAAACCGAAAACATCCATTAAAATTACCCGAAAATATTCCTATCGCAAGTTAAGGGATATGTACATCCCAATAGCTTTATTGTCTGAAAAACGGACCAGCTCACCCAACCTAATATTTACTTAGTTTTTTTTCAATAGGCTATTTGCTAATTTCTAGAGGCTAAATCATGGTTTAGGAGTTACACTTTTTTAACTTCTTTAAAACAGATTTATGTGTCAACAGATAAAAAAGTAGTTGCTAGAACTCATTTGGGACAGAAGTAAAAATAACAGTAAAGATTCTAAACAAAAAAGGAGTAGGTAGTAGAACTCCTTGGGACTGGATTGGAAACCATTCTTGTAAATACACTCCACGTTAATCACGACATACAATAGATAGGGTTGTTTTAAGGGGCATTAGAGTTTTGCAAGCAAGAACCGTAGATTGGCCAACGAGGCCACCTCTGAACGCCTAATAATTAATGTCACTTGAATACCTATTGTTGTGCATTTCTTTCAGTGGACAAGCATTTCAGTATAAGACCCCTAAATTTCTTCGGGTTCGTATACTTGGTAATTTCAGTGTAATATATATTTTGTCTTTTTTCCTTTTATTTTAATTTTTTAAGTCTTTACAGATTTTTTTTTTCATATAATATCATGGAAGATTTAACCTCAGTTAGTGATGGCAAATTTATTTGTGATGTGGTCAGTTTACAAGAAGAGTCGGCAACACAGTGCCATTTAGAATTTCAACGGGTTAATAAATATGGCATACCAAAAAGGCTTTTTTTTATGTTAATCTGTAAAATGTTCTTTATCTCCGAATATTGAAGAAGATACTGAATGTTAATTTATATGTGATATGATACGTTCCAAAAGTCAAGAACATTTATCGGCACAATGTTGCTTTTTTCATGATGCAAACAATCGGTAGGCCACGTAATGAACACAAGATTTACAGATGGTGGTAGCGTGTTTGCAAAGAGCAGGATGTGAGGAGCAATTAAATGATTCTTCATTGACGAGTTCGACGAGCTCAAACTACCCCCATATTCATAGTACCATTGGGGAATAGAAAATTATGCTAAATAGTTTGGATGCCTTTCTATGACTTAATTATTGTATTAGATTCATGAAGAAAGCACAGATGGCAAGCTCTCCGTAGCAAACAACCGAAACCACAACGTTAACCCGACCCGATGACGCTGTTTGCATTTTTTTATTGAATCGTTTCCGCTCCTAGCACTGTGGGTTCTATGTAGACTAAACCTCTAAAGTTACATTGTCCATGCACAAACCACTCATGACTTTTCATGAAACTTTTATTCGTACGCACTGCCTTTTAAGGGTGATAACTGCACTAAAAAGAATGGCCCTATATATTGCTGTAAATTTACAGAACAAAAAAGAAAGAATAAAGAACAAACAAAAAAGAACTATAAAGATAACAGGAAAGCTCCGAAAATAAGTTTCCAGAACTTTTCTGTAATCCTTATTCATCTCTTCACTTTCTTCTTCTGTAAATATACTGGAATGTCTTTTTGAAGTATAGGAATTGATTTACTCCATGCACGTTGCGATAAAGACCCGGGACTGATGCATATCCCTTTTGAAAAGTGGTTTCCGTAGTGGGTTATTATTTTACTTTTAAGAGTTCGACATTTTTTCATTCACTCAAGTCGCCATGAGTAGTCAACAATATAAAGAAGTCTAGTGGGGTATTGGTAGCCCCCTCGAATAAAATGAAGCACGTCTTTATTTTCTTTTTTATTAGCATTCTCTCCCGTAAGTTAACATTTTCCACGGGCAGTTGTACAATCTTTTCCACCCTTTCCACTCATTTCAGAGAACGGTGATCATTTATAATTTAATCGCCCCTTAGGATTAAACCCTAGTCACCTCATTCAGTACTGAGCAAGTTTTGAAAAATGAAGAGTTGCGGAATTCTCAAAATCTTTATGGAATTTAAAAAGCCACTTTCTTGCAGTTCCGTTTAAGGATTTCTAGGATAGCCATTTTCGTGGTCTGTATTTCCGGACGAGACTATCTTATACAGGCAATACCGTCAGACTTTCGCTACATAATATGCTTGTCAACAGCGCTGGTAACTTTTACCGCGGTTGCTTGAAATGAGATACATGTTTAACTTAGCCTTAGAGAATTCAACATGAAATAAGATCAGCAGCAAGCTGCTGAACATTATCACTAGAACCAATGATATTTTCGCATCGGTTACTTCAAATAGCAATTTCTCAAAGAGACCATCTTACAGATATCTCACAGTCACAGTCCCGGCCATGATAGTCGCTGCTTGGAATATTTCAATTCTCATAGCCACATACAACATCGACGGTTAGTTTTTCCTTTTTACGTAAATTAAAAAGCGTTGACCATGAAAACAGATAATTTATTTAAGGATGTCTCTGGTTTCGCCACACGATGAGGCATATTAGTTCAGGGATATTTCAATTACATGGTTCTTGGAACGACCAGGGAGCGACTATATGGGGTTCTCAGAAGCCCTTTCTATAGTTTTTGTCAACTGCCGTTCTTTATGACATGGTCGATACCCTTCTTTTCTTACAATTTGAAACATCCGAGCAATCTTTTGACGTGAAAGTTTCGGCGTTGTTGTAAGAAAAAACATTGAACGGGTGATTTCTTTTTATGACCAAGGAAGTTACAACTGTAACTAGAGCGACAAACTTAAGTTATGTTTTATCTTGTTCAAAAGGGAAGACCGTGACAGAGGGTTAGGAATAGAGAACGGATAAGATAACGCAGTCTCCCGGATGCGAAAATTGCGCAATAGTTACTGCGTAGTTTTCTTCTGACCTAGACGTTTCAACTGAAACTTGAATCACACTTACCAATATGCGCTTGCTTTGCCAGTGACCACATGATCAGCCGAACGACATGTGATACAGTTGATGATATCAAGTGCTACCGCGGCTTAAAAAGGCCATTTCGAGAGTTTGATGTGTTTCAGCGGAAAGTCAAATATGGGCCATGGGCAGGACTGTATTTGCTTAGCCGCGTCTAAATAACTTAGTGAACCTCAACCCAAGTTTTTTTTTGTTTTACATTTTGTAAATATTCTCACATTAGATTCTTTTCATTGGTGGCTGTGCTTGGCGGCATGGCATACTTAGATTTAGGAATCTTGTAAGACAAATTTAAAATGGTTTCTTTGAGCAACCATACCGTACAGAAAAGACTTTCTAGCTGCGCACTTATTTAACCAAAGAAAGAAGAGGAAGGTGAGAAATTTTATACCGGTACTGTTTATGTTGTTGACAATTATAGTAGGGATGGGAAGAGAGATCTCTGACGAGGGAGTAGCAAAATAAAAGACTGCGTAGTTATCTCTCTCTATTCATTAGCCACTCGAGATGATTGCTAAGTTACATCTCTTCTGATCTGAAAGTATATGCTCACTATGTTGGTGATCATGCGATGCATATACATACAGGTGATCCGGTTGAACTGCCGAACTGTAATAAGCACTGCCCTCGAGCAATACTGAGAACACTAAGGAAGTCTAAAAAAATGAAATTGTCATTCGTGAGGAAATTTTGATATTTTGAACTGCCAGTAATATGTGTGAAATTCTGACAGTTTTGGCTACGGTCGGAAATTATTAAAACAATTCTTCTGCAATCTAAACACGTCTATTTTCTAGAGCTAGTAGAAAATATCATCCACCACCTGTTTTGTTTAGTCAATTTTAACATCATATATACGTATCTTTCATATGTACTCTTCTAAACGTCGAGTTTGTAGCATAAACATTTCTGTTTCCCTCACCTCACATAAATACACCTGTATAAATTTTCAATACTGATATCCTTCTCTGAAATGCGCAAACCTCCTCATCATAACAAATTCACCATCTACTACCTGTTCGTATCAGGGAGTGGCTAAAATTTAGCAACTCTGTCAATATCACTAGAACCGTTAGACCGCCTCCATTCGCGAGTATGAATGCCTTGCATTCTGGTTAAAAATGTCAAGATTTTCAATGAACATTTTCAAGTTGTTGAATCTTGCATGAAAACTTCAAGATCATTCAATTATACCATTTTTTTTTTTTTTTTGGGGGGGGGGGGGTGGGCGGTCATGCAGAGTATCCGTTGATTTTACAGTTTGCGTTTACGAAAATTTCAAACGCTCACTATAACGTGACAAAATTGTCAGTAATTCTGTAACATTTCAAAAGAAAATTAGGATACTTGTGAATTCAGTTCGCTGAAGGAGACTCGGACCCGTTTGCACTCAAGGGGAATAACTTATGAACGTAAGTAGCCCCGAAAAAAAAAAAACGGTCTCACAATAAAAATTGATTTACATTTACAGTAATTGTGCATTCGTAAAGGCATGCTAAAATATCGATTGATAAGCTAAATGTGACAGAGGCTTCAACGAGAAACGGCTGCAACGAAGAATAAACTGCAGACTAAAAATCCCCTTTGAAATGTTTCTGCATAATACAGTCCAGTTACAGTAAGGAATTTTCCGAAGGGTCAGCCAGCCCATTGTTGTTGAACAGAGGCCCTTTCACAGTGGAAAAAAAAATGAAAATGCCAACTGATAGGTTTACGTTTGTCTCGTGGTCAAAGAGATGGATGATCATCAGACTGTTCTAACCCTCCTACCCTCCACCCCAGTACACACTTCTTTGTTACGTCTGCACTGAAAATTTACCATCGACATGAATGGCGACTGCAAGCACCAAATGTTTTAGAGACGTCACAATGTTACCAAGGTATACTGCTCTATGAAGCAACATTTCCAACGCCATACTAAATGCTCCAGACTGTCTAAGAAGCCCCGGAAGGGTCCAGGACAAAGTCCAGATGAGACTCTAGGGAACAGGGCCCCAGAAGCTCTGAAGTTTAGTACATCACTGAGCGAAAAAAAAAAAAAAACTAAGCATATCTACACATCTCTTGGGAAAAATCGGGGCGTGTATATATTTGTTTTTAGCAGTAAAGATTCAATTAAGAGGCCAAGGGCTCTTTATGCGATTCGGGGGGAATGCGTGGTTAGGAAGTTGGTTTTCAAGGGTTCAAAGACTCCAGGGCGGTGAGGAAGTCCTTAGAAGAATTCTGAAATGTTAGTATTTACGTGACTAAAAATAAGGTGTCATGCGCACTGTTAAACAAGAAATTTTATAACTGGTTAACTATGCCCTAAATTCTAACCTAACCCCCCCCCCCCCCCCAAAAAAAAGGAGGGGGGGATTAGGTTAGTAAGTAAGGAGTAGTAAGGAGTGACTTAAAAAGGATATTATACAGCCGAATTACTAACTTGCTGACTTTGGTTGTAGTTATACAAAGTAATCCTGAGCTACGCTGAAGAAATTTTAACAAGCATACTACTAACGTATTTTTGTAAAGTTAAAGTTTAAAGTTTGTTTTAGCCTAATACCGTCGAAAAGTGGCGTCTTTAAAGGGGTGGGGGGTGAAGTGAGTCAGGGGAAAAATACTCAGTCTGGTTATTTATGAGTAAAGGGAAGGGGAAAGGTTTTGAGAGACATGCTATGTACTAAGCCCACTTTGTACCGTCAACTTTAAAATTTTGTACTTAAACTGTGTACGTTCACTTTAAGCCCGGTTCACACCGCCACGACGACCCAAGACACGACGGCGACCACCCAACGCGTCGGCTGGGGTATGGGCGGTGTGAACACTCCCACGACTACGATTCTGTCGGGTCGTATGCCGTCGGCAAGACTAAACATGTTCAATCGTAGTCGGGTCTAGGCGGTACTCGTCGTGTTGGTGTGAACTCGTCTTCGACGCGACAAACAGGCCTCATGCGGTTTGTCCAATCAGAGCGCAGCATTCACCCATGGTACACAGTTCCAGTTACGGCATGTTTTTATTGCGCAACACCGAGAGCAGGTGAGTACGTATCAAACCATGTTACAGTATATGCTACAGCTGCAGGCTTACTACTTTAGTACTAACCATGGCGATATATTCCACACGTTTACTTACACTGTTGCTGAAATTGATTCCTCATAGAGACGTAAATATCGGGGTGGAAGTGTAGATGAGACCTAGCGTTGACCAGTCTAACCGGCGATTCGTGTAAAAACTAAAGCCGCATTAGCAAAAAAAAAAATCCATCGTTCAAAGAGGTCAGTGTGCGTACGCTTTTACAACGCATTACATACGCGAAGAAGACATTTCTCAGTGTATTATCAGGATTTTAGTTGATGCAAACTTCTGCGTGCTCGGAAAACGAACGCACTTATAAAAGTGCGTCACTTGAAGATACTTTGCACAGAAAAAGACGGAACAAGTCCGTTAACTGCAAACCAGTCATTGTGCGTTCATGTTCAAGCATTTACGTAGGCCTAGAATACCGAGCCAATTAGAAATTACTTCCTTTTTAAGGGGAATATTTTTCTTTCTATATTTATTTTCAAAATAACAAGTGTTAATACCTTTGTAAGACATTCGTTCGCCTACGAAGGCTGGCAGATAAATCTGCAATGGCCGACTTGTATTCATCCTCTTGCATGTAGGCACAAGCGTGCTGGGTGGAGACGGTGGTCAGAGCAGGGAGGTGTTAGAGGTCCTAACACCTCCCTGGTCAGGGAGTAGCACCGTAGTCTTCTTGAGCTTCTTTTTTCGCCTTATGTTTTTTGAAGAATTTTTTTGCCTCATTTTGAGCGGAACTCCAGCTGGTGCGGGGAGGTGCGTCCGCACGCACCCCCTCCTCCAGCCTACGTCCCAGGGAAATCACAGCCCTTAAGAGAAGCAAGCCAATGAGCCACAACTGGAAAAAAGGCCGTGGCCAGCCCGACCTTGACAATTCGGTTAGAAACTGAGCCGTTAAAGCCCATCTAACTTACTAATTCATATACCGAGTTCAATCTTTTAAAGGACACGATACGCAAACTTTGGACAGTGTAAAAGGCCTACTTTAGAGCCTGTACACGCCAATACTTTCTTAATTGCGACCCAGAGGCCAAAAAATGAACCATTTCAAATTTATTGTAGGGCCTAAATCTCAAACCTGGAATAGCCTGATTGATGGCGCGCCACGTGCAGCGTCGTTCCATCGATTAGTGTCGGAGCGGTGTGACATGGTATTTTCGTGGGTTTAGGAAGGCGCCAGAATGTCTACGATTTATGCAGATTGTCTACGACAGGTGAAGTCTTGTCGCGTCGTAAGTAGTCGTGGCGGTGTGTACCGGGCTTTAATTATTGTAGTGCGCCGCACTACAATATTGGCATTTACTGGCCGACTGACAATTTCTTTTGTGAAGCCTGTTATGGCCCACAACTCATTTCCCTGCGCGTACCGTAACTTAGTTCGTACAAATATCCATGCTCTACCCTTTAACAATAGCAGTGATTGCAATCTGTGGCCGTCTTTAAACAAAAATCAACTTCAGAAAAGCAAATACTACACTTACAAGGCTGATTTAAGGAGTTAGCTTCACGAAAGAGCTTTGCGGATAAATTTCCAGAAAACGCGATGTAATGTGGTTCGGCCTTTTCACACTGAAGTGATAAGCCTGGAGAATCAATCGCTGCTTCCAAATTGGTATACGTAACACGGCGCCATTGCGTCCACTATCGTTGAACAGTATCAAGACGTTATTGTATAGTATCTTCATCTAGCTACTACGGAGCAGGGTATTGCCAATTCCCTGTACGGAACGAATTGGCTTTACTGCATTGGATTAAGCGACTTGTGCTGTAGTTCTATTATCATGCTTTATTTCAGTGGTAAAAGCAGAAGCTATTTTGACAGCAGTCCGACCGAAACGTTTTGGCAGCATGCATGTAGCTTGCATTGCGAATTAACGAAACACGGATGTTAAAACAGACAGCGTCAACAGTTATTCGGCCTTCAACGAGACAGTTGTCATATGCATACAGCGGTGCAGTCAGAGAGCCTCAGAGGGCGTCATTATTTAACATAAAGAACGGTGAAAGAGGAGTCGAGAACCGATAAAACCACTTCAGGCAGGAGTAAACAACACAACAGAGCATAACGTATGGCTAAGCAGGCTACTCAGCACGAGTCCTTGAACGGGACTATGCTTCGTCCACTTCATTTTACACCACACTAGACTGTATACGGAGTAGGTCCTACCGTTAAGCGCAGTACACGGTCTTGTTCAAGGACTACTTAGCACTTGTTTCATTGTTGGCAAATATGCTTCAAAATAAAGCTAGTGACTGACAATGAGCATAGAAGGTCCATCACTGGTTACTCTTCAATGATTTCTTTATGCGTCCAGCCAAGGAGCTGGGAGACAAGTGGTCCATCTTTGTACTATCAAAAAATAGGGTTGAGAGGAGTGGCCAAAAAGAAACAACAGCCCCTCTTCCCGCCATGAACAAATCCTAAAGTTCAAATAAAAACTGAGCTACTGTACTAACTGAAAAGATATCTCTAACACGCACTACAATTCTGCGTATTTGCAAGCAAATGCAGTTCTAGTTAACTTCTCGCTTTTATCGCGTTTCTTTATATCATCTCACAACCTTCTACACTGGCCTCGCTATCATTAAACGTACAATCCCATCAATTTGTATGACACGTACCTTAGCCAACTTCAGCATACTACGCAAAGAAAACAGGCAAGGCTCTCGGCAGGTTGAGAGGTAAATTATACTCACGGGATATTAATGTATTTAGCACAGGGCGAATGTATGATTTCTTGTCATGGGAAGCCGATGCCTGATTAGAAGCATATGGTTGGAGTTATCCTGGTGCTTAAGTTGGGGAGTCCGACCAAGGACGGATCCAAGCAGGGGCTCATGTACAGTTTGAAAAGGGTATATTTTTTGCCTGTGGGAGAGAACTTTTGATGCTGACTATCAAAGCGGACCGTTAGCATTGGTTGGCGGGGAGCGACCGGAAAAGAATAAAAACTAGGACCTCTCAGACAGCTGGAAACGTCATTTCAAAGGTTGTAAGTAAGACGAAATCATTAGTTAGTTTGAGCTGTTGTTCGTTAAAACATATGTTCTTTTCAAAAACATGAACAGATTGCAAATTGCCAAATGATCAAAAAATTACCAGGAACGATGTTCTATTACCAGATTACCATTTTCGGGCGAACAATTGGCATTGCTACACGCAGTAGGGGTCGAATACGACACACTTAACTAAGTGGAGCAGCGCTATTTCTTGTCGCGAACCTCATCACATTTTTCCTAAACCAATGGTCGTATTGAAAAAAATGTTTTCAGAACTACGTAATCAATGGGAAAAGCAATACAAAATTCACGATTGAGTTTGTTATTGTAAACTACACACTTCACTGTTTTTTAACTAAGTGCATCGTCGCTGTTGCCCCAAACCACTCTTGGAGGGCAAACGGTGTAAGTTTTAGGGTACTTTTCTAAACTTCCTTCTTGCCCAAATCATGTAATTATATATCAGGTTATATTGAAATCCAACAAGTACCCAACAGTACAGCTGTTGGGCAAACGTGTTGGTACAAATTTTAACCATTTTGGGGGGAAAATTACTTGGGTGGAATGCTTGGGTAATTTCTTTTGCCCAACTAATGAGTAAAACACTTAAGCCACTGAATTGGGCAGTTTTTTACCCAATTCCGGTCAGGAAGCATACGGAAACAACGGCTGGGAAATTTTTTGCCCAGGTTGAATAATCATTTTTTCGAGTGTAGTACCAACTTTTGGGGGTGAAACTCTGTTGATATCCCCGACCATGATAATCACTGTTTGGAATACTTCATTCTCATAGCCACACCCAGCATAGACGGGATACCAGGGTAACTATGACATTTACCAGTAGATTACATCAGCAGAACCAACGTATTAAAGTATTGTTCACTTAGATACATTTTTTGGAAGAAAAATTTTATCTAGATATCTCAAAGTAAACCAGGCCATGATAAACCATGCTTGGGATACTTTATTCGCGTATTGACACATCCAATATCAAGAGTTCCTTTTGCTTTTCATCGATGTCAAGGTTTTCAACACAATACCAAATATTTGTCAGTTCTTGCATGCTGAAGAACTGCGAGATTTTATTTAATTTTTCCATTTTGCGTGGGGACTGGGGCGGCGGTGCAAATTATCAGTGATTTTCGTAGTTTATCGAAAAATCCAAATTTATTCCTTATTCCAACATGAACCATGTACAAGGATCCGATTAAACAGTGCAAGGGGTAAACATTGAGATGTATCCGAGACAAGACCCAGGGTGTAACTTGGGATGAGATGTACACTAACCCTTTGGATAAAAACTTGTACGTTAAGATGCGAGATAGTGCAATAATTGAAAAATGATTCATCACATATAATGAATCTTAAATAAAGCCACAACCTGGAATTTTGTACGAATATTTTAACAGAAATCAGACTAAATACTTCAACAAAGTCTTCCAAAGTTTGGTTAACTTGAAAAAATCATCAAATCATTTTAACTCATCCTTTTTGTAGTTTTCCAGGAGAAACTCAAAATTGTTCTATCTTACAATTATTCCGCAGGAATTACGTAAACCAACAAATTTAAGATTAAACCTTAAAACCTATAATCACGCGGCATTTCTATTACAGTCTACGGATTATATTACCTTTGTCATAAAGCGTTGACGTTTTTTCATTGAAAACACTCAATTGATTAAAAATATTTTCATTCTTTATGACCCTTCATTGATGACATGGATGGGATTGTACAAGTGAAATTACAGAAGCTTATATAGCCACTTCAGCTGATATCGGCTTTAACAGGAGGTATAACATTTTATTCAATATCTCACTCTTGTTACGGCTGAAATGCATTTTCCTTACCGGGGATTTCCCGGACAGACAAAAAACGCGCTGCCATCATTGAACAATAAAGTAGTTTCCGGTTAAAGTAAATAAACATGTCTGCATAGAATGCTACATACTGACACATAAGAATTTGATTGACAGCTCGAACAGGTGATCTTTAACGTAAAGTTAGCCCGCGGGGCGGACAAAATTTTTTTCGCCCAGCTCGTCGCTACGTATCTGAGGGGAGGCAGCCTTAGAGGGCGGTCGAAACCAGAGGGGGCACGCAGGCTAACGTAAAGTACGCTTTTTAACAGGTGGAGGGAACAGGTGGAGAGAAGGGTTTGGTTAGAATAATGAGAAGAAATTGAAAACAGATGTGAAGTTTGGTTAGTTCATTGTACGATCAAGTAACTCAAAAATAAACATACAATAGCGACTTACAGTTTTTACATCAGCCTGAAACAAGGCTGCCTAAGTAAACGCCCACACACACACATACACACACACAGACACCTGAAATATCAGCTTATCAACGAACAAATTCAGTTACACTGAAAAATCAAGGGTGACTTAGTTATTCTCTAATAGAGTAAAATGTGTGAATTCACTCCATTAGATTCATTAGAGGGTGAATTTAATTCAAGACGGATGAAATTCACTCTAAAAAGGTGAACTTTCTCTACAAAAGAGCGAAATTTTCCCCTTGATGTTGGGTGCCTACGGTGGTAACTCTTTAAAGAAGTGATCGTTGGAGGTACTCGATGAAAGGTGAATTTTCACAGACTGCGCTTCCTTGAGCAAATTTCACTGTTCTTAGGGTGTTGTGAAATAACTCTCAAATTCGTACTTTTCACTCTGTTAGAGAGTGACGATCTCTCTTTTGATTTTAGAACGTAATATGAAGAAGCAACGTCACACCTGGTCCTAGATCGTTATTTTGGTAGATGGTGTTTAAAGGGTCGGTTTCTAACCAATTGGGTTTAGTCTAGCAGGCCACATTTTTTTTTATTGGTGGTTCAGTGCCTTCTTCCTAATCCATTGTCCATGCACATTAGCAATAAGGCTCTACCTTCAAAGTATTCGGTATGACGCAAACCTTCAGTCCACCCGAGGGCAAGTCAGATGCTCTAACCAAGCAAGTTATCAAAAATCTTTATACATTCGGCAAGTTCAGGCATCACAGTAATGACATCTTTTGTTCTCTCTCTCTTTCTCCCCGTGTTCCTACTTGATTAACTACTTAAAAATTAGTTTTATAGACTTAAATATAAATATATTTGTTTTGGATTAGCGACCAATCGAACGTCCGATTGGTCACTTATTCTACTGTTTAAGTTTCAAACTCCAATATTTGTAATCACACGATTTAACAGAGTACATATTTTATTTTATTTTATGCTTTTTTTTTTTTGGGGGGGGGGGGGGGGAGTAAGGAGGTTCAGTGCTCAGAAAACAATTCCAAAACCCCAATATAATTGAACGATGCACACTGGCTGAGCGATGCATAATTCAATGTCTTCTTAATGTTTACCCACTTTAATTCATCTAACAATTAAATAAGGACCAGCTATACTGAATATTTTCTGTTGAAACCTTCCTGTTTATTGTAGCAATACGTATTTTTCTTTCATTTGACAAGAATGTATCGATAACAAATGTCATAAAATCACTCGCCCTAGGGTTATCATGTACAAGCATACATAAAGGTTCGTCTATATATGTCTGTAATATCATTACTGGATTGAAAATTTGTAAAGTAAAACAAACACTTACCTTCCATTGTCCTGACTGTAGATTCAGTTGATAAGCTTTTACAGGAGCACGCCAGAAAACTGAAATAAACAATGAATACACCTATAACAATATATACAATAGGCTTTACGGTCAATGCAATGTCACCACTGAATAAACACGGCACAGAAGATAGCTTTTATTATCATTAATTATTTTTTAAAGTTTTTACAGATCTCCCGGCAATAGATTTTATTCTTAAATTAAATATAAGAAAAACTTTGGCCCAAGTTACCATGTTCGCCACAAAATTATATTTGCAACAAAAATATGCTTCCAACCAGAAATATATTTTTAAGAAGAAGAAATAAGTTTGCAATACAAATGTATCTGCAAGAAACATTATTTTTGCCAAAACATTTATTTGCAAGATTAATTATATTTGCCAAACTAAAAATATGTCCCCATCAATTGTGTTACTTTAAAATATATGCTATCAATCTCCAAAAATATATATGTTGTTGGTTAAGATGGGTAGACAAATTGTGACAATAAAGTTATCATGCTATATTGTTAATCACTTGTCATTCTCTATATAGGCCTATGCACAAATCATGGCTTCAAAAATTAAAAAATTTGTGTCACGAAATCTCCAATTTAACTAGCAAAAGGGAAGAAAAAAAATAATGAACAAACCAAAAACAAAAACAAAGTCTGCCATGATGTGTACGTTTAAAAGTTTATGTTCGTGAATACTGTTATGTTTGAGCCCGAGAATATTTTTTCCAGCTATCTTAAGCTAAATTATAAATCATTCATTGACAAAAATGTTTCTTTAAACATTTAGCAGTAACGAAGGAATTATACAGATAATTTTTACGTTTTATCCCGATATGCAATACGTAGGATAATTAGGGTTAGATAGAGTTTTACTGTAAAATTTCTTAACAATTCTTTTAAGTCCGGTCGGCCACAGTCGTAAGTAACATAATTAATTCTGACTTCATTGCAAATATCGAAGGGATATTACTAAAGGCACAAAGGATTATGTACATAATTTATATTTTGTTTGAACACACTGGAAAACATTAAAAGCAAGCACAATTCATCTGTAAAGCAACAAATCACACATATTTCGATCATATAGTAAAACTTCCAACTATAAATAAAATTGCCAACCCTGAATACAAAATGTCTGCAATGTTCCCCAATTCTTATGTTCTAATGAATCTGTTCGTGTTTCTGTCATTCATTGCAGACAACTTAATAATAGTCACAAGTAATCTATCTTGTCATACTGTGTACATTAAATTTATTTTCATCACACGAAGTATAATAGATTGTATGTTACCTTCAACGTTTCTTGATCTAAGAACAGAAACAGACTCAGTCTGGACGGATGGTGGCAGCAGACAGCCAAAGAACCTGATAGAAGAAAGATGACACAGGAAAGGACCAGTAGATTATATATTTATACAAGAATATTTATAACCTAGGATAAAACGCTTGTTTTCGCTGTTAAAAATCAATGTATATAAATTAACAGAATAAAAACAAGCAGATATTTTTTCTTCCATCTTTATTTCCTTTTTGAATCTGGACTTTTTGCAGGAATATTTTAATCATCAGAATATAACATGACAAAGCATATTACATACTTTCAAACTTGATAAGAAAAAGGAGGAAAATTTCGTTGAGATGTTCAAATGAGTTAAGAATCAATTGGGTCAAAAAGACCCACACAGACCGAAAAGGCGTCTTTTAAATTTAAATGTTTAACTTTATCTATTGATTTTTGTTTCCTCTTAAAAATATTCGTCAGTTTGAAAAACTTGTATAAAAGCAAACATATAAATAAAGATTACAGAAAAGTTATCTGACAAATATTTGTCAGTATTTTTCTGTAATCATAATATTTCTCTTTAATTTTTCTGTAAATAAACAGCGATTTTTAAGTGTGTTCTTGCTAAAATAGGTGAAATAACATTCAATTTTATCACTGCTGATCATTGTTATCTCCTCTGTTTAAAAGTCACCTTATTTTAGGTGGAAGGGTGTTCAATTAGTATATGCCTTAAGTTTTTGGGAAATATTTTTTAAAGTTTTTTTTTTCTTTTTTTACATAAAGGTATCTTTCGTTATATGTTTACTGACTTTTATTTTGCTACACTCTAAAAAATTGGTTAAAAAACTTACCAACACTGGTCACGTATGTCAAATACCTGAAATTGGTTAAAGTTTAACCAATAATTGTTAATTAATGGGTTATGCAAGAGGATTTTTACCACTTAATTGGGTAACCAGATTGTGGGGTGACCAAATAAACAACACATATTGGGGAAAGCTTTACCCTATTTCAGGTATTTGACATAAGTGACCAGTGTTGGTAAACTTTTTTAACCAACTTTTTAAGAGTGTAGTTCATCACATGTATGCAGTAGAGTTGCATATAACATTCAATATGTTTTACAGTAAGTGACAGAGATGAATCGCTTACGGTGTTGTATAAATAACTTGTCAATGTGTATGGTGTGATCTATTATTTGCCAATCTCTGACACACGCGAATTTCCACCTGTTGATCTATTATTATGTAAATGAGTAACCTTTGTTTTTAGTTGCATACTGACAGGTGCTGCGAAGGTGATTGACAGGTGTGTTGTGATTGTAAACAGTGTGTGTATTCACTGTGCTTGTATAGCTGTGTACTCTATTAAGGAGATAATGTCTAGATATTCCCCGTATTGGGCTGTGTTTAGAATATTATACAGACAGACAGTACAAACAATTAAAATTCAGGGGAAATTGGCTTATGATATTCTGCGAAACGAAACGAAACAAATTAGTTTATGCCACCCATGGAATAGGAAGCTATAACGGATAAGAGGAGGACAAAAATCAATCGGTCAACTGGTCAAAGTAGCCCTAGGTTTATGAACGTATTTTTTGCTCTGTTTCGCAAAATATCATTAGCGTGGTGGGCTATTGATATTCTGGGAAACGAAACGAAACAAATTTCAGGCCACCCACCTCGAACAGGAAACTATAACGGATAAGGGGAGGACAAAGATCAATCGGTCAAAGTAGATAGGCCTAGGCCTATGAACATATTTCTTGCTCTGTTTCGCAAAATTTCATGAAAATATCATCAAAATATCACGAATATAATGGTGTTTTTATAATTTGTGAAACAAAATGAAACAAATAGCGTTACCGTGGAAGTCACAATCTGTTTCATAAGCAATTGACATAGCGGGTAAGGGTAGGAAAAAATTCAATCAGTCATCAAAGCCTATTTACAGACTTTTCACACAGTACTAATTAAAGCTGTTGTAGGAAACTCTTGCATATACGGGCGCAGCAATCCACCTACACCAACACTTAGTAACGGAATTATCACGGACTTTACGGCGGAGAACGCTCTCTTTACAATGAGATAAGAGGTCAGATATAGCCTACAATCCTCGACAAAAATGATGCGGGGACAAAACAAGCAATACAATTAGCAATGAACGGATCACTATCCCCCCCCCCCCTCCCCCATTCAATGTTGCAACAGCCCAAGACGTCCTGAAACTTCAACATTGATACGGTTAGCGGGGTTTGTCCCATGTATTTTTGTCGAGTATTGTACTTATTATAGCAGAGGTATCAGGAAACGTTAACCTTTATCAGGCTCACAATTCACATGCCTTTATACAATACACCAATTAAAGAGGTTTGCCTGTATATCGGAACGATTGCTTGGCGATCCTGAGAATAGAGGAAGCTAATACGAACGCGCACTAAAAGAAATAATTATTCCACAGAGATACAGTGAAACTTTCATGAAAAATAGAAAACAACTTACAAATTTGGAGATGATTTTTTTATTAGTAGGTCTACCCGATATTTGATCTACAGTTTTGAAACATATACAAGTTTTTGTTGAGCATAAATGTAATATAATTAGAAAAAGAGAATGATCTGATTAGTGGGAGCAAGGCAAGTGGTAACGAACTGCGTCTTCCAGTCATGAGGTCATGAGTTCAAGTCCCAGCTCCGACATCAGTTTTCTGGGTTGTAGTTAATCTGCTATCGCTTAATCATAGACGTTAAACTGTGAGTTTGTCTCACGAGACTGGCGTTGCCAGCTTGGCGCTAATACCCCTTCATTGGGGCGTTGCCGAGTTCCCGCAAGGGAGGATCAAATGAAAACAAACAATGGGAAGGATTTAAAATCAGATCAGAATCCGATCTGAATTCTCTGTACGCCGTGTGAAGGCGGCTAGAATTATTACGTTTCGTTTCGCAGATTATCATTACCCCACCACGCTATTGCTATTTTGCGTAACAGAGCAAAAAAATATGTTCATAGGCCTAGGCCTTCTTTGACCGATTGGTTTTAGTCCTCCCCTTACTCCGTTATAGTTTCCCATCCCATGGGTAGCCTAAACTAATTTGTTTCGTTTCGTTTCGCAGAATATCAATAGCCCACCACGCTAATGATATTTTGCGAAACAGAGCAAAAAATACGTTCATAAACCTAGGACTACTTTGACCGATTGATTTTTGTCCTCCTCTTATCCGTTATAGCTTCCTATTCCATGGGTGGCCTTAACTAATTTGTTTCGTTTCGTTTGGTTTCGCAGAATATCATAAGCCTGGGAAATTTCTATAGTTTATTAAGATAAAGGCTAGTTTATCAGTTTAAGTCTGTAGTGCCAAGTTTGTAAGTTACGTAGTAAGTGCGATGGAGTTTTACGGCCCAGTTTCAACCAGAAAGTTACAAGTAGAGGGAAAACATGATTTAAAGTTGTATATTTTTTGAATTTATGGGCATGGGGTCATTTATTACAGGGCGAGGTGTGATACAATATTAACATTATTTACTAGAATGACAAATGTCATTATTTTTTACTTTACAACACATATACACACTAAACCATCCTACACTATTTTGATTTATGGTTATGTTACCTTAATTTATTTTGGATGAAAAAAAATCAACTGACCAACTTTGTCGGTATTTTTCTGTTAAGTTAATGTTTCCCTTTATTTTTCTATAAACTTGTGATGTTTATGTTTCAGAAAAAGAATGCATGGTTGCTATTTTTTCAATGGCGAATGGTCAATCACCTGGAAGTGATGGATTTTCTACAGATTTTTATAATTTTTTGGACTACTATTAAAAATTTCGTTGTTTCCTCGTTGAATTACGCACTTGATTATTCGAAGTTATTGGAAGAACAAAGACGCAGTGTCATAAAATTAATTTTACAGGAAGATAAAGACCCGTTATCACTTGGCAATTATGACCCAATTTCACTTTTGAATACGGATTATATGATTGAACTCAAATTACTTGCTACTCGACTTAAAGGTGTTCTAAGTAATTTTATTAGTAACAACAAGACGGGTTTACTTCAGAATCGCTTTATTGGTGAAAATATTCGTTTTGTTTTGGATTTGGTTGATTATACGAATGAAAATAATATTCCAGGATTTATTTTTTCATTGATTTTGAGAAAGCCTTTGACTCCATAGACTGGAATTTTATCCATAAAACGTTGGGTTATTTTGAATTCAACGACAGCTTCAAAAATTGGATTCGAACTTTTTTTAATGGTTGCTCTGCATGTACTTTTAATAATTGTTTTTCCACTTAATTTTTTCCTATTTTAAGAGGGGTGCGTCAAGGGTGCCCTTTAAGCACTTACTTATTTATTTTATGTGCTGAAACTTTAGCGAGACAAACATTTATCAGTAATAATTTCAGGGGCATCAGTATTTTAAATAAAGAAATTAAGATTCTTCAATACGCAGATGATACTGCTCTTTTTAATGAGGGTAGTCGTGATTCTATTTCAGAAATGTTTATTATTTTGAATGAATTTGAGTACGCCTCTGGACTCAAGGTAAACCTGAGCAAATCTTATCTCTTTCCCTTTGGGTCCTCTAACTTCAATTCCCCCTGAGTATCTAAGTTATTTTGGTTTAGATCTTTCTTTTGGTCCAATCGGGTTCATTGGGATTAGTTTTAATCACAATGGTGATGATCTTTTTAGATTAAACTACCTTCAGAAACTTTCAAGGCTTAAGAGTATTTTTCATGGTTGGTCGATGAGGGATTTAACGCCCAAAGGGAAAAATATTATCGTTAAATCTTTTGTACTTTCGCAACTTGTGCTTTTGTTTCAAGTTTTGCAAGAGACCCACCTGTGAATTTTATTAAAGATGTTCAAAGATGCATTTTTGATTCCATTTGGTCCGGTAGTCCGGATAAATTAAGGAGGAATACTATGTATAATTGTATTGAAAATGGAGATCTCAAGGTTACACATGTTAGAAGCTTTATATCTGCTCTCAAAATTACCTGGGTCAAGAGATATAGGAATGAAAGTGACAGGACGTGGAAGTTATTTTGTGACTAATATTTGCGTCGTTATGGAGGTAAATTCTTGTTTGACTGTAACTTTAGTACTCGTGATGTAATCGGTACTAAAAATGTATTTATTCGGAATGTTTGATGTACATGGGGAACAATGAATTTTCATCAACCCCAGGATAGCTTCGGTTCTCAAATCTTATGGAAAAATAGTTATATCCAAATCAATAAGAAGACTGTTTTTTAGGATAATTTGTTTAAGGTTGGGGTGATTTATGTTAGAGACATTTTTGCGAATAATAATGAACCACTTACGTTTCAATCTTTTTGTGGAAAATATCATGTTAGGAGCTTCCCTTTTACGGAATATTTCGGGTTAATATCTGCAATCCCCAGGGACTGGAAGAGCAATTTATTTATTCAAGGTGGAGAAAATATTACAAAGGAAAGATGCAACGGAGCTGTCACTTCTAAGTCCGCATATGTAAAATTAATTTCTCATATTGTGTTACCTACACGATCTTTGGTTAAATAGACCTATTACCAAATAGCAATTACAAATGATTGTGGGATAGAGTTTTGGTGTTTGTCATTTTTGTCAAAGGCATTTTACTGTGGTGAAAACTGACGCACACCCAAAACTATTTCCCACAATTCATTGTAATTGCTATTTGGAAATTGGTCAATGGGGTGCGGAATTTAACTTTGCAGAGGATGAGTGGAATGTGAATTTTAAGATTCCTTCCTTCACATTATCTGAAACTAAGATTATTTTCTTCCAATTTCGTTTCCTCCATAGAATTATCGGAACAAATAATCTTTTATATTTAATGAATAAAGTCAATAACCCTTTGTGTAATTTTTGTGAAACCGAAGTTGAAACTTTAGACCACTTATTTTGGAGCTGTCCTTTCACTTCATCGTTCCATTTAGATACAGAACAATTTCTTTTCGGAAGACAATTTATCCTTTCAAAGAAAGATTTCTTTTTCGGTTATAATATTCTTATCGATCATCCAATGAATTTTGTTATTCTTCATTGTAATTATTACATTTTTAGTTGCAGGCTTGGAAATCACAAGTCAAATATTTTTGAGTTTTACAAAAATTAAAATTTATCTTGAAAGTAGAAGAATATATTTGTTCAAAAGACGGTACATCCCGTAAACGTGTAAATAGGTACAAAGAAATTTGTAATTTTCTGACATATACTACACCTAGTAATTCGAAAAACGGATAATTGTTTTGTTTGTATTGTTCGATTATTTCTTTGAAAGATCTGTATTTGTATTATAGCAACATGTTTTTATTATCTTGATAAAAATTAACGACGGAAAAAAATTCTGTAAATTATCAGCGATGTTTAACAGTTTACTTGCTAACATAACATAAAATTATATAACTGCCCAGGCCTCTGTAAAAAAGTTTAATTATTTCAGCTGGAAGTGTAATTAATTATTGTAAGTCTTCAAATTTTTGCCTCACATTTTCATAAATTTTTTCACATAAGAAATGTAAGCAGTTTTCTTTAAATGTTCACTAGGTCATCACATACAGTAGAGTTGTATACAGCAGTCAATATGTTTTACAGTAGGCTACACGACAATGATGAATATCTCACAGTGTTATATTATAACATAAGCTCTCAATGTGTACGCTGTGTTCTATTATTTGTCTTTCAAAGGTCAGTTTTTAACTGACGCACCTGTGTCTCAACCTGTTGGTTTATAATTGTTATGTAAATGAGCCACCTTTGTTTTCAGTTGTATATTTACAGGTGATGTTAAGGTCATATACAGTTTAATATCTTGTGATTGTAAACAGTGTTTTCATTCACTGTACGTACATGTGTTACTGTGTACTGTGTTACATTTAGCAGTGACAGATAGCTAGGAATAGGAACTAAATTTTCTGTTTCAGTATATTGTAATGTAAGGTTAGTTTAATCCTGTATACTGGAAAATAGATAAATGACATAAATTTCAGAAGTGTGCATCTGTGTAGGGAAGAGTGTATTAGATGGCGAAATCTAAAACAATTGTATATTATTCACTATAACTGACAATTGTCGTTACTTATATAATTTGACACTCCACATTATACAGTAACTACAATAGCTTACACTGATATATTTTGATTTATTTATGGATGTGCAGGCCCGATGTTTTTTGAAATAAAACTTTTAGACACATTTGTTAATTGTTTAGAATATGAAAGTATGCATAAGACATAATGGTGCTGAGCATACACATAAACAGTTTAGTTACTTGTGATCAATGTAAGAGTATTAGCATCCTGCATTAATCTTCAGGAAGAATGAAAAATAATTAACTAGTGACAGGTTTATTTCACTGAGAAATCATTTTTATCATCAAATTTGAAGTATCCCTGTTTATTTTGTATACATAAATTCTAACATTGTGAACTTTTAAGACTTGTTTTCTTTATACAAATACCGTATGAAATTCATAGTCTTTCAGGTTATTTACTTAGCTACGTTTAAATCTTGAAGTAAAGTTTTTAAGATAAATTATTTGTTTTGTTTTGTTATCTTACTGCACTGTTTAGTTTATCGTAAATCAATTTAGTGTCCATGATGGCTTTATAACCTTTACCTCCAGGTGTGATAATTTCCGTTTTTATCAAATACTTACGCTACTAAGTTCAATTGTCTTTTAAATCAAATTCCCACTGTATTTACTATTACCAACGGACAAGTCTGTTTCACAGTTTGAGCCTAAAATTAACGTTTGTGTACATTAAAATAATCCATGATATTCCTCAGATGTTCTTTATGTATGTACTGTATGTCATTGTAAAAGTGTTTATCCTACAACAAACCTTAAAGTAACTATTTAAACAGTCCCTGAACCTAATAACATGTTTGCATTTACATAGAATTGATTATCCTACTGTATTTTTTGTATTTTAATCAAATATTTTAGACTTCAAACAATATCTGATAGTGATACTGTACTATACAACACTGTGTCAAAAATGTTTCTCTAAATGTTTATCTATACAGCAAATACCAACTACTAACTCTATTACACGTTTTTATCGTAAAATTAACGTTTTTGTACACTAAAAGTCTTACAACAGAAACGTCAGTCCTTACTAAAATAACGTATCGATGACAAATAAACCATGACACCGATTAATTTCTGACAGTTTCATTTATATTACTTACATTTTAATTACAATACTTACCTCAGTTTCTTCAACGCCAGACACTTTGATGAATACTGTAAGATGCCTGTAAATTCTTCTGATGTTATTTCTCTGCCTTCATCTCTAGTGTCTATCCATAGCTCGTTGAGTGTAGTGAGGACTGGTATAGAGAGATTGGATTTTAACTGGAGATGATTCCCGCCACGCAGGTCCACTGTACTGTAGCAGTTAGTCAGATACACACATGAAATGGAAATCTGTAAAGTAAAATAAAACAGAAGATTGGATTAAAAGTAGAAATATACAAGATATCTTTAGTGAATCGGAGAAAAGAAATAAGAGAATTAAATGATATAATGTGTCCGTGTTGATAAGAAAGACTTTTATAAGAAGGAATGTTGACCTTTAAATGATAAAAGGTAATTAAAAGTCATTAGTGGAGATATAAAAGAAGTTGTTCAGGATTTTTGCAGGAATAAATATTATATTTGAGTTATTTAGTGCCGTTTTGTTCCATGGATTTTTTTAGTTTTGTTTTGTTCTTTTTGGTACTTTGATTGTTTTTTTTTTCCAAGTACTTACAGTTTTGGAATGATATATAGCAGTACTATGGCGATAATAGTGACTATTTGGAAATAATTCTGTGAACTATTATAGGTTGAGTCAAATTGGGAAGGTTTCAAGCAAGAATTCGCTGGATAAAAGGGCGGGTCGTTTTAATTTCATTAAAAAAAAATGTTTGAAATATTTGAGTTATTCTAATTATTATTATTTGAAATAGTTATAGTTACAAAAGCTCATTTTTAACTGACTTAAATAACCTGGAATATAACATATTTTACACTGATATCGATTCTTTTAACTATGATTGTAATCAATTTCATGTCAGGTATTTCCCCTCTCTGTAGTCAATAAAAATAATTTTCGTAAGTTTTAAGATGTCAATAGTACCCTATTATTGTCGTCTTTTTATATATTACAGAGCCATTTATATTTCAGAGGTTAAAAAGTATAACTAGTCTATTTTGTTACCAACCTGTTTCAAAATGAAGTTTTCTTCCTTTTTATTTGACATTTCAGAAATGTTTCAAGTTAAATAGTACAGCAAGTTTTGCTAATCGGGAATAAAATTTATTTCTCTTAAAATTGGTCCGTTTAAACTTAGCAACTAATCAATTAAAAAGTAAAAAATAAAAAATATCCATTCTGTAATATTTCATTTTGAAAGACATTTCTTAAGACATAGATCGGATTGTTGACCTATATCAATTAAGCGTATTTTGAATAAACAAAACTTTAATTAACTTTCTTCCTGATAACGGTATGTCGACTCACATCGGCTACGGACAACCTCGGTAGACTGGTTTTGGTTATACACGGAACATTTTAGCAGTATATACTAGTTAAAATGGTTTCAAAACATTTCAAGTTCTAATTTTTAGTAAGATATGAGATTCCGCAGAAAAAAGAAGGTGACAAAACTTTGAAAGGTCAAATCATGAAAAATACTTCAGTCTTCAAGATAAGAGCTCAATTGACAAATATTGGTGTTTTTTTTCACAGGGGTGTGAAAAAGGGATTTTACAAGTCTCATTCGGTCAAAATCTTTTGTCAAATTATCTATTGTGTAGCGCCATATTATAGTACAAAGAAAGGTTTGGAAAATTGCTTTTAAATCACTAAAATGATATTTCTCATAGCAGGCGTTATTAAGTATCAATAATCTTCTGGTTTGAAATTTTACGGTATACTTTTAATACTTGATGTTAATGTATTTGTTTTATCTTGTCCATGATAACAGAAATGATTTTCTCACTTTTTTCGCTTTCCGGGGAAAACTGCCCTGCTCTTTTGACCCTATACCCGCAGACCGCACACAACTTTATCATTTAGGGAGAAAATATTTAATAAATTTAGCTATAAATTTTAACTTTTCCACAGAAGACACAAGGAGAGGTCACCCTGACATCTATACGTCTGTGACATACGGAAATTAAGATGATCGAGTATTAACTTCCCCTAAATTCAGAGCAAATGAACCCTATTTGGTCTTTTGACTTTCACAACTGATAGAGAATGAATACTGTACGTAGAGCTCTACTTAATATGGATGGTATAAAATGTAGTAAAAAAGTTGTAGGAGCGGTTAAAAGATTCGTCCTTTTTTTTTGGGGGGGGGAGGGGGTGTTGCACTATTGAGAAGCTATATGAGTTTTTAACAAAATCGAAGAAAGGATATTTTCCACGTTTTTTATAACTTCATTATTTGCTTTGAACCCTGGTAACAATTTACTGTAGTCTGTGATGACTGGTCCTAACTGTTTTAAATTGTAAATACGGTTTAGCAAAGAAAGTTAGGCCCCAAATTTCACCTTCTTTTAAATAAAAGATAAGTTCCGTTTATTTATCACATAATTTAATTCAGTGTTTTTCTTATAACTGGAATAAGCATGCTTGTAAAAATGAGTAAAAATGTTTGTTTGAATTAAGTTACATTTGGTCTATAACCATTTTAACTCAAACACAGGTCCAGTATCACGCTAATTTACTTCACAGTTAATTTCTTTAGGAAAAGCCGATCGCGGTCATTTTTTCTGTGACTAAAGTAAGGTTAAAAATACCTGTATTTTCTCGTTGGTAAAATTTCCTGTATTTTTAAAGGTAATCTTCATTGCTGCTAAACATATATCTCATCATATGTTGACATAGATCCGGCGGTCCTATCGTTTATTTCCATGAAAAACAATAATATTCTATATTACTTATTTTTAAGAGAGGGCTCACTTTAACCGTAAAAGTCGTCTTTTACATATTTCCAAGACAGCTAGGCTAGGTTACATGTCTAATATTGATATAAGAGCCCACATTTTTACGCAAGCCTTGGGCCTAGTCACAGGCTCTGTCAGTATTACAAGAGCAAGGTAATCGCGAAGTATTTTGATCACCGCGATCGCGCAAGGTCGACAGCGGGTAACTTTGCCCACCCCGCTAACAAAAACGATTCCGAAACAGGGAGGATGATTGCTACAACATTCGTTGCTTAACAGGTGTACGTAATTTCTGTGTTTTTCAAATTAACTATGATAAGAACACACCGTAGCAGGTGTATAATCTGGACTCGACATTAGGTAGGCTAGGCCTAGTCGATCATTCGTTCTGAATATTACAGATACATTAACCTCGTTTTTGTAGGCTAACTTATTCCTCGTTCCATATTTTGTTAGATTTGCGAAGATAATTCTCGTGATGAGTGTTTTGGTATTGTCTGTCAAAAGTAGCTATATAAACACGGATAAAAGAAGCCAGTCATCACATTCCTTTTGTGAATATTACTTAAATAAAATTATAAGCTTTAGCCTACTTAAAATAAAAGGTCTAATAAAGAACTATCATTCAACTCCCTGATCATAGCAGACGATAATAATGTTTTGGGTAAGGCAGATCGTCTGAGTATTTTGAAGAACATACTCAAACGTTAAAAATACCTTTTTGTTGAACAGTACCTAACACATTCCGTTCAGCTGATGGAAATTTAATCAAGAAATAAAATCCAAATAATCCAAATCGCATATCAAAAGTTGCAAAGAATCTCTCTCACCGTCCATTACGCTTATTTCCGTGTCAGGTTTGAAGATAACGACTCTCAGTCTCAAGTGGCCACCGATCAACTTACTTTACTGACACTAATATTGGCGCGTAAATTTCTGTACAGCTAGCATGTACTTTACTGTGATCGTAGCTAGCATGTACTTTACTGTGATCGTAGTCCGCCACATTTACAGGTGCACGGATGTACATTGCTCTCGGTAAAACAGGTGGTGGAATAACAAATATGTTTACCGTATATCAAAATTCCACGCGCAATGGGTGGCAGCATTCAAAAATACTTTGTCAGTGTAGATGTCTGAATTCTTCAATGTTTTAGCTGATCATGGTAGGTGTTCAAAGCAACGTTGAAAGTAACGTGAAAAATCTAGGTATTTAGTTGGTGTTTTTAAAATTATAACTTTTGTGGATTATGCGTTGTATTAAAGTGTAAACGGTGAGCTAGACCATATCGTCACAGACATTGCGAAGACGGATATGACATAACATGACCCCAGCTCTAAGCATGGCCGTACTGGAAGGGGGCTCCATGGAGCTGTGGTCCTCGTCAAGGGCGTGTCTAGACCATTCTTCATAGTTGGGCCAAAGGGAGCGAAGCGCGCGAGGGAGGGGTGGGAAGCTTTTAGTTTTTTAATGGAAAAATACGTGAGTCGGTGTATATTTAGAAGATACTTTGTATACTTAGAGAGACTAATTATTATGGATTTTATGAACTATTTTCTAGGAATAACCACATTGAAATCAAGTACACACCTATAGCTGGAAAGCAAGTGAGTTTGCGCGGAGCGCAAGAAAACTTTGGTCCAAAATGCCTCACCAATCGATGGAAAAATCACCTCCCAGGCCTTTTACCGTATATAAGTGGGGAAACACAAGCAATATCATAAAAATAAACATAAAAGTATCACAAATATGCCAATGGGGGCGCTGCCCCTTCCACCCAGTTTCGGAGTGTGAATACGCAAAGAGTGAATGCACAAGGCTGACGGCTCTTAAAGCGGAGCGCATTGGTTGAAGCGGAGTGCACATAAACGGCCGGAAACGGCTTTCCAAGGCTGTAAAAACAAGGTCTACAAAGGCATTTCTTTAGCGTGTGGAGTGGAACAAATTAACGTGAAGCACTACAAATCTGGAGTTCGGGGATATAAACCTTTGAAGAAAAGAAAAACAACTATCTAAGCGGAGCGTCACCATTGGTTAGGTCGGAACCAAAGAAAAATTGCGACCCTCAAATGGTAGCCAGAAACAGCATTTCCCAGACTGGTATAGCTCCCCTCCCCCCCGCCCTTCTTATGCGAAACTTTGAAGATGTAGCGCTTGTGGTGAAATATTGATGTCAGATTGAAACAACGACGAAAAGTAGTATGACGAACGAAATTATTGCAAGGAAAGCCTTAGTCATCATTCCATTTTATAGTTCCTATTCTCATAATAACTCTGACCTGAACAGATAAATGAACTTTCACTTTTTCCAAGGAAAATATTCTACCATACAGGGCAAAATCATGTCCAAACTGTGAAGTGAAACTAAGAAATGTGTAATTGTTATGTGAAAGTTTTCAGAATGTGCGGCCAAGTTTCTGTTTGTTTTGGAAAATGTCATGAAAATTTTGTAGTGACTATGATGCTTTCTTATTTTCCGAGCAACTTCTGGAAAAAAAATAATGCTTCTTCAACAGCTTTAGGTGATTAAATATGGAACGCGTTTCACGCAAATCTCGTTAATAACGGCGTGATTAGTAGTGACAGCGTTGTACATTGAGTTAACAACGGCGTGATTATCATTAACAGCGTAGTAAATTTTGGTAACCACGGCGAAATTTTAAGTAAATACGTGCTAAATTTCGTTAACAGCGCCGTTATCAGAAGTAACCGCGTGCTACAAGAGGTTAACAACGCCGGCGTATTCGGTTTCAACAGCCAGCTAACAGTTAGTAAAGTCCTTGTCGCGATCAACCGCCGGTGTAGGTAACCATGTAATTTCAATTAACAACGTGCAAACAAGAAGTAATGGCGCTGTTCCAGTTAACGCAAATACAATTAACGACGATTTAAACGGTAGTAACCATGTAAACTTGAATGGCGCTTGTATTCAATGGCGCTGTTTAGATAGGAACCTGCTGGGTGGTGCGTGGCGAGGTGTATACCAGTACTTCTACTTTTGCTTTAATTTTTGTTGTGATTGAATGATGACAATCTTAAGTTGTGTAAGAACAGTGACATATTGGTGAGTGGGAACCCTTATTCATGGGCCGATGCATTTCCGACTAAAAGGCTTTCGGCAATTTATTTGTAATTGACTCTACATTTCAACAACAAATAGGAAAAGAAATGAAAAGCCAACATTACCTCCTTTCATGTTTTTTATTCCCCTCTGAGCACTCAACCAATTCATGTGATGGGTTGTCCACACTATGTAGATGAATCATAATGTTTTGTTGGGGCCTAAAGATCATGTAGAGTCATCAGAGGTCAACTGGTCAAAATTTTGCAAACACTTCATCTCAAAAAGGGTAACTTCGAGGGGCACTGCACAGCGCATGTGAACTGCCAATATTAAGTAGATTATTTTTATGGTTTTGTTGTAGGTCAAAGGTGACCTGGGGTTGCCAAAGGCCAAAAGTTGAAAAGCTTGCAACACAATCTCAATATATCATAAAAAAGGAATCTCGAAGCTTTCTGTGCAGTGGCATAACCAGCGGGGGGCAGGGAGAGCAAAGTTGCCCCCCCCCCCCCAACACACACACAAACGGGAAGGGAAGAAAAACGGGAAGGGAAGGAAAGAAAGGAAAATGAGGGAAAGTAAGAGAAGAAGAGAAAAGGAGAAAGAGAAAAGGGGAGAGGAAAGAGAAAAAAATGAAAAATAAAAAATAAAAAAAAGAAAGAAAATGGGCCAACTTTAACATCAAAAGAAAGATTGATCTGTATTCATGGAACACTCTCTTGGTCAATATATGAAAATTCATGTAGAAAAATATATGAACATTCATTTAGTAGCATAACATTAACATAAAAATATCTGAGGTCCACTTTATCGGAGAAAAGACTTTCCCGTCTTACTCTCCTCATTATAGAAAGAGACAGTTCTGCGTGTATTGACTTTGATCCAGTCATCAACGCATTCAGTAAAATGACCATCTGAAGAATGGAACTTAATACAGGACAACACAGCCCACATTTAAAGACCGTTCATGCAAGGAGATCAAGAACATTAAGTGTGTATCTTTTCCTTTAACGTTTAATAAAATTTTGTTTGGATGTTATATATACCAAATATATTTTCATGTTGACATACGAATTGTTAAACTGGAGTTCAAGTGAATTTTTCGTTTTACCTGAAGATTCTAAGTCATGTAAGTGTTGACCATGTTGCAAAAAATGTGCGCATTTGGGATTTGATAAGTAATCTTTATCTTAAGTCCTCCCAACTCTCTGGCAAAGGACCAGGAGGTGGAAAGCAATCAAATTCATACTCAGATGGTGGTGTGTGAGGAGGGGAGCCGTCCACAACACAACCATAGGCGTGGGAAGCGGGGAGGGGGCTGGGGCAGCGACAGCCCCTCCCTCGTGAAAAATGAGGAGGCGGAGGCGTGCTCCCTCCCCCTCCAGGGTAAAAAAAAAACCTTTTTTTCATTGTTCAAAATCTCAAAAGGACCAAAAGTGCAACGTGAGGTTCATTTGTTCTCGAACATAAATCAGTTTGGCAAACTTCTCCGAGCTTTGGAAATGAAAATATCGGATATTTACCATATGTGACACCACATCATCAATAGACACCGGCAGCTACATTGCCTTTTGTGTTTACTGTTTTTCATGAAATTCCAAATATTCTTCAATGAAAGCTCTTGATTTTGAAATATCTTGTCTAAATAGTTTGGGAAACTTTTGAAATGTCATCGTGAAGTGTCAGCTCGTAGGCCTCAGATAACATGTGTATATAGCATCAATGATTGAGTCGTCGTGCAATCTAGCTTCTTCGATAAGCAGTTTATAATTTGGTTTCGCCGAACGGCTCTTTGCCAGACAGTCGGGAGGACTTTGGAAAAACAATCATTCTCAGATCTGCCACTAATATTTGAATGAAGTGTTGATTCTTCAGTAATCCCCCAACTCCTCAAACGTCCTCAAAGGAAACCCAGAATCCAAAGCTTTCTGCAATACAAACTCTATACCAACATATTAATGTTTCAAAAGGGCAGAAATTTCTGCAAGCTTCGCGCGCCGCAATACATCCCTAATACAGTGGTGTTCACATTTGCAAGAAAAATCGGAAAACCTAGCTACTACTTACAAGCCCGAGACATGCCATTTCCGGCGGTCTGAGGGGTCCCGATTTTTCAAAATTTTCTGTACACCCCGTGCCAACTGAAGGTAGTCTTTCTAGCAAGACTTCATATGCTAGGCAGGGGAACCGTTGGCCTACCGTGCTCAATTGCTCTAATACACACCTGTTTTCAGATACCTTTCAACCCTGTCAGTTGTGTAGATAGATTCTTTAGTTATTGAAGCGTCAAAATTTTTATCAATGTTCAATGTTGCAGAGCAGTGGCGTAGCTACTGAAGGCAGGCGCGATTGCGCCCTTGCTCGAAAAAGTGAAAAATTAAAAGAATTGCCGTTTGAGAACCAGTCAAAAACAGGACGGTTTTCCTTCATTCCGAATTCGTCCTAGTAAAAGTTCCATATTTGAGTATATTGGTTTTAAAAAGAGGCAAAATTTTCCGTGCGCTTCGAGCGCCTTAAATAACCCTAGAACTAAGTGATCGCTAAAAATGCAGTCAGTGGAAAATTTTTTCGAGCCGCTACAGTGCCGTTTCCCTAAAATTTCTTTCAATATAGGCTTTCGTTTTTGTCTAAAAAAGTCAACAAAGTTTCGAGAATTTTTTGAATGTCGCCGAGAAGGCTTAACCCGCACTCCTTAGATAACACGATCTTCAGTCGACATGCTCTCTCACATATATGCTAATGGGAAACGCATATTCTTCGATGGTCCCCCAAATATGCAAATTTCCTTATAGGAAACCCTGAATCTAATCCATTTTCTGCAATACAAGCTCCATATTTACAAATGTGTAAAAGGACCCAAACTTTCGTTACGTACCTAATACAGTAGTGTTCACACTTAAGAAAAAATCAGATTTATGAAAAAAAGTTATTCTTGCTCGTAGCGAAAGCAAAAAAAAAAAAAAAAAAAAAATCAACCTAAAAAATGTGCCTTTTAATCAATGGTGTAGGGTGATTTGTATAGTCTAAAATTGCTCCCCCCCCCCCCCACACTTTCATATTGCTTCCTACGCCACTGAAAACCACACTTACGTAAAGGCCCTTAGACACCCAAAAACTAACACAGTGTTTATCAACTCAACAGCTTAACTAGTACAAAATCGGGAAACATCTATGCCATTGCACCCCCCCCCCCCCCCGACAGCCAGGTCTGGTTACCCCACTGCTTCTGGGCTTCTGCTTTTTATCTTTTATCGTTTTTTTTTATTTTTTAATTTTTGAACCGCTGTGATGTAAGTCATAACTTGGTGAAGTCAGTTAGGCCTAGTGCTTTCATGAAAGGAGGTAATGTTGGCTTCTCGTTTCTTTTCCTATTTGTTGTCGAAACGTAAAGTCAATTCCAAATAAATTGCCTAAAGCCTTTAAATCGATTCATCGGTCAGTGAATACAGGTTTCCACTCACCAATATGTCACTGTTCTTCTGTAACTTTAGATTGTCATGGTTCAATCCCCCCCCCCCCCCCCGAAAAAAAAATAAAGCAAAAGTGGAAGTACTAGTAAACACTTTGCCACGCCCCCATCCAGCAGCTTTCTATCTAAACGGCGCCATTGACTACAAGCGCCATTTAAGTTTACATGGTTACTACCGTTTACATCGTCGTTAATTGCACTTGCGTTAACTGGAACAGCGCCATTAAATCTTGTTTGCACGTTGTTGATTGAAATTACATGGTTACCTGCACCGGCGGTTGTTCGCAACAAGGACGTTACCAACTTTTAGCTGGCCGTTGAAACCGAATGCGCCGTTGTTAACCTCTTGTAGCACGCGGTTACTTCTGACCACGCCGCTGTTTACGAAATTTAGCACATGGTGTCTTAAAATTTCGCCGTGGTTACCAAAATTTACTACGCTGTTAATGATAATCAAGCCGTTATTACCTCAATGTACAACGCCGTTACTACCGATGACGCCGTTATTAACGAGATTTGCGTGAAACGCGTTGACTTCCATAATTAAAGGCTACTCCCTGGTTTAACACTTATTTAGCTGTCAGATTTTTTAAACCGAAATTAAAATTTGGAAGGCTTTAACCTGACTCATGGGACTAGGGTTTTAGGGGAGAGAATTTAACCCTCCCCATTGTGGTTTTGTGTGTGGGTGTTTCTTCGTACAGGATTTTCATCATGAGTATCCTTTAAATTAAAATTTGTGTTACGTATTTGACACATGGAGAGGAGTTTGAGGAATCTGTGGGGGGTACGATGGGGTGGTACAGCAGCGCCTTGCTTCGGCTATACGCTAATCTTTGAGAACGTGTATTCCATGTACCTAAACACCCAGGCAGATTTACTCAACAGACTTAAAAATCTTTCAGAGAACCAATACAAGTGCAATGTGTGTATTCCGCCCACCTGACCCATCCCTGTCACGTGTGCATACATGAAGTTTCAATAGAGGGACGCAATGACTTACAGATCGCTTTCATGGTTAGAGGTCAAGGGAAGGGGACACCCTCCCTGGACAAGCTCCCATTTCGGCTTGTGGAAATGGGATGAAAATTTCTTAAATTTGACAGCATAACAAATAGTTGCAAGTTACATAATCTTCATGAACAGTTGGGTTCCTCTACAAAACTTTACGCGAACAAATCGGTAACGAGGCGATCCGTTTTTCCGAATACGTAGAATGCTTCTAACTTTTGCTGCTATGTGCTGCATGGGTTGTTATAACAGAAGGAATGTTTGTATACATAACAACATTGAGTAAGTTAGGAAGCACGCGAGCAAACCCCCGTGGTCGGCCCGACTTAAACAAATTGTTAAAAATAGAGCTTTTATAAACATCCTCTTAGAATTTTAAAGGGCAACAGCAGTTGTCCCAAATTGAAGAAGTATAGTAGACTGTACAGTTTCGTTATTGGCTGTTGGAGTCATGTGACAACGTTTGTTTTCTTTCAGTGTGAAATCTACTAGAAATAACTGCTTGGTTACCTTGAGTGTGCAATATTAGATCGCAGAATGAAATGAAAGATAATTTGAAGAGAAATAAGACGAAAACTGTGCTATTTAGCTTTTTCTTCAAAATAAGTTTTCGGGAATGTTCTTTACCTTTAAGCTCGCAGGGTGCGTAGAGATTTTGCTAATTTGATAACCGTTTGTGATTTAAAAGTGATTCTTGGTCGAAATACCCGTCTAACCCCCTCTAACCCCATCTTATCTTATCGCTACAGAAATATAATTCAAATGTCCCTTGTGGAAAACTGGAAATCAAATTGAATTGAATTGAATATCCAGACGAACAATCAGCCATTATTGAACTTAGATATGATTGAGATGCTACTGAAAATTACTAAATCGATGAAATTGGAGCGCGCGAAAAGTTTCGCAGTTTGTGAAGAATTTGCAAGAATATGCCTAATTAGTGCTTATTGAAGGGAGAATTGTCCAACGCACTTGATCTACTTGGAAAGGTCGATATGGACCTAGTCGGAAAAAGCGCGCTAGAGTGAGAATGAGAAATTTCCAATTGGAATTTCAGATTTTCCAACGATCGCTCTGAAGATTTTCTCTTTTAGGGGCGGGGGGTTAAGACACCCCCACATACCCCGCTCGCGAGGGCTTGTTGGCGCGTATCTCCACCATCAGCTGGAATGTGGAAGTAATTACGGAATTAATCTTCCCGATCGCAGGAAACTGTCACTTCCCAAACACTCCAACATGCATCTGAACCACCTTTCCATTGATACTCCAAGTTTAAAATTAATTCAAGTGCTGGAGCAGGAGCTGTGACATTTCAGCCATCGATTTGGGCGGATATTTAAAGTGTATACTAGCAAACAATTCTCGCCGCCCCTGAAGAAAATGTCATCTCAGAGATTTTTGAAGGTGTACAATTTAAGATTGTTTTAGTTGGTACTATGACGTCACACATCAACGCTGAAAGCTACCTACATCACACTCCTCACCCCTGAGTAATATTGGTTCATCCATCGATATGTCTGGGCTAGGGTGGCCGTAGGCGGAAAAATATTCTCTGCTCTACTCACTCCTCTTCCCTTATCTATGGAGAGGCAGTTTGCATACTAATTTACGTCATTGCTACAATTTCTGCAACATTCCTATCGCTCCCATCCTCATTACTTTTTTCCCTTCTTATTTTTCTTTATTTTCCTTCTTTTCACTCTCTTCCCTCTAATTCCTTTCTTTCCCCTCCTCCTTTGTTCTTCCTCTCTCTTTTTTCTTCCTCTTTCATTTTTCTCCCCTATCAATGGGGTGAATAACATGCTTCCCCCACCCCCGCACACGCCGTTGGCCCCCGTATTTACCTAAACCGTGCTGAATTGGGCAGACTTTTGGTGCTTCAGCCGTGCAAAGATCATGCGTATACGAGGTTCGAAGGCAAAATTTTCCGCAAAATCTAAAATTTGGGAAGGAATTTGGAGAAAATCAAATCGGACAGGCAATTGCGTTTTTAAAAATAGCATGTTTTTTCGGGAAATACTAAAGCGTGCGCCATACTTAATACGTCATAATCGTGGTAAATTTTTTATGACAAATTGACAGAACTCTTACCAAAAATTCAGTACACATTCGGGCAGCGCAGAAAACTGTTATTCTTGAGTTTTCTACACAGTCTTCAACAGCTCAATACCCGCAATGGACGGATATCTAAATTCTTCCAAGCATTTGCTCTAAAGATAAAAAAGCTATCATAGTCAATATGGTAACATACTACCGAAAATCAAACAGATAAAAATAGTGACAAATTTGAGTGGCGCTTACAAGAAACAATAATTCTTCAGCCTGTTTTTAAACCTTGTGTAGCATTAAGCGCGAAAATGTCAGTTATTTTGATACTCTCAATTCTTTGCCCCCAAAACAGGAAACGATATACACGCAATACGGTGAAAAGCATTATCATGTTTTCAATTTCGTTGTAGGCTTATAGTCTTCCCATGAAAAGATATATACAAGACAATATTCGATGATAGTGGTACATTTTACTATTTTACAAATTTTTCTAACTGTTAATGTTCTGATAACTCAGCAAGTTGTTGATTTTTTACTTTATTATTGCAATCAAAACTCGAAACAGCGACTGCGTAGATCCTCCTTATAAGGCCCGATCAAATCAATTTCCGACTGTGTGAGGGGTCTATTTTTGAAATATTTTCTATACGCTTCTCGCAACTGATGTTGACGCTTCGCTCAGATGATCTTTTTGCCTGAAATAAAGTTGGGAATTAGTGTTTATCTGCAAACGAAAACTCAAATTAGGGGCTACTCAGAGTCTCCATGAGAGCCAGGGAAATGACATTCCTGGCTTTACCGTACGATTGATTTTTTCCAGACTTTCTGAACGATTCGTGCCAACCACTGGGTAGCGATCCGATTAAGTAGCCTTTTGGGGCAGAATGACATTTTAGGACAGAACATCTGTACCCAAACTGAAATGCTCCCGTAGGCCTCTGGCAGATTTGGAGTCCGGCAAGAAGTCACCCCTCCCCCTGATAGAAAAAGTCCCATACGGCCATGGCTGTGACAGCCTGCCCCAAGGTTGCCGTAGCATATAGGCTATGACAACTTATTTTATTCCGAATTGTTATTATTTTGATAAACAATTCTTTAAAGGACCTTGACCCATAGTCACTAAGCGGACTCTACGTATGCCAATAATGTATCACGCCATGCCCCAATTTAAGATAAATATTATAATTAAACATCAACTGTCACCTTCACATTTAAAACCAAAAACCCTGTCCAGAAAATGGAGACAGGATAAAATATAAAGTGACTAAGAACCAATGACACGTGCAGGAATTGTGAGGTGGAGAGGTCGGACGGTTACATCCCCTCACTGACATGTATAACGGCAGCATTCCAAAATACTTTGTCGGACGCAAACGGACATTTCGAAGTGTTGTTGTGTGTTGTTGCCCAAAATTCCAAATCCAAATTGATAATTACCCTTGTCAAGAGTAACAGGTGAGTTAAGTTGGTCAGAAGCTATATTAAAGACCCCTATAAGATGCAATCTGGAGGTTTTTAAAAGCTATTTATTTATGAAAATTCAAGCAATGTTAATTACGTATACCTCCTCTTCTTAAAAAAAAAACCATGTTGAATATATTTATTTTTACTCTAATGAAACGGGGAAGGGGTTTTACGCTCTTTCCTCTGGAAAAAAGGGGATTAGACTAATCTCAGCTTTGCGCCTTTGACGTAAACCCTTCATTAAACTTATGCAGAAGAAATTTAGAGAGTGAAAGAATTTTCAAGAAGAAGAATCTTGAGACAATATAGAAGTAGATCAGTTAAAGGATTCGATTCCCGACATGGAGGGCAGCATGAGTTGCAAGCTATTCCACAGGACTTCAAGAGTCGAAAGTGGTAGGATCTTGCTTCCGAGTTCCCAAGCCAGATCCGTCAGTACAGGTTGGAAGGTCCAGAGCAGTCACCCCAACTTATTTTGAAGCAGCAGCTAAATATCACGTGACTATTCTCTTCTCATTTCTCTTCAAAGTATTTTTTGTTATACTTTATAACTTCGATATTGCATATTCAAGGTTAACCGAACAGTTTTTTCTAGTAAATTTGACATTTAAAGAGAAAAATTGTTGTCACATGACTCTGAAACAGCCAATCATGGAACAACACAGTCTACTAAACCGCATCAAGTTGGGGCGACTGCTCTTGCCCTTTAAGAATAACATTATTTAGACTGTCTATGGCTTCCAGCCTACAGAATGAACGGATTCAAAGATAACCCGACCGAAACACCGTAAATTTGAGACCACACGACCTATACGTTTGAGATATCACCACCACAGTGACAGACAAAAGGGGTTTTAAAGCAGTGCCAGAGTAACATATGGGTTAAAGGGGTCACAACCTATCTTAAAGGCCCTTGTTAGGTGCAATCTGGAGGGTTTAAAGCTATTTATTTATAAAAGGTCAAACAATGTTGCAAATGTCCTCCTCATCTTCTTAAATTAAAAACCAAGGTACTGACATTTTAACTTTTACAGCCGCAATGAAAGGAGGGGGGGGGGGGGTTAGCCCGAGGCTTCTTTCTCTGGCAAAGGGGAAGCGAACTTATCTCAGCTTTACCTTATTAAACTTATGCAGATGAAAGTAAGAGAGTAAAAAAAAATGAGAAGAACAAATTTGAGGAAATGTACAAGCAGATCACTTAAAGGATTCGACAGCCTGCATGAAGGACAGCATGAGTTGCGAGCTATTTTAGAAGGCTCCAAGGACAGATAGTAGCAGAATCTTGTTTCCTTTCGAATTCCCGAGCTAGATCTGCTGGTGGAAAGTTAAACTAGGTGTGTCTTTACTAAGACTGCTTTGGGCTTACAGTCAACGGATTCATCGGATTCATATATTACCAAGAGGGCCGAAACACCACACATTTGCTGTGATTGGACAATAACAGCTCCCTGGTACATTCCCACCTATGCATCTGAGATTTCTCCGCTACAGTGATAAAGAAAAGGGGTTTGAAAGCAGCACCATCAAGGCTTAGCGGAATTTGTCATATCTGACGGGGTAACGAGTAAGAAAGGAACGAAAACAATTGAAGGAGAAAATACCCGAGATTATCCACAAAGAGGATGTCCAAATCTCTAAAACACCAAGACCACTTCCAGAATATATTATTGTTGTTAAGAAAGACGTTTCAAGGCAAAGGCTTTAAAACTGCTGGTACAATGAAGTGTTGCGAATAGGTTGTAAGTATAGTTTAGCCCGAGTTCAGTGCAATGTTGAAGTGGCCTAACCTTCTACATTTGAACTAAGGAGGACACCGTTTACCATTGTATTTTGTATTTAATTCATATTAAAAATGGAGTTCACATCTTTTCCTATTTTTTTTTTTACAAATAAAACCTTGGGCCATTACTTGACCTCAGGTTTTAGTCATTTATCGTTTGATCCATAACTCTTGGTCATATTGACCCACGGTGTAGTTATTCAAATTTCTTTAGCACCTTGCAACTAATCGCTGAGTTCATGGTCAAAGACTTCATGTATTACCGGACGTTGTCAGTGATGAGATTGTTGAAATTAAAGTTTTACCTTCTTCTTTTCTTAAGGAATGTTTGAAGTTAACAATACTGTTACATTTTGAATGCATAAATACCATTGAATGTACGCTGAGCAGGTTTTGATGTCGAAGCTTCAGAATACCAAACAATACAACATCATACCATAAAACTACAGATAGAGATTAAGAAGAATATGTATTTTAAAACAAACGCTTAACAAGAAAAATGATATCATTGGGGCTGAAGGCTTTGTAATTAACGAAAGAAAAAAAAAATAAACGAGAGAGAGAGGGAGTTTTAGGGAAAGCTACGTAAAGTGATTTCACCTGTTTTACAAAAATAAATGTACAGAAGGTATGAAATTTTGTACGGACAACATGTTTGTGTGCGAAACGCATACAGCAAAAAGTGATTCACTATCTTAAGTTAGTCACTACGGGGACAAATTGGCTCAGTTTTCGGATAGCGACTCCTTTTTTGTGTGTGTACGGCAAACGAAATATTGATAGCTCATTTGAATAAAAAGCTTTGTGATTTGAAAAACAAAGTTTCGACAACACTTGTTAAAAGTATGTCAAACTAATGACGGTTGAATTTTCCACAGCAATTTTTCATTAAAAGGTTAATCGATATGTATGTTGATCCTTAATTTAGTATTAAACAGCCTGTACATTTTTCAAATAAATGAGATATATTACACAAAAAATTATTCAACGGTACTAATTTGGCATACGTGAGAAGTTTCATTGTGTTATCACTTAACTTTTCACAATGTAAGCTGCTTAAACCACGCCTATTTGAGTTAAAACGAACACAGTATCCAACGGTGTCACACAGCCATCACACAGTGCAAATAAGTTCGGTTCTGGTTTAAACGGTCATCCACTCTAGAATAGGCAAAGGGTGTTTGGTCAATGCTTAGAAAGAACAACAGTGGCTCATTGGGTGCAGTGAAATTTAATAATATTCACTCCCCTCTTCGGACAATAGTTTAAATTCAAAAGATCTATTCCTCATTAACATGTCTCAGCTAAGTTGCTTCATATGAAGAGGGCCTTTAGTTACAAGCAGAAGCAGCTACATGCAGATGTAACAAAATTCCCACTAATTACCTCTACTAAAAAGGTAAATATACATGGAACGAGAACCACAAAAGCTTGAACAGAAGGACTGCTTTCTGAAACAGAAACGGGCAAATTTTTCAGTGAGCGAAGTGTTGAAGTTCTCTGCCTATAAAAAGTCTGTCCACCCCTTTTCGATTTTGTAAATAAAGGTCAATAAAACAAAGTAAGAAGTTGCCTTACTGCTTGCATTCTACACTTCGCAAACAGTGGGACATCTGATCAGTATTATACCACGTTTGTTTACATTTTCCGCTCGCTGTCTCCAACAAGCTTGTGGTTTCATGAGGCATGCTTCAGTAAGTTAAGCAGGAAGTTGGGTGAAATTTTATTACCCCACAAAACCTTCCTTTTGATGGGGACTCGGGTGAAATACCTCATAGGGTCAGAAATTCATCATGGAGGCGGATAAAAGATATGATAAACTGACCTGGTGGCCTTAAACGTACGACCATTCTGCTGATTTTAAACCTTCCAATCAGGAGTCTTTCAAAGCATATTTTTATTTACAAACATAACCTCAATATAGTTTTGTGTTGGCCCGTGAGACAGGAGTCCATGTCTACGAGCACACCACTTTTCAAGAGAAGACTGGGGTGTTACACCTACAAAAAGTGGTGTGCATGATTCGGTGAGCAGAATACTTTATCCTTACTGCACGTAAGACGATTTTTTTACATTTCATGATATATGGGGTAATGAAACAACGATTACCAAACTACCAGTTTTACACGCGATCCTCTCAATCTTGTCCTTGATATTGTTTTGTTTACATGTTTTATTGTTATTGATATAATCTTTCCGAAAACAACTCATTGGGAAGAGCAGTAGCAAAGTTATCAGTTTGTACCGACCATCAGGTCCACGACTCACCTTTTAATTTCCAAGTTGCGGAAATAAAATCTGTCTTGATGTAGCTCTCTGAGATTTGCCATAAAATTATATGTGATGCAAAGTACCGCATTTGTCACCTATCTATTCAGCATCACTGTTACACTACAGTTTAATGTTCTTTTCAAAGATACACTACTACGACTTGGCATCCATAGGCGACTTAAATTTAACAAAAATTTCCCAAAAGGAGAAGACTTTAACAAACACGATAAACTATCCGGTTCCTCAATCCCTTTTTTACTACCCCAGTAACACAAAAGATTCAGCAGATTTGCGTATCATAACTGCTTCACGACGAATTCAACCAGTATGGAATGACATGTAGAAAGAATTTTACATGATTGACGTACCGCACGTTGTGTTAGCAGTTACTTGTGATGTGATACTATGATGAGACTCCATGGTTAAATGGACTTTAAAGAGTTTTCTCGCGAAGCCCAAGAACAACTATGTCACTCAGATCGTTTTGGAGAACCCCACGGTCCATCTTAATGAAATATGTTACCAAATATCGCAATAGATTACATGCTAATATTTTTCCTCAGCAAAATGGTTCTCTTTTACCACCCCTTTCTGAGCAACACACCCCTTTGTTGTAAAATCGTCAGTTGTTACAAAGTTTTAAAACTGTAATAACCCCGAAGTAAAAAAATGACTGTTTCGCTTATCTGAAAACAGATTTTGCGAGCAAAAATATGACGTCAGATAATGCAAAATATTTCACCAAATTGCTTCCGAAGATTAATGGAAGTTGAAATTTTTCACACACCCTCCCTATAGACTACTCTCCAGGACGACAATTACTCGCCTCGTGTTTTCCTTACCCAGGCTATCAGAACACCCTATAACACCCCGTGATTCCTACCATTCTCACTACGTCAAGATACCGAGGGAGTCAATAAAGCTTCCTCCATATCGTTAAGTAGTTATTTAGTATTTTAGTTAAACTAGATGAAAATAGATACCTCCGTTTCTTATTGAGATGTTTTAATTTCTAATAATTTCTGTGACGTAGGGTGTAAGTTGAAATATTGTATTTCGTATTATTTTCACGACAAACGTTGCATTCTCAGAGTTGAGACACGAGGTATGATGTCGCAATTATTTTTATGTTGGAAGTCCTGATTATACCTGATTACTTTGTTTCATGAATCTTTTACGTAATAACAAAACGATAACAGAAGTCCCTACTGATTCCAAATCATGTTTCTTGTCACACTCGCACGAGAGATCAGAGTCCTGATTTTATCTCAATACAACAAACAAATCTGAAACTGATGATTCCCTTAAATCAGAGCGTGACTGAAAATAAACTTGATTCCCGTCGACAATAAAAAGTATGCGTTATCGCCATAAGAGTATTTTTCCATATTCCAACCAGGAGGGATGTACCGAAAAATATCCCAATAGTTCAAGTGAGACCACTTAACTGCATTTTTTTGAAGATAATACTAGACTTGATGGTTCTCAGCTGTAGTACCTTGAGGTAGTTTGAAAACTCAAATTTCAGGGTTGCCGTTCTTCTGGCTGAGGTCTCACATTGTCCACAACAAGTACATTTTTTTCAGTTCAAACAGAAAATGTTTGTCACAATAACAAGTGATAAGCTGAAAATTAATCTAAACAATGAAAGACTTTCACAGTAGGTTGGATTCATGACCTTTATTTTGCATTATTTTATTGTTCATATGTGTACTGGAAGGAGTGAGGGCGCTATGCGAATGTCTTCCATGATTTTTTTATTTTTATTTTTATTATTATTGGATGTATTAAGGGAATATGCTAAAACTCTTCCCTTTTAAAATCAAATTGGTTTCGACTGTGACTAGTAAAATAAACATTTTAAGTTACAATCGACATTATTTTGACGCTTGGAATTCATACAGCATGGACAAATGGACCCTTGACTATAATCCCTTAAGTTCGTAAACGCAAGAAAACAAAGTTTGTCTAATTTATTATGTTTTTTTTTCTCGGCTCAAATACTTTACCTTGCCTGTGTTTATGTTATCTTTGAAACATTGAAACATCGGTGCAGTCTCATGAATTACATCAAATGAAAAAAAATCTTTGCAAGAAAAATAGCCTAAATTAGTTACCCTGTCTAAAGTTGCATGACTGTAAAAAAAAAATGATATAATGTAGAGGACGATGTTGTGCCGATTGTGGAACTATTCAAGCCATTTCATTATATAGATGAAAAACTCCACGTTTGTCATGATAGTAACAAAAAATAAGTGCAAATGTTTTTAATTTCCAACAAAGCTAATTCTAAAAATGGAAATTCTCTGAAAGTTATGAATCTTTTTAATACTTCATTCTAACATTTTTAAAACTAATACTCCCCAAAAATCTCTCTGCGCCAGCTTGTCTCGCAATCTTATACGCTCAATGAACGTGCCCGTTTTACACGCATGCAAACGCCGTGCATGAAAAAAAAAAAAAAAAACACACGCATACACACACAAATGAGCGTCGTTAAAAGAAGGGTTTAAGGTCATCACAGGATTTGATATGTCAGAGGGGTACTTATTCTAAGCATTTTGGTGAAATTTGCATTGAAATCCGATGTGTAGTTCTCAAGATATGAGCACGAAAAGTTTTCACATTTTCACCAAAAAGTATACTTGAAGCAAGCACGTATGGCATCATATCCCCACATTAGTGCACAGTCTTTTGTTTTTCTTTAAACGTTAGAGTTGATTTTCTTCTCAAAAAATCCCACATTATTAAAATGTGATTGCCTAAGTGGCATAAGAACTTTACAAACTTTGCATCCCTCACAGAGACATCCTATTGCAATTAACTCCAAGGTAAACACAACAGTCTAATAAAACAAAGGGAAACAAAACATTCCTTGTTAATGTGAGGAAGTGATATAAGCTCTGCTGCCCTCAAACTCACTTTGGAACAAAAATCTACTGACTTCATTTACTGATATCTCGAAAACTACATGTCAGATTTGAATGAAACTCTCACCACCCTGTGTAGTTTTGGTTCCTCTTTCACATATGAAAATTAAATTTTTGCTTAAACCTTCCCTTTAACTTACTAAATAACGTGACACGACACGACGGTGTGAGCACCACACTAAAAATCAGGTGCAATTTTAAAACAAATAGACTCATAAAAGAAAACGTATTCGATGGCAGGTTCATGCTATAAAGGAATCTGTCACGTTCAGTTGCCAATATCTATGGAGACGAACATGTGGACAGTTCAAGATATAACTGCTTTCACGGGAAAATGAGGTTTCCCAATTGATCGGGAAAAAATTTACCTGTCTAAACGGTATGAATTTTTATGGGCAGTAGGTAAACCAGGATTGTGTCATGGTGGTGTAGAACGACATGGGGAAAGTCTAAGGGTAGAGAGAAACCCCGCTCTTTATTTATTTTTTTTTTCATTGAAAGGTTGGGCCGGGGAGAGGGGAGAGCTCAACTGCCAAACCACCGCGAGGCAACGCCACTGATGAGCACTTTGTGTGTACCTCTTCACAGTCGTCGATTTGTTAATTAAATGTGTGTGAATTCAAATACAAGATAACAGATAAGACACAAAGGGTGAAATCACTAGGGGCTTTCAACGACGTATTAACAAGCACTAATGTTGGCACGAAACACCTGCACACCTTTTTTAGGAATATAGTGCACAAAACCTTAAGTTAAATTAAGCTAAGGACAAATTATATAGCAATATATAGCAAAATTGCTTTTCCATTTCCCTATCAACAGAGGTTTAAAACATGCCCGAATTTCTCTTTCCTAATTCCGATAACAATTGTAAGGTTGTTTTGAACGTCATCTCCGTTGGATTTGCGAGGTAGGAGGGCAATGCAACATGGGAAATATTTAGAAATGGCTCCACCCATGGCAAAATATTCCTCCGATCTGCTGAAAATTTATTTCCCTCGAAAGCGGTTATCTTGCGAACTGATGAACGGTAACCAAAAAACAAAAACAAAAAAAAAAAACAAAAAAAAAAAAAAGGAGAGCTTTTAAACTGAGCAGCTGCTTAGATTCTTATTATCTTTAAGATGTTGCCATTGTGTTGTTTTTATTATTAAATATGACCTAAGTGACCGCATTTAGGAATGATTTTGCACTGCATTACACAGTACACACTATTGTAGTCTTCTTAAATAGCAGGTGTCAAATAGTCCTCTTTTTAGAAATCAATACACTGGTGGATCGGATAAAGATGCATAAGTAATACATCAACGTCAATCTAGCTATTCGTTCTCCTATTATAACTTTATAGAGACGGGTGAAATTAAAGGAGGATAGGGGTATACATGTCCTGAAATTACTAAAAGTAAAATGATGTCAATAGATGATGGTGCATGTTGCGTAACCTATTGTCTTTCTGAACTACGGCCTTTTCGGCAATAATTATTTGACTGAAAGCGTTACCTATTGCAACAGGGCACCTTTTCGACTGTCAAAATAATGTTTTTCTCTTTCCATCTACATTATGTTTGAATCTTGTATACACATGGTATGAAGATTCTTTGAATTATATTCACTAAGAAATTGTAACTTACATTGTTGCCAGATGCGATTTCCAAAAGCTGTATAGTAGACCTCTGTAGTAGAGGATTGTTTTCCACCTCGAACTGAATTGTTTTCGAACATAGATCCTTCACAGTGTCTAAGATGTTTTCAACACGGCCACCTTGTTCCAACAAACATAACACTGCAAATTTGTCACCGCCATCGTGTCTTCTTACATTTTTAATAATTTTACCAGCGGCTTTGGGGACAAGTCCACATGCAAAACGATAACAGTACTGTACATCTGAAGGATTCATGTAACGCAAAGCTCGTGCTAAATTTTGAGGCTTTTTCATTGCGAACTTTCCTAAGTAGTGCGCTGCGTACCATTCACAGAAGACTTTATGATAAAACCTTACTTCTACTTGATCACAAGATGAACTTCGCAATTCATCATTTTCAATGTTCTCTTCCTCGACTAGAATACCAACCCTTATGTACTGATCATAAAAGTCCTTTCCAAGTCGCCTTACAAGTCCTTCTTTGTTCCATACAATTTGCTGATGTTTCTTAGACAATCCTTCGAAGGCGACTTCATTGAGTTCGCTATGGTCATTTTCATACAAGTGATATCTCTGTACATTTGCATCATCCATCTTGTTTCTCATGTGGCTGTGAAAACACTGTATCATGTACTGGAAGAAACTCGTGATAGTCTTGAATGTCTGGAAATCTTTGTTTTCATGACTCATGTGAGCAAACATAACAAAGAACAAAGGAACCTGACAGAGATCACCTAGGATAGGATTTTCCTGTAAACGTTGTTTTATTCTGTCAGCTGCAACTACGTCATCACCTACTACAGCCTTTCGAATGTACTCATCTCGCGCTCTGTCGTCAAATCCAATTAATCGCAATCGTCCTGTGTCTGGTGCATATCGTCTAGGTAAAAACCTGGTAGTGATAAATATTTCAAATTGATGAAAAACTGGGGTCATTATCATTTTCATAACATCAGACAGAGGAATAGTGTCTTCATCTGGGTATTCGTCAAATCCGTCAAGTATCACAAGTACGGATTTGCTGTTGTGTAGTATACTTTCAATGTCATCTTCAGTGAGTTGAGACCTTGATGAAAGTATAAATCGTTTAATCGCGGTGTAAATTGAAGTTACTCCTCCCAATTGTCTCAGTCGAAGTAAAATCAGTATTTCCACATCTTTTAGATAAGATTCGTGTACACTGTTACACCAGTCATATGCGTATTGAAGGGTGAGGGTTGATTTTCCGTACCCCGGTTCCCCGATCAAGAATTTTCTGTTAGCTTGAATACGTGCTTCACGGAAAACAAAGTGGTAGGAACCTAATATCAACCATGACTCTGCCAAATATTCAATACCTCCCTCAACAAATACCCTATCCACACAGTACAGTCGATCTCGTATATACGGAATAGGTTGAACAGCGTCATAAAGTTGCTTGTATCTGGCTTTCAATTCTCTCAGGAAAAGTTGTTTATTAGCTGGAAGAAAATGAAAAAAACAAAAGGTTACACACATGAGCGAAGATCAGGATCAGGGGAACTTGCCCTCCTCCAATATTTTGGAGGAGGGACATAGTATCAAATACCCCCCCCCCCCCAATATTTCAGGTGTGAATAAATATATATGGGGGTGATTCATTTTTTGTAATTATAAGTAGGATAGTCATCACAATTTGCGATTGATGGTAAAGGAAGCCTTCTGATTACGGGAGATTTTTCTTCTTCTAGTACATATTTGGTAAGAAAATTGGTTCGAAACGGAATAGCATGCCCCTCAGAATATGTTTTTAAACATTTACACTGGGTTTGCATCCGCACAAGGAGGATCTTTAAGGCTTTTTGGAAGGGGGGGGGAGGGGGCGCACGTACAAGGTAGTTGGGAAAATTAGAACTTGGAATTGTCTGGTATGAAAATTGGAGATTTTTCCATTTCTTCAAGATAAGACAAATATTTTCAGTATTTCTTGAGCACAACCCCGTTTTTTCTGTTTATTTCCGGCCGGAAATTTTTTCGAAAAACCGCTTCTTCTGACAAAGATTCAGGCTGCTGGATCATTGACGGGACAAAGGTGTCGTTTCTTGTCGTGTGTATCCTTTCATGATCTTTGGGTGAGTCCGCGTAATTTTTACTACAGCAACAAATTTCTTGCAAAATGTGAGCATTCCTCGCGTGTAGGATTCCCATTAGAAGCTGAACCACTTAACCAGCACTAACTTATCGAGTGGAAGTTCAAAGTGGATTTTCGTGCACCCCATCACCCTTTGGGGTTTCATGTAGCAGCCTCCTTGTCTGTACAGACTAACACTTCGAACGTAATGACTGAATAGTTGTTTTTAACTCGTACTCGGGCCACCTATTTATTTCGAAACTTACTTTTTTTCTTCTTGGGGGAAAAATAAAAGCAGTTCAAAGTAAAAACACCATGATGGTCTATGACAAGCCTGAGATACCAAGCGGTTCTCACAAATCGCTTTGCACCCCTAAATGAGGATTCGAGTTTCGATGACCATTGTAAACCGTCCCTATCTGAAAGCATTCAGCCAAATTGGTACACTGGGCTTAGCTACTGGGGGGGGGGGGCAGGGGAAAGTTTCCCCCTGGAAAAATTTGGGAAAATTGAAAGGAACTGGGAAAATTTGATGAATTTTCCTATTCTAACAAAAAATTCTCAAAATTTTTGTTAGGATTAGATATTGTGAGACATTCCTCATATATAATTCGTATTTCCATGCAACAAATTAACACAAATTTCGTAAGTGTGGCATGAACCGGCCCGACTCGCGTTCCACAGAAATGTTCTCCCCTCGCAGCAGATTGAGTGTTCTCTTGTACACGCGCGGGTGTTTTGATCAGTGCATTCCAGTGCACAAGAAGCTGTTATTCAGGAATTTAACAAAAGCTGATACAGTACAACCATAGTTATTATACCTTTCCCTGGTTGGGAAACTCCTTACGCACACTGTGTATGCACAGACCTATAAGCTGTATGTACGTTCATCGTTTCTGTAAGGTCCGTCCGTAACTGTCCGTAAAAGAATGTTGAGCTCTTCAAAAAGTTCATCTGGTGACTTTGAAGGTGCACATGATCGATTAGTAGCGATATGGCTGAATTGAGTGATGCACTTTTTCTGATGTGAAGTGATATTAAAGTTGACCAAAGGGCTAAAAGGGAACTCCAAACGCCCCCGTCCCCCCTCCCAATCAGTAAGTTTTTAAGATTTTTGAATAAATGGAGAAATTTTATGTTCTCGGGTTTCTTTTTCCCTTTTTAAGCGTAAAACTGGTTTCGAGGCCTGGCGTTTGGAGACCGTAGCTGAGGACATTCAGTAGGCCCTAAAGGCTTATCATACCGCAGTCAGTGTGCGATAAGGGTGAAGCAGACCTACTTCATTACGCTAGGTGGGCTTCCTAAAATTTTGTACGACCATAGTTGCTGATAAATATTGTATAATACACTCGTCTCATGAACCGTTACAGTCGTTTGTTAAAATGGTTTAATCCAACTAGTCTAACTTTATACAGCGCGATTGCTACGCGCTTCGCAATTTCGCGGAATTGTTCAGTGTGCTTACCAAGTTACTGTTACTAGCCCAGCCTTCGATTGTCCCGCTATTTTAGTTTGGGTACAGTTGTTCTCGCTTTACGGTTGTTCTAATTCAATACTGTCAAGACAGATATCTTAATCAAACCTTTCGCAATAATAAACGCCGTAATTGAAGTTATTACAGTTTGATAATTGTTCACAAGAGACTCTCGAAGAAACCAGTTTACCCTGTCTGCATATATACCGTACGTATGGAGAGTCCTGCAACAAGGCTCTCGTGTACTACCAACGTCACGTGACTGAAGAAAACCGTAGCAGTCAGTTCGCGGAGTATCCAAACCAGGGAAAGGTATAACAACTGTGGTACAACTAACACTGAAAGGCTGTAAACCAGAACTTAAGGATATGATCACCTTGCACAGTCTCTGCGTTGTACACTTTGGGAATTTAGTGAAAGGATGTGAACACTGACAAGTCACTAACGTAGACCCCCGAGGTTATATTGTCCTACAAGCTAGCAGTGGGAGGGGTTTAAACTATACCGATTTTACTCTGTGTACATAACCATGGATGGGGCTGAAACAATCCATGGCTTACGAAAAACTTAAAGCTAGTCTAGAAATTAGAATAAGCGTGATCCATAAGCATAGGTCTACTTAGATTTTGTTACTTAGCCTAATTCTTGGGGGTTTACAGACTAGTTCGGGAAAATAGCTTTCTGCTCACTTGGGGTGTAACAATGAACAGGTCCATAAATACCTTGCAGCCTTTAACACTTAGCATACTGGATATCCTGTGTTATCGAGACACTACTAGACCTCCTTTCGGTGGCGTACGAAGGGGAGACTATTGGACCATGTCCCCCTCCCTCACGGATGCCATTTTTTGTTCTTAAAATACGTAGTCATACTTTAGTAACACAGATTTTACTTCAAAATATAGTATATGTGGCACCAGATTGCATGCAAGGACAAGTTTTTCAAACATTTTCAACTTAAAGGGAAGGACTGTCTCTGCAAGGCCCCTCAGTGATGCCATTTTTTTATTCCAACAAATAGGCAAATTCTGTCAAATTCCAATTTTTACTTAAAAAGGGTGTATCTTACTGGTGGCACCGACTGATTAAAATAAAGACTACATGTTTAGATTCTCTTTAAAGCATGAATACGCAATTTTTGGCCATCTGAAGGGTCTGGTTTTGAAATTTTCCCTGCGCTCCGCACCAACCAATGGAAGCGCTCCGCTCAGATTTTTGGGGCACAGTTACATTTTTGGGGTCAAGGTAGCTTTTAACTCCAAGATCACTTTGCAAATTGTGAACAGAATTGTGAAGTGAACATTTTATTGCAAACGACAAAACAAGATAGCGACTCGTTATATTCTTCGTATAAGTCTGGAAAATGCTATTTCCGGCCACCTTAGTGGTCTGAATTTTCGAAATTTTCTCCACGCTCCGCGCCGACCTATGGTGGCGCTCCGCTTATATGATCTTCATGACAAAATAACGTTTTTTGGCCAGTAAAAATCCTAAATCCTAAACCGATCAATGCTCTTTGATTTTGATTCCTAGAAGTATGCAAATTTATTTAAAGACAAGTTTTACTTCGTCAGGTAGCGTTAATGGCATACGAATGCATGTAGAGACACGAAAGTTTCAGTTTTATTCTCACTAACCACCAAGATTCAGCTTTTCACACTCTTCCTGTCAAAATCAAAAATCTTGCACCATTTTGCATCTACGCCCCTTCAAAACGTCAAAAAATTTCAATGCGGAGGGGGTACCCCTCTCCTTAAATCCCCCCCCCCCCCCACCTCGACAGGCGATCACTCAACATACTGCATGCCCCTTGAGAGAAATCCTTCGTACGTCACTGCTTTAGTACATACAAATAAACAAGATATTGTTGACCAAAATAAATATACTAAGAGTTGTTTTTTCCAGTTGCTGTAGGCTATGTTATACATTAAGATTAAAATACAGGTAATATTACATAATGACAAGGTAATGTTGTTAAACTTGTAAATTGGCATATTTTACATAAAAAACATACACATTGACCGGGAAAAGTTTTAAGGAAATTTCATACCTTTTCCTCCTCTGGAAAATATCCTAGCTATACGCCACTGCAGTGAACCGCTGTGAGTTGAAATCATCCTTAACAAACTACAACTTTATTACAACCGTACATGAAGTACCACTTAAGATGATCCACTGGATGAAAGATTTTATAGAAGTATTCCTCATCGGTGTGATCAGCTTAATTAAAATTGATTACGAAATGATAATTATAATATACTATAATATAATACATACCCATACTGACATCGTAACGATCGCCCCAAGTAAAGGTTTAGTGAAGTATGCTGTCATTGCATGGAGGTACTGGTGTGCATTAGTTCATTGCCAACACCTGGCCTTGTAACATAGTAATGCATTTACTGTTGTATGCTGTATGTTTCGTCCTCTACAACACGCGTTTCGTGCATTGCTAGACTTATAAGCTCACGAGTCTAAAGGTCGGCAGGATAAGGGGTAAATGATATATTCAATCGAAATATTACAAAGTAAATACATATCACGTGATTTAGCTTCAAGTGGAATACCAACAATGAGTCAGTCTAAAGTTCTCACTTTGATGTATGTGTACTGTCGCAGTGTTCTACTTGTAAGCATATCTATGCAAAATAAGTAGAACCAGTACCTGGCATTACTATGGGCATATTTAATATTTAACTCGAGGCAGGGTGAGTTGACTGCATATCAGGGAAAGTAAATAAATGTAAACTGAATATCTGCGATAAAGCCAATTGCTATAGAGAAATCAAACGGTGTGACTGGTTGAAAAGGGGAAGGAAAAATTATTTGCTTCGATACTAAGATTAAGTTCAGTTTTAAACCTTTTGACTTATTTCCAGTTTTGGAACACTGGTTTGTTTTCCCTACTCTATTGCTTATATTGGACGATACGCCCAAAACGAGAAGGTTCCACTCAATCTTACCTGGAGAAGCTGAAATGCACGGTACTCTTTCAATACTATGCTTGACACTGCTTTAAATACCGATCCACGAGCAAATTTTTAAAACATACTGGTCAGTAAAGCTCTATTTAGGACATGGTATAAAGTATTACGCACGTATGTTATAGTTGTACCTACCTACCTAATTATTTTCACGAACGGGGAGGGGGGGGGGGCACTGCTTGGACCAAATTTCTGAGTGGGGGGTCACCGGGAGCTGGCGAGGAGCGTATCTAGAAAATGTTTGTTCTTCATACCTTCTAAATGAACGTAACTGACCCTTCCCATGCTTGCTTGACAATGGTCCCTTTTACGGTTAGATGTTCCCTTAACAGCTTTATATGCAGAAACAGAAAAGTCAAACGGTTTTATCACTTATTTTATCCTTTGTTCGTTTGAAGGCGTAGTTAGATTTTCGACTAAGATAAGATGTTGGGGGGGGGGGGGTATGACTGACGGTTATTTTTGACCTATGGAGGAGTCTAATGAGAGCCGTGTTCACTCTTTTGAAAGTTGTTTGAATATTTCAGGATTTCATGACGCCATTTCGTAAATTTTTGGCAAATTTTAAGGATCGACCTTTGCTCTTTTCAATTTTCCGACCACCGCTCCCATTATACAGGTATGCAGTCAAGATGACCCACTTTTTTCTCGTTTCTTCTGTTCAATCAAAACGGTGAGAACGCGCAACTTAATAAATATTTAGACTATGTATTTGTTTCAAAATTAAATAGGTAAAGCACTTGTTATCTGCACAACTGTTTTCGTGAAATAATGGCAAAAAATGTGAAACAACGCGTTAATTCCACTGACAATGCTCAGAGCATATTGCCAGATGGGCCCCAGTTGATAACAACATCATCTGCTATACACCAGTATTCTTGTAGGTACATTTTCTCAATAAAGCTTGCTATCCCACCTGATCCGCATTTAGACAATCGTTGTTAATTATCGTCCTTTCTTGTAAGTAATCTTTCTGAGCGAGACGCATCTAGCAATAGCAAAACATGTCATATGGCTTGTTAATTCACAAGTTAACAAGAAATACCATTTTAATTTAAAGTGTACCTCAAGTCAAAAAACTGCAATAATATTTTTTAAAGCGCATGAAAAATGAATTCCAACAGCCCAACTCCCATCTTCATCGGACTTTCCACAGGCGGCGGAAGCGGGTGAGGGGGGGGGGGGCAGGATTAAATTCAGGTAAACTGTGACAAGCTTCATATCTTCGGAATCTCTTGACTTTTTACCCGCCGGGTTTCAGGATGAATAATTTTCTAACAGATTTGGAGTGGCTAAAATTGGCTACATTGGTGTGGATTTCTTGGGGATGCACAAAATTGTTCAAAAATCATACTTGGTGGGTAGCCTATTTGGGTCTAATAGCTCAAAAAGCTATGACCGTTACTTCATAGATAATCACAACACAATGCCCGAAATTGTCGAATATCCAAATTCTTTCGAGCATTTGCCCGAAAATGGAAAAGTATCATAGAAAGGGTAACATAGTTACGAAAGGTTAAGGGATAAAAAAAATCGCGACATATTTGGGAAGCCTGTGCAGCTTTAAAGAAACAATTATTCTTGAGACTGTTTTTAAATCTTGTGTAACACAATACCCGAAATGGCCGATTATTTTAATAGCTTCAAATCTTTGCCGAAAAACAGAAGACGCTGTATTTAAAGAAAAATTTCCATGGAAAATAAAAAAAAAAATCTGCGACACATTTGGGTAGAATGTGAAAAAAAGGTTTTCATCATCCCAACTTCACACTGTTGTCTTGCAAATATTGCCCGAAATGGTCAAATAATCAGGCAAAGGTTAAAAAAAAGGTGGGACGTTTTCAATTGCCAAATTAATTCAACGGATAGACAGGAGGGTATTCAGGTGCCCAAAAGTTTACCATCTATCCTGCTCAGATAAGGGCAATGGTTATGAGAATCGGGTTATTTGTTTTTCAAAACTTTAATGATGCAGGGTGAGAATGTCTTCCCGTAAGTCTGCTTGAAAATTCAATTCAACTCACCTTGTTACGTGACAATTCTGTCAATAAGTGTTACTAACAGAAGAAAAATCATCTACTTCATTTCACCCAATGGTAGTGGTAAATTTTATCTGATTCTTCTGATCAAAATAGCGACTGCTAAGATCCCCATAGGCCTATTTTTTCAAAAGTAAAATCATATATAGTCGGAAGTTCGGGTACACATTTTTTTCTATATATATTGAATATAGCCAAGAGTCGCAATAGAGTAAAATTCATTGGCATGTTTGCAATTCCGGTTTGCAGTTTCCCCCGAAAGTATGCGGGACCATTTCATCGATTGGTAGCGAAACATTTTATCTGGTAATTTTCTGATCAAATAGCGACTGCTTAGATCCCCCTATGAGCCTGAGCAATGTCATTTTCGACTGCCTCAGGGGTTATATTTTTCAAAATTTTCTGTTCGCTTCTCGCCAACCAGTAGTGAAGCTCCGCGCAGATAGTCTTCTTAGCAGCATTTTAGTTTCAAGTGAACATTTTTGTGCAAACAGAACTTCGAATTAACGACTTCTAAGACCTCCTATAAGCGTAGGAAATGCCATATGTGACTGTCTGAAGTGAGCAGATTTTTTATAAGCTCCTGTACGTTTCTCCCCAACTTATGGTGGTGCTCAATTAGATCTCTTCATAGCAGAATTTAAGTTTCAAGTGATCATTTTATACAAAAAGAAACGCAAAACAGCGACTGCATAGATCCCCGTATAAGCCGGAGCAATGCCATTTTCAACTGTCTGAGAGGTCGGATATTTGAAAATGTTTTGTACGCTTCGCGCCAACCAATGGTGGCTCTCCGCTTACTCTTTCTGGCTGAATTTTAGTGTGGAACGAACGTACGTTTATCTGCAATTGAAACTTAAAAAACGACTGCTTGGACCCCCTGTACAAGCCTGGGAAATGTCTTTTTGACAATCTAAGAGGTACGAATTTTCAAATTTTCTGGTCGCTCCGCGCCAACCAGTGGTGGCACTCCGCTTTGACTGTCTTACGGGCAGCATTACATTTTTCGGTCGAAAATCTTTGACCCCAAAACTGAAATGCTCCCCTGCGCCTCTGGAAATACCTTATTCAGGTGTGCACTGGAACAGCTGCTTGCATCATTCAGTAGGATTCCGGATTTGCGATCCTAGGATACATAGTCCAGTGAAGTAATGAACTGAGCTAATCAGTATCTCAAAAGTGTTTTAATCTTAGAAAAATCACAAAATTTTCTCACCAGAATTAGTGACAAATATACCTGGCAAATGCCATTTCCAGCCATCTGGGAGGTTTTAAAATCCAAAATTTTCTTTCTACGCTCCTCGCCAACTGATGGTGGCGCTACGCTTAGATAGTAAACTCCAGCCACCCCCTACAAAAGTTTTCAACCTTCCCCATGAACCCCTACCAGGGCTCTGCACCCTGAAACCCCACCAGGGGCCCTTAAGCCGTCCCCTGGACCCCACGCCGACGGGGTTTTGTGCTTCGCTTAAAACCGGACCCCTTACGGCGTCACCATTTTGTCGGCTGCCGAAAACTTGTGGCCTACCAATAAAAAACATCTTCCGCCGCCTATGCTTTCTAGAGCCGAAACACAAAATGTTGACATGCTACTTTCTTGTTGTATAACTCACATTAGCCTACCTGCTTTGTTTTACTTTAAACCTAGAAATGTTTTATGACCTTGAACACTTTCTTGTTAAGCATGTTGTACAAAGGGGACCTAATTAATAACATCACCCTATAGGAGTAAGTCTGCTATCACACCTAGGTAAATGATCCGGTAACGTTCGAAAAAACAAAGAAATACAAAGATTGTTAACTGATTAGTACAAAAATTGACATCACAAATTATTACACAATGTACCATTTTACGTTGAGTAAAAAAGAGAAAAAGAATTTATTTTTCGTGGTTTTTAATGTACCCCGAACATATCTCGTATGTGAACACACTGTTAAAAAAAAATTCTGTAAATTTAAATAATTTTTATGGCAATTATTTTTCCAACCAAATAATGTTTTTTTTTTTTACAGCCAGACTGTAATCATGAAAAAACATTGAGGGTTTGTTTTTTCTTTACAGTTTTTGCATGTAAATTATTTTACAAACGTCTACTGTAAAATCGAATAGAATTGTTCTGTTTTGTTAACTTTAATTTTATGTGAATTTACAGCCTACTGTTTTTATTCCGTAATTTTTAATATTTATTATAATATTGCTCTTTTACATTTCATATGTTATTACGTAACATGCACTTCACCATTACGTAGATCAGGTATTTGCATATCAACGTAATGTGTCGTTGCGAAGTTGTTTTCAATCAAAACACATTGAGGATGCTTTGTTGTCGTATTGTTGTCAAGTAGACTGCTATCTCTAGGAACTTTGTAATTGGAAAGTCACATTTTTTGTACGATGTAATAATTGTTTTTAAAATATATATAAGACAAAGAATGCAAATACATTGGTAGCAAACATTTTCAGACACGGTAAACAATAGGTTTATCACTTCCTGATTAAAAAACGCCAAAGAAAATATTATTCAAAGCAACAACAATCATTTTGTTAGGAAAATGCCTACAAAATAAGCTCCACCCATTTTTGAAAAATGAGATTTACGTCATAAAGTGTTACATTTACAGACTCTTTCAAGTAAATTTGTGAAACGTTTTTAATTTGCTCCGAATAAGTGCATGAGCGCCTGTGGCGATGATTTGACATCAGTATACCAATTGTCAGTGCTCTGAAATTAGGGCCTTGCAATTTCTTTTTACTTAAAAATGTGTGTCAAAACAGCAGTTGTATGATATTTATAACTAAGAATAACTAAGAATGCTTTTATAATAAATGTAAGTTAATTTTCAAATAGGGCCATAAATTTGCCAAAAATGTTTTTTTTTTAACTGAAACTTCCCAGAACGATGCATGTTATATATTGAAAATTTTCTGGCTATTTCTTATTTGTTTGTTTTGGGTTTGTTTTTTTTTTCTTTTTCACCTTAAAAACAAAATGAACGTTTGTTAAATGACAGTATATTTATGGGAAATCAGAAAATACAAAATACTGTTAAAATTTCTGTAAATTTACAGAAAATTTGTACAAAGCAGTAATATATATATATATATATATATATATATATATATATATATATATATATATATATATATATATATATATATATATATATATATATATATATATATATATATATATATATATACATAGCGGGAGGTCCCGAGGAGTTCCCGAGTTCGAATCCCGGTGGAGTCAACATCGTTTTTTCACCTCAGCCAGATTTTCCAGCTTTACCAATTTGATTTATATATTCCACGCAGCTGTCGTCAGGTTTATTTTCACTTCATTTCTGCTTTCACAGGTTTCTGTATCTCTTCGGAGATCCGCTGGTGAATAAACAATTGTGTTCAGCTGGATAGCATCAATTTTGATCTCTGGTTAGGCTCGCGTCAAACGAGAACTAGTGCTGTTCCAAAAATTAGGCGCCTGCTCAGGAGGTGAATTGCGAGTTGCTTCATCTATTATTTGAACAAAGACCTAACCAACTTGGCTTCATGGCTCAGTGGTTAGAGCGTCCGCACTAGAAAGCGGGAGGTCCCGAGTTCGAATCCCGGTGGAGTCAACATCGTTTTTTCATCTCAGCCAGATTTTCCAGCTTTACCAATTTGATTTATATATATATATATATAAATATAATAAAAAAAGAAATACAAAATGGCGACTTTAAACCGCGACGCTTCTGTACAGCTTGAGCTGGAAGTTAGTGAAAATCGAAACGTTTTTGATATTTTGAAAGAAAAAGGAGTCAGTCCTGCTGAAGATTTAGTTGCTGTTCAAGGACTACCTAATCGTTTGTACGACATAACGTTTAAATCTGATAGTTTGAGGAGGAAATTCTACCCTGTCTTATCGTCTGGGCGTGGTTATACTACTAAAGCATATAGCAGTTCCGCGATAATTGTAACTGTGCTACATGTGCCTTATGAATTAGAGGATAACACCGTGCGTTACGTGTTGGGGAAATATGGAAAAGTTATTTCCGGTCGTTTTCTAACTCATAAAGACTATCCAGAACTATTTAACGGAATAAGACAATACCAAGTCGAATTACAGGTTGATATTCCGTCCTCCTTACGCCTTGGAGGGAGGAACTGCTGGATAAGGTATGGGGGTCAACCCCGGACATGTTTAAAGTGCGGAGAGAAAGGACACGATGCTAAGGATTGTCAGCAGGTGAGATGTTTTCGTTGTCAAGTTATTGGTCATTCAGTCAAAGAGTGTAACTCTGATGTGACATGTACTGTTTGTGATGCGTCTGGTCACAGCTACCGGGATTGTCCAGTCTCATTTGCTAATGTAATCAAGCCAACCCCCATGAGATGGGTAGCTACCAGTACCACTGTCAGTGACCCGGCAAAACCTACGAATGATGAGGGATCCATTGTGGATACAAGTGGTGAAGGTACTAGTGGTGAAGTAAAAGACCCGTTGCCATCCTTTAATTCGGCTGAAGGTATTGCCAGACAAGACTCCGGTCAAACTGCAGGTGAAGGGGACATTCCTGCTTCCCCTGGGGAAGCAAATGAAGAGGTGACCATGATAATGGACACGCAATGCTCAGAGGAATTGTCAAATGAGGCCTCCCAGGTGGACAGTGAGCAAAAACTGGAAACTCAAAGCCAGGATGATTTGTTTGATTCTCAAGAGGACTCCGAACAATGTCCCAAATCATGCTCAGCTGGTTTGTCCTCAGTGTCGAACACAAATCAACCAAGTAAGTTACCAGACAGACAAACGTGTGCCTCTCTCCCAGTCCAAAATCAGGACGCATGTGTTTCCTCAGGTGAATTCAAGCAACCCTCTAGTTCATGTCCGGTTTCGTTCCCTCTTAACCAAACTAAGTCAGATGTCAAAGACCGGGATGTAAGAGCTAAGAGGAAGTGTGCCTCCACCCAATCCAAGAAAGACCGCTCCCGTTCTCGCATTCGATTCCCTCTTGAGGAGCCTCTGGAGTTCATTAAAATGACGCAAATCTTCATAGAAGAGGAGCCTTGGCACTCCTGTTATGGTAAAGGGTGCAGTAAAACTTTCTCAAGTTATAAGGCATTGAAAGAACACACTGTAGAGTCCCATCCTAAGTTGAAAATCTCTCCTTATCCATGTGTTAAAAGATCATGTGTTAGCACTCTAGCCTCACCCCGTGACTGGATCTACCACATAGCAATTGACCATCCAGAATTTGTAAGGAAACACGAAGTGGAATTTTTTGACAGTTACTTTCTTAAACGCTAGTCCTTATGGATCTGGTTCTACTCCTCTTTTTACTTATGTTTAATCGCACACACCTTAACATAAATGTGGCATCGTATAACGTTAATAGTTTAAGAGACAACATGAAGAGTTCGAAAATAATTCAATGGGGTAAGCTCTTCGATATTGACATCCTTCTCCTGCAGGAAACTTTCCTGTCTTCTCATAGTGACTACAAACACTTCAAGGATAACTGGGGTGGACAGGTCCTTTTTCACCTAGTGTTAGTAATCTTTCTGGGGGAGTTTGCATTGCTTTTAGCAATAGAATTCCTTTTGTTGTTTCTAATGTAAAGCGTGATGCAAACGGTCGTTGTATCTCAGTTCTCTGTAGTGTTTATAATTTTTCTTTCAGAATTTGTAACGTCCACGCCCCCAATATTCCCAGTGAGAGGAAGATTTTCCTTAATGATTTATACCTGTATGTGAGGGGTAGTGATCCTCTCATATTAGGAGGGGATTTCAATTGTGTTTTGGATGACTCTGACCGTGTTCCCTTTTCTAGCAACACTTCCTCGTTTGTCGGAAGGGGTGAAATTAGGGAGCTTATCTCGACTTTCAACTTAAATGATGCTAGTAGTGTTTTGCATGCTCTCCCTGGTCATACTTGGTTTCGTCGCAACTCTGGTCTAAGTTCCAGAATTGACAGAATTTATATTGCAAATGTCTTTACTGCCATCAATGCTTACACTGCTGATATCCGGCTTTCAGACCATGTTCCTGTTTACGTCAACAAAAAACTTCCCTGTAATGTTGTGAGAAAAAGGAGTTATTGGAAGTATAATGTTTCTTTAAATTCAGACGAGAGGTTTTGCAGGGATTTTTTGTTTCAGTATGACAAATGGTCGTCTCTTAAGCCCGCCTTTATCACTATCGTCGATTGGTGGGACAACATTAAATTGAGAATTAAAGAGTTGGCTATCAAACATGGTACTCGCATTGCACGCAAAAAACGTAAAATGTTACTTGAACGACAGGCACACTTTACGAATTCAAGCCCTGATGATACGGATAATTTGTTACAAGCTGAAGTTGAAGGTGCTTTTATAAGATCTAGGGTTAAATATTTAGAAGACGGTGAAAAGCCGTCTTCCTTTTTCTTCAAACAGGAAAGCCGCAGGGCTTGTCAGAAACATATTCATTCTGTGCGAGATAATCTCGGCGATGTAGTTACCGACGACAATGATATTGCCCGTGTTTTTCACCAATTTTATAGTAACCTTTTCTCTCGAGAAAAGGATATTGATCATAATGTGCAAAACGAACTTATCAAGTACTTAAGTGTTACAGTGGATCCAACTGAGATGACAAATCTCGATCGTCCCATTTCTTTGGAGGAGGTAAAGACTGCCCTTATGAGTATGTCTAATAACAAGTCCCCGGGGATAGATGGCATCCCGTATGAGTTCTACCGAAAATTTTTAATGTAATGGGTAACGATTTGACTGATTTGTATAACGGTATTTTTTCTAAGGGTGCTCTTTCTGAGTCTCAACGCACTGCTGTAATATCTTTGATCCCCAAAAAGGTGACCTTTTGAACCCAAACAATTGGCGTCCGATAAGCTTGTTAAATACTGATTACAAACTTCTTGCCAAAGTGCTTCAGAGAAGACTTTCAGACATAATGCCATTGCTTGTAAATGAATTCCAGACGTGTGCCATTCCAGGTAGAACTATTCACAACAACCTGTTCTTAATAAGAGACATCATTGAGTATGCTCAATCAAACAATAGTTCCGTCACCCTGCTTTCAATCGATCAAGAAAAAGCTTTCGATAAAGTAGACTGGGGATTCTTAATGAAAATTCTTAACAGGTTAAAGTTTGGTGATAATTTCATCAAGTGGATATCTATTTTGTATCACAATATTACAAGTCGATTGTTGATAAACGGGAAGCTTTCAGAACCTGTTCGAATTGCACGTGGGGTGAGACAGGGCTGTCCCCTCTCCCCTACTTTATGTTTTATTCATTGAGCCTATTGCTCGCTATATCAACTTTACTGACACCATCCGTGGCTTTATGATTCCTGGGAGTAATGGTAGACGTGTTAAATTCATTCAGTATGCCGATGATGCTACCTGCATTGCCACAAGTGTAACCGATGCTCTAAATATCTTCAATGTTTTTAATTTGTTTCAAAAAGCAACTGGGGCGTCCGTCAACATGTATAAGTCGTGTGGGTTAAAGCTTGGTGCAATGACATCCCAAAATGTACCCCTTAATATTTCGTGGAGCAATACGTCAATTAAAATCACTGGCGTGTCCTTCGGATCTGGTAGCGCTGTTAAATCCACTTGGGATGGCATTATCCGTTCTGCAACTAAAGTTTTAGATTTATGGAAAGGAAGATATTTGTCCCTCATTGGTAAAGTTTTGGTAGTTAACACTATTGTTTTTCCTAAGTTTTATTACGTGGCACCAGTGTACCCACTTTTGGACTGGGTAATCAAAGAGACTCACAAAGCTGTATTTTCTTTCATCTGGGGTGAAAACAAGCCTGACCTCGTTGCTAGGAAAGTTGTGGTTTTAGACAAAACAATGGGCGGTTTAGGTTTAGACGATTTTAAAACTAAAATGAATGCTTTGTTTGTGAAACCCCTTTTTTCTTTGCTGCAGTCTGATAATGAGATCCCTTTGTGTCTCACCCTTGCTCGCTACTACATGGCAAAACCCTTGCGCCGGTTTTTTCCTCATGTTTGGTCTAATACAAAACCGAATGCTGATGTTTGTCCCAAACCATTGCTGGTTGCTTGTCATATAATCAAAGATTTAGTTGATGTGAACTTTTCTTTTAATCGCCGTGCTCCCACGAAGTATGTCGTCCGCAGTTTACGAAAAACCGATGTTTCCATATCCGTTATTAGACACAACCCAACCTTTCCCTGGGACCAAATTTGGCCTTTAGCCTTCAACTCTAGCCTAGATAATAAACTGAAAGATTTTCAATGGCGTTTATCACATAGAATTTTGTTTACTGGTAGTAGAAGTGTTGAGTGGGGTATAGACGATGGTATTTGTCCAATGCCTCATTGTTATTGTGTAGAATCCATAGAACATATATTCTGGAATTGTCCAAAGGTATGTGCAATGATCCTTTGGATCGAGTCGGTTTGCAAGAGTCTGGTTAACGATAACTTCCGTCTCAATGTTACCTTTTTTCTTACGGGCTTCCCATGGGTTAAACTTTCACAAACAGTTTTTAATAGACTCTGGTATTTCTTGTGCACTGCAAAATTCATAATATGGAAATGTAGATGTATTCATGTCTTTCAATCTCGTGTGCACTCTAGGAGCGAAATGAAATCTCTAATTATTGAGAACGTTAAGCAACGTATTAGAGCAGACAAGAAACGCTTAACCCCTGCCAAATTTTATAAAGTTTGGATTACTAGTCCTTCCTTTGTGTATCTAAGTGGGGATAAGCTTTCTTTTAGGCTTTCCTAGTTAAAATTAAATCTTGTTTTATTTTAACCCCTAGTACTGTTTTTGCATGCAGTTTTTTGCCGAATTTATAGATATTTGTTTATACCTGTTTACGTAGTAGACTCGGAAAGGAATAAATGATTTACCAAAATTAATATAAAAAGGAGAAAGTAACGATTTAGACATAATGGTATATCATAAATAAGATTTTATTGAATTCTTTTGGAAAACCAGAGGAACCTTGTCATCAAAAAGTTCAGTTTCATTTTGAAGCAGCTTTTCTTTTCCTTCCTTCAATTAATTGAATTGTGTAATGTTAATTTACCGTTATTACATATTGCGTCATGGTACTAATGATGTAAGCTAATTATTCAACTGTAAATACTTGTATATATTATTATTTTTATCCCCTGATTTGCTGTTTTGTATGTATATATGTTGAGACTGAAAATAAAGTTCTTCCTACACAAAAAAAAAAAAAATAAAATAAAAAAATAAAAAAAGCAGACAGAAAGGGTTTTTCAAATAAACAGAAAATAAATGTTAAACAACCCTTTTTTTATTGTAGCAATACAAAGTGTCTGTGAAGATACAGAAAATCTCTATTAAAAGTAAAATAAAAAAAGTTTAAGTTAAAAAAAGTCTGTAAATTTACAGAAATTTTTAACAGACTAGTGCAGTTTTTGGAGAGTTCCCCAATATTGTCTTTTTTTTTACTTTAGGTACACTTTAAACTCGTATGTGAACAATTTTTGGAGAGCCCCCCTTTTCAAAGCTAATATATGCTAAGATATGTGCGCTTTCCGAGTTATGTTCCCTAATTTTACATAAGATGACCTGACGTAACTCGTCTTCCTTTCCATTGTGACGTGTCTGCTCGTTGCATTCGTCAGTACTACTGAATATGATTACGACGTGTACGTCATAATTATCACGTACGTAAGTAATGATTAACATGTACGTACGTAATTTTTTTCTTTTTGTACCATGTCATAAACAGAGCCTCTTACTTATCCCTGGACCCATCAGTAATCCTCATAACTGCTCCTGGACCGGACACTGACAACATTCGGGTTCCAGTTGTCAACGACGTCTTAGTTGCATTAGCTTGTGTTGCCTTCCACACGGTCCTACTTTGCTTTGTTTGTTCTAATAGTTTGATAACCAATTGGAAAATTGTTGTTGATTGTAAGGTTGGACTCTATTAAGTTTATTGAGACAGGTGAGTTTAGTAATTTGCTGCTTCGTGAAAGTGTGAATAACAAATTGCATTATAAAAAACGAACTGAGTTTCCGCACATATGACACTAAACATAAACCTCAATTTCTAGACCAACCAAGCCTTAATGGGGTACAGCCCAACCTATAGTAGCATTTGTATGAATGGATAAAATTGATCTACGGACTTTTCAAGTAAACTTAAAATTGAAACAAGTGTTGCAGGTGTTGGAGCACATTATCTTGACCATCCAGAGGATTCATGCCTTAACATAACACCGAACCGACTTACCCAACTCGTATTTTAGGATCAACTGGAAATGTGCATTTTCATCCTTAGCAAACACCGGGTGTCCTATTTGACAAGGACTATTACACGCTTTGCCATTCATTACGGTGTACCAAGTAGCCATGACAGCTCCCTGGATGTACGTGCTAAAAACAGAATGATGCATCCAATGACCAGCCAAACGAGTTTTCCTCCTGTGCGTTAGGCAGACATCCCCCCTCCCCGTACAGTGAGTAGTACTTGACGTGATACTCTGCATTCCTCCAATTTTATTTTAGGTGACAGTGGCGCACGCAAATAGTCTGTGGATGCACATTCTGTACATTAAATGATCTATTAATACCTCTGTCCCAAGAAATGGTCATGTGTCATTTATACTTCTGCCTTGAGTTGCTTGCTTCATCACCCGTTTTCATTAAAGTGTAACATAACTATTATATAAAAGTAAGTTACAAAGCATAGACAAAGATACCAATTTGGTTCATATCCTTTCTTCACACTTCGGACTTCTGAATTGAGGAAAACAAAGCTGAAACGAAGTTGTACTCAATAGAAGGTGCTTAATTTCGCAAATATATGTGATGTGAGATTTGTAATACGCAAATTGAAGTTATGGATCTTCTTTGTTGTCTACTTGATATTTTTCATCATCTGCTTCTCCAACTCTAGCCAAAATGATATCCCTTCCGTACTGGTATATGGAGTACTTAACGAAAAAGAAAAATAAAAAAAGGAAGAAGAAGAAAATCGCTTTAGAAAATCGTTACCTACTAGTTGGAGTACAAAAATCGCATCTTTCATCATAAAGTTTTCATCGGGTTACATTAGGCACTGCCATGGCAACAAGCAATGTTTTTTTTTGAGGAGAGGGATTACTGCCCTTGTCAAACGTTCCTTAAACTCCTTCCCCTTTCGCAAACTTTATTTCCTTTACTCACGTAGTTTTACCCCATGGAAAAATCTAAGATTGACCGACGCAACCATTCACTGCAGCTGAAAATCTATATAGTTGCCATTTTCTCGAAAGGGTTTCTTAAAGCGACTCATTGAGTTGGTTCATGAAATTCAACAAATTTTTCCAAACCTGTTAAGTTTTCTTCACATACCAATGACAAATGGTCAAACTTAGACAATCTCCATACCCTACATACAAATAACTGTCTTATGAGTGAGTAATTAACGGTTCAAGACCGTTTTCGAAAATTCGTGACCAGACACTTTTTCAAATTATGTACAAAACCATTACTAGTCAGAACACCAGAAGATTCAAAATTTAACGTTTTATGTGACTTTTGGACTTGCAACTGGACTCGTTATGCTAACTGTAAGCATTGTCATGTGGTAGTGACCCTTTGAGACTCTCATTACGTTGTCGATATCAACTCAATGGGCCTCTTTAAAAAGCACGCGCATATCATAAAAATACCGTTAGGTTACCCACCGTGGTATACCGTATGATGTTACTACCGATAATGTAAGAATTAAAAATAAACCGATAATGTAAAAAAAATACCGATAATGTAAAAAAATATCGATAATGTAAAAAAAATACCGATAATTTAGAAAAAATAATACCGATAATATAGAAAAGATAATACCGATAATGACAAAAATTTCTTTGAATCGCTAATGTAAAAAAGGAGTAACTATAATGTAAAAACTGTTCTAACGAGGGTTTCAAGTGCCCACCTTTAGGTATATATGAGTGCGAGATTATGTACTGTAGGTGGGAAGGTAAGCTGGCAGGCGACTGGCGGACGGGGCGAGAAAGCAAATAGGATCGTGGGTGGGTGAGTGCATACATGTGTGCACATGGGTTTACGGTCAACTCGGCCCCTGGGACAACTCGTCCCGGTTATCTCGGCCCTGGACAACTGGGACCCTGAGACCACTAGGCCACTATTGAATAATATAGGAAAAATAGGTACCCTTCTAAATATTAGTATTAACGTTAGAAATACAAGTGTACAGGCTCGCTTAGCTCCAAATGTGTCATGCCTGGGTAGGAGTTTCACGGCCCCGTTTGCAGCCAATTATTTCATGTCGAGCCGGCCACCGTCACAGCCTTAGAGAAGGTGTGAAAAATGTTGTGATTCCATGCAAAAGTTCCTTTGTGAATTGCATGTGGCTCATAATGAATACAAGTTAAACTAATGAAGCCAATTTGCCTTGTCTAGCCCTTAAAAGCAACATAACAGTAACCCACCATCGTAACTCCTAATTTGCTGGTAGCTAGTTACCCTAGTCTCATTGATATGAGGGGAGGGGGGGGGGTACTATTTATGAGACTGGTAACTATAGTGGACTTTGATCCATAATTTTAAGGCGCACCGGCTTCACCTAAACATATCATTTCGAAGAATATCTGATTAAGCTTACCTTAAATTAGCCTAAAACAATTTAGAAATTTTGATGTAAAATGAGCAAATGATTTTTTATGTACCGTAAACTTTTCGATATGTTTTAATGAAACCAAGCAGTTTTTTTCTTGTAAACATTTTCACATTTTAAAGAGAAAAAAATTTTGTCACATGACTCTCAACAGCCAATCATGAAGAGGACCTTTTCCAAAGTCCTCCCGACCCCCTGGACCGTTCGGCTTATCGACAAAAAAAACTATTATGTCCACTGAAGGACAGCCGGTACGTGACCAACCTCAGGGCCTTCATACCTTTTACATTATTGGACTGTCATATATGGCTCTATTTTAGACTGGAAAGAGGAACAGATACTGCGTACGCACGATCTTCAGCGTTCCGGCCAATAAGCAGAGTGGTTTCGAATGACATTGAATAAATCGATGTTGTCAAATTAAAAAAAAATCAAGAAACAGTAAGAAATGTTCATTTTCAAAAATTTTCACTTATATTTTCGAAACTAGGTTTACTTTGAGCAATGTCTTAAAACTGAAGGTTAGGCGTTGCAAATTTCCTCAAAAATGCAATCTCACAATTGGTTAGTTCACTTAATATAGCATGTCAATAGTGGCCGAGATGTCTCGGTGGCCGAGTTGTCCAGTGGCCGAGTTGTCTCGGTGGCCGAGTTGTCCTGGGGCCGAGATGACCGGACACCTGCACATGTACCCTGCATGTGTGAATTTGTTGGTTTATATTGACTATGTTGTGTCTGAGTGAAGCCTTCATCAGAGGAGTAGTCGACGTTTTATTGGAGGCAGCTGTGGTGCCAGCGGGGGAGGGGAGGGATACGTCGGGGAGGCCTAAAATAGTAAATTAAAAATGATAAAAAACCTACAAGAACTGACGTAAGTGGATACGTGATTGTTAACATATTTTTTGTTTTGAAATATTATTTAACTACATATCGGAATCAAGTTTAAATCGCTTTTTCTGAGCCCTGTTTAACCTCATTCCATGTACCTTGTTTTATCTCCTCCCCTGTTGGAGGATGGCAATCTCCTTCGGGAGGCCTGAAATGAAAAGCGTAAACGACTGAAGTTACTGCATGGATGATTACGAACCATTTGTGTCCTTATTTTGCTATTTTAATGGATATCTAAATCGGTCCAATCATTCCTTACAAGCTTTGCTGTCCCTCATTCCATCCTGCATCTTCAAGGCCATTCCCCCGTCGCCCCACCTTTTGTTGAGAACATCGGGGAGCCTTTATCTAGAAGCCCACAATAAAAGATGTGGGTTTGATAAACTTCAGTTAATTGGACGGTTTTCTTGACTTTGCTTAATAGAATACCACATGCTTCAATGAAACTCACAATTCCGAATTTTCCATACAAAAACGAGCGAAAGTTTTTTCAATGATGCAGTACCAAAATGGTCTGCCATCTGGCATCTTTATGAATATTTTCTTTATTATCATTGAATACAAAATATTCATAATGTTTAAAACCAATTTGTTTTTGGCAGCCATTTTGAACGAGCGAGACCTAATACATTTAGTGTTACCACTTGATTTCGTGTTCAGCGGACCAAAGGGTTTTCTAAAAAATATTGCGTAGGAGAGTTGTCGGATTGACCGTGATATTCCTCTGGGCGATGGCCTATAACGACTCCTTCAGATGGCACTTGCGGTACCTCAATCTCCTGCCCAATTTGAAGCTATTAGTACTGATATTTCATTGTATTGTTTTGCACCTTTTTAGGTATTAAAAAGGGACAGGGGTTTCGATATGGACATGCAGATATCCAATGAATCAAATTGCTTCAACAAGGAATGCTTAAATAGATTTGAAAATGATTTTGAGATGGTGCAGAGCTTGTAACGATCATTAAATATGAATAGATTGGCATTTCTGGTCTAGAATAGTACAGATTTTACTAGTTAACATTTCGTTCGACACTGGTGCTTCTTAAGTACAAACCCTGGAACATTAGTAGCCTAAAATTGTCTGAACATATGTAATAAAATCATTTCAGGACAAACTAGGAAAAATGAATCAATTTACTGTAAACAATTAAATTTTAAAATAGCATAGTCAAGATTTAAGTCAACGGGCAAATTTCGTATCTTTTTGACCTTTAATGACCTCAAAAGTCACGTGATTCTCAAAATATGCATATCAACTAAAAGACAATTTCTTTTTCAATAATTTGAGGGGTCGCTTGTTACTCTCGAGTTTCTGGATGAAAATAATAGCTCTTTTACTTTCCCCTACCCCTTAAATTTTTCATTTTTCAGCACCCTGACTTTTGACAGATACCCCGCTATATTTCCCCAACCCACCAGAATATACCCATATACAAGAATTTTTCCATAAATATACTTTTCAGGGAATCGAAAAAAACATGTTGACAGTAGTGACCATTCCAGGTGGCACTTTCCTCAATCTGAAGCCGGACTATAATGTTTTTTTTGGTCTATTTTAGAGTTTCTTCTGAAAGAAAACAAGAACATTACATCTAATTGTAGCAGTACCTTTTATCAGGTAATTTGTTTCTGATCACTAAGCAAGTTGTTTTTTTTTTATTCTGTTAAAGTGAAACTTTCATTTCAAAGAAAATCTCAAAATTAACTACTGCTTTATTTCTAGTTGCAAGTTTAGGAAATGCCATTCCCGGCTGTAAAAGAGTTTTACTTAAGATTTTTTACTAACAATTTCCTGTACGCTCCCCACCAACACATGACGCTCTGCTTAGATATTTTTTTATTTTTTGGTCGAAGGGATACCTTAGTTAACAGAACAATGCATGCTTGCAAATTACTCTTCGTTTTGGGGCAGTTTTATGAAGTGAAAATTTTATGGCGAAAGATCGCTCAAAATAAACTGCTCTGTTTTTAATCACGAGACCGGAAAATGTCATTTTCTGCTGTCTGGGGATTTTCAATTTTTCTAAAATTTCTGTGCTCTCCACTGAGGTAGTCTTTCGGGCAGAACTAAATATTCGGACAAAAAAGACAATTCTTTCCCTCTCAAACTGAAACGCTCCCGTACGCTCATGTCAATATATAAAAATAAAACTCCCAAATATATGGGAAGCCAATTAAGCTTTTTCCGCGGGCCGAGGGCGTTAATCTGCATGACGATATTCATTAACCCCAACAAAACAACAGATCACCCTACTTGATATTTCTAATGAGAAGGCCAGAGTCTTCCCAAAACCCTCAAAATCTCTCAGACATTTACAATTTTTACCCAATATATGCCTAAGATTGTTAGAAGTGGCCAAAGTCTCCAATTTCGACAGATACTCGGTACAATGAATAAACAAAGACAAATCTGTTAATCACCCCGTCTTCCTACCAAATTTTGGTCTTCACTTCTGGCATTTTACTTTTACCGATATCTTTCATGATAACCATTATAACTATATAGCATTATAACCATATAACATTATAACTGTATAACATTATATCCATATAACATTGACATCGAATTTTCTTCTATTAAATTCCAATATTTCCCCAATAAAGTAAGCTCTTCAGGAGGGGCGTAGCCAGGATTTTCTTGTGGGGGGGGGGGCAAAGTCGACTCATCGTCCCCAATCTTGACCGACAGGACTATCTAAGCGGAGCGCCACCATCGGTTGGCGCGGAGCGTACAAGAAAATTTTTGGTTTTAGAAACCCCTCAGATGGCAGGAAACGAGTGTTTTATGCTGCATGTTCCCAACCGGGAAATGGATATCATTTCTGAAATTTCTCAATTAATGCAAAAAAAAAAAAAAAGCAATCTATAAAAAATGTCAATACATGTTCCTAAGCGGAGCTCTACCATCGATTGGTGCGGAGCGAACCAGGAAATGTTTGGTTTTACAAACCCCTCAGATTGCCGGAAACGGCTCTTCCCGAGTGTTCAGAGCAAGAATATGTTCAGCCCAACTTTGAAATCCTCCCCGCTTCTTAATTGGAGCACTTGACAAATATTGAGGGGCTGCACATACCTTTAGCCCCCACTTTTTCATTTTTCATCGCCACCACTGGGATGTGGCATTTTCTTGAGGGAGCGAAGCGCCCAATTGAGGAGCCCAGCATCCGAACGGGGAGAGGGTGTGGTTCTCCCACTCCTACCTCAAGGAGATGTTGCAATTTTACATCAAAATTGAGCGATCTAGTGAACACCTTAGCTGGAATTTTTTGACATTTTCAATCTTGTATCAACGTTTTCCTTATTCCCTCGAGAGTTAGTGTGTGTCTGTAAGAGGGTTACTGTACGAGTCAATGGGGCCCTAGGAAATTGTGTTGCACTGAAACAAAACAGCTACTCATAAGACTTAAATTGGCTAAACCAGCGGAATTGACATTTCACCTTGAAAAACGCCAAAACTCCATTTAAATAAAAAAAAAAATAAAAAAAATAGGTCTGGGCGGGAGTAAGTGCGAACCCCCTGGCTACGGGCCTGTCTTCCTGGGTGTCCCTCTCACCTTTTAAAATTTTTTGCTGTCTCGAAGAGCTTAGATACAACATGGTGCTATATTTTGTTCTTTTTATACTAGATTCTAGTGTTCTCCACAGGGGGGTTTTAGAGGGGCGACACGCCCTCCTAGTGAAATTGGCCGCCCCTCCAAAATAGTTGCCGCTCTCCAAAAAATGCAGCTTCCATCTTTAGTTCATTGCTTCATTACACGTATACAAGTCATAACTGGAAAATGTGTTTTCCCTCCAGGCTTGGCGCCAGGATTTGCCCGACGAAGGGCCACTCTCCGAACGGGGGAGGGGTAGGGTGGGTAGCGACCCCAAGCCCCGACAGCCAGGATGCCGTCGATGAGTTGGTGAGGGAGATTTGAAGAAGACCTGTGCACTATACCTGCATTGCGAGTCATATACGACATAAAATTTGTATATGCTAGAGGAAGATATTTCCGCACTGATTTAACCGTGGAAAAGCGGGGGTTTTGGGGGTTAGCCTACACTAAAAAGAATCTGTACTTATTTAAAGCTTACATAGATCAATTGTCTCGGCCTTTTGGCCCTATCAGGCACAACTTATATTGTACTTCCCTCTTCGAGTCCGTACCGCACGACTGACACAAGAGATCACACCTCCCTGGTTTAGCGAAATGAGATGGAATTCCCGACATGTTCATTAATCCATTTATTCTACATATTAATTTACTTGAAAAGATGGCAAGGGTTTGTTATTTATTAGCTCTAGGTAACGGAACTGAGGAAGAGTGTGAAAAGCATTCTGAACATTTTGGGTTTTATCGCAGAAATAACTCTTTTGAAAGCCAAAATAATTAAACCGACCATGTAAAGGCAACAGATTATTCCCGACAGGGGGCGGGCCATGTCAACGACCACAAGTTCCGACGGCCCCTATGTCGAGGGGGTGGTGAGAAGGGGGTATGAAGGAGCCTAACTATCCCATGTTATTGAACCCCTTGGCACATTTTACACAATATCACTTAATATTTTAAAAGCCGAGTTGCGCACTGATAGTGTTCTGTTGAGTCTGAATCGTGAAATTGCAAATCGCGCGAAGCGCGCGAAAATTTTTGGTAGACTTACAAAAATAACATAGCCTATGTAATCATTAAAAACAAAAAGAAAAAAAATAGAAACTGTGGGGGTTGTAGACCATATCGGGAATGACATACATTGCGTCGAAAACACAAAACACAAAATAACCAAACTATGCTCCGTCTGTCCGTGAGTCGCTCACCAACTGACCTATCGCATGACACACACACAAGAGAACAGCAACTAGGCTTTGTGATATGGGATGAAATTTAAGACCTCTAAATAACATGTGTACTCTGCCTCCCTGTTTCTTGGTACGGTTGACAGGACTTACACTCTCTAGATATGTGGAATGGAAGTATTAAAAAAACTGGAGTGAATCTACAGCGCGCGTAGCGCGCCGAAAATTTGTTTATTTATTTGTTTATTTGTTTATTTGTTTATTTTTTTTTCAACTGAACTACATGCAAACGTACATTCATTATCATTATTATTATGATACAATACGTAATAATATTTACAAGAAACGTGAGTATGAAGACAGTAGAAAAGGAACCAGATGAAGCTTGCAAGCTTTTCTAGTCTGGCCCTAATAACTGAGATGTTCTTAATTGCTTACACAACTAGAATATATAAATACGGATATGACTCTTATAATATTTACATGATTGTATATAAAGAATTGCTGCTAGTTTGATGCGTACTGTTAGCCAGATTTTTAATTATTTATTTATTTGATTATTTATTTATTTTTTGCCAGGTAAAATTAATTATCCACATACAATAACAGGAAAGATTTCTTTAAGTACTTCTTGAATAGATTAAGGTTAGGGGCATTTCTTATGCTAATGTCAAAAGAGTTCCAGAGAGATACCCCGCTACTTCTCACATGAGAGTGCGCAAACATTGTCCTAGTATATGGCTGGAGAAGATTATCTCTTCTTCGTGTTGGACAGTTGTGATGACAACTATTAAGGTTGAAAAAGGAATGGAAATCAGGAGGGAGTTGACCGCTGTTGTGCCTATACAAAAGAACGCCTAACTGGTAATTGTAGTGGTCCTTTAGAGTTAGAATATTATAATGGTGAAAAAGTGGAAGAGAATGAGTGTATGGTGAAGCTTTTGATATAGTTCGTACAGCCCTCTTTTGAAGAATAAAAAGCTTGTCTGTATATGTTGGCAAGGCATTACCCCATAATAAAATACTATAAGTAAGGTGTGGTAAAATTAATGCATTATAGATAGTTAACAAGGAACAACTAGGAATATAATGTTTTAGTCTATTCATAACACCGACGATTTTAGAAACGGATTTAGTAACGTTATGAATGTGATCCTGCCATGTAAGTTTATTATCAATTGTAACCCCTTAGAACTTTGGGGTTCTTATTAGGGAAATTGTCCCTTAAGAGCAAAAAACAGGTAAACCATCGGGGACACTAGCCGCCGTCGGGGACTGCATACTTTATCGTAACGACTAAGAGCTCCCCCCCCCCCCCCAGTCGAAAAACTGTAAAAAAAATGCCCCCGATTCCCTCCCTCCTCTTGCCGTTTATCTTTTTCTATTTATTTATTTTTTTTTTTTTTGCTCTCCTTCATTTTTTCAACATCGCCCATCGCGTCCCCAAAATTTCTGTGGGGGGGGGGGGGGCACTTTGCCCCCCCCTGTCCCCCGCTGGCAACTAAAGAGTCTTTAGTTTTAAATCTTCGTTCAGGAAAGGAGAAAACCTTTTGGGCAAACTTCTAGTCTCATCTTTAAGTCTTAGTATGAAGACCTAGTAATTATATGTGTAACCCCCAAAGAATTCGTGCTGTCGCCTCAATAACGATTTTTATTTTGCCCATACGAAGGACAAATTCTGCAATAAACATCCGAAATTGTTTATGGTTTTTACAAAAGCCAATTTTTTTTTTCCAAAGGTTTAATTTTTTACTTCAAAATAAACTCAAGATTTTAAAGTATTTGATAAAAAAAAATTCGGCGCGCGACGCGCCCTCAAATTCTGCCAAGTCACGTCCCACCGGGACTAATTCATCGTCTCTTTTAAGGCCTTGAAATGCCGTCCCCCCGTTGGAGAGCTCGGTCCACTGTCAGGCAAATCTTGGCGCCACCCTGTGGGGAGGGGGATGAACAACTGCAGGAATTGATCACCGTCAGCGGAATTTTTTATTTTTTTTGTTATTTTTTTTTTTTTGTTATTCTTTTTGTACCATTACAAAACCACTAATATACTTAAACCACTTAGGACATTGGCGTAGCTGTGGTCAGGGGGTCAGGCTCTTAACCAAAGCTTTAAAAAAAATTTGAAAAGGTACAAGAACATACTTATGCTGTTATTAATGCAAATTATATTAGCACCACTCGGATTAGCCTTCATCTTAGGTACTTCATTATTCAAAAAAGAATGAAATCAAATGATGCTAGTGATACAAATGATATTAGCACCAGATTAGCCTTAATCATAGGGTACTTCGTTATCCAAAAATAATAAAAACGATAAATTCACACAGGGTACATTGACACACATGCATGTACACACGCACCACCCACGAACCTATTTTCTTTCCTCCCCGCCCGCCTGCCGCCTGTTAGCTTACCTGCCAACCTACATTAAACCTCACCAATACACACCTATACGTAGGACCATATGAAAATATCGTTACAACAGGTTTTACATTATCGGTAATTTATATTACATTATCGGTTCATTTTGTTTTTACATTATCGGTATTTTTTCCTTATCGCTCTTTTTTACACTATTCAGATTAATTTTTACATTATCGGTTATAACCGACGATGCCGTACTTCCCACTTGAGAACGACCAGGCGATCAGATCCGATTCAGACCCCGCGCAGGCGATCAATTTGCAAGTGGGAACGCTCTCGTTCCCCGGATCAGATCCCGAGAGCTTGATCGCCCCTTCGGGGAGGATCAGACCCCGCGCAGGCGATCAAAAAAACAAGTGGGAACACAACGGGGGATCAAGGTGACCCGAGATCAATGACGTACTTCCGCAGTGAAGCTCCTCACGCCACACAAACGCGTGTAAACAAACCAGACCTGCACACATAATTTCAATGAAACAACTTCCTGTTACCTGAACCGGAGGAGGGGATCAGATCTCGCGCAGGCGATCAAATGGGAACACTCATGCGGTTGGTCACAAACTTTTTCCAGTTGATTGAGCTTGGGGCGATCAACATGGGGGATCAAGTGGGAACACGGCCAATAGGCTTTGAAACCACATGTAATTTAATACATTAAACTTTGTACTCTAATTGAAGAAAACGTGTTATCAACAGAAAAGTACGGTACCTTCATTACTGTACTATAGTTTATCTTTCTGCGTTAATTTTTTATTTAATGTTTACAAAGATTTATCACAGTGTAAAGCACACCGTATCATCAACGTTATTTGAACAAAAACTAAGCCGGTCATAGTCCTTGGGTCAAAGAAAACAACCCGGTTATTTGATGCTGAAGTATACAACAAATGGCAATGATGTTAGTTTCGTTTTTCTTACAGGGCGAATTAGGCATGATTGTAAAGACTACAAGAATACGTTGTCTTTGCCGAAAGCAGTGATTGTACGCTTAATCTGATCAATTGTGCTTTTCATGTAATGATGTAATGTACTGTAGTGTAATGAGTTTGTTCGATGAAGTAGTTTGATGAGGTAAAACACACGAGTCATACTGGAGTCATGGTTGAGTAATAATACGGAAAAACAGTGGGAGGTCGTACCCCTGGTAGTACATATTTTTTCATTAAGATGAATCAAAAGTGTAACTTTAAGGGAAGACAATTTACATACCTATACTGCGATTTGTATGTCACTAAAAGTCATCAACCTAGTGCCGGAGCTAGGGATTTCGGTCAGAGGGGGCGAAAATGGTCGGCAGGAGTTCGAAGGAGTAAATACCCTGAGCCTCAGCACGATCGAAGCCACGCCTTTAAGACTTTCCATATCATTTTCCGCACCTGGTAGAAGAATACTTTGCCATTTCTCCTCAGCAAGTTTTTCTATAAAAACATGTTTAAGTTTCTTCTCCATGGGCCTCCGAAGAACAAAAATCGGGGGGACTCTTTAAGGCAAAACTGTTTAAAGGGAAAAGCTCCGCACCACCATGAGTTGGCGCGGAGCGCAAGAAAATTTTGGCCCTAAATGCTTCTCAGATCGCTGGAAATGGCATTTCTAAAGCTCATTTACCGCATATAAATAGGGAAAACATTGAGTGAACTGCTGACGTTAATTGTCTTCGTCTTTCTTTTGTTTTCTTCGTTTTTTCAGGTTTCTTTTTATTTTCCAGGGGAGGACCTGCGGACACCTATGTTTCTATCCTAGGTCTCGATTTAAGATTCTAATGGAATAATGGGATTCTTGGTGAAGATAAAGATTAAACCTGCTAGAGCCAAATAGCAAGCAATCTTACAGGGGGAAAAAGTTTTAGAAATTAATCACCGTAAGGAGTACATTTTTTGGTATCTGGAAATCAATACAAGTACAAGAAGAAACATTAATTGACGTAATTTACATCATGTGACCACTCGGAAATAGTCATTAACTACATTACAAGAAATAGCCAAGACAAAAAGTCTCTTAGGCTCTCTAGATACCGAATTCATATTCAATAATTAAATGTAGCCTAATCCTAGGCTTATTGGATGAAATTTTCTGGCTTTTGAGACCACGAAAGTACAGAAATAAGCATTTTCATGTAATTATCGTTCAGTGTCAGAAATAGCCATTTATAATGAGAATGGTCACTTGAAGAAAAGCAAAATGGAAACTGCTCATCAAAACTCTTAAACCATTACCACTATGATAACATTTTCATTTTATTTTAACCCTAATGTTCTCTTCAAATGATTTTGAAAAATTGTTTGGAAAAAAGTTTTGGAAGCTATTTTGGTATCTTTATAAACTCTTTTTAAAGTCTATGTTGACAATTATCCCCGACAACAAGAAGGCTATTTGCGCTACAATTATTGTTGCGCCCTTTGTAACATTTGTTATTGGCCCAGGAGTGTGAATTTAATGTCAGTCTGTGTATTTTTGAAGGTAATAATCACGCTTGGTGTGGAAGCAATCAACTTAGCACAGCGACAACATTAGTGTGTATAAAGCATGAAACATAAGTCGCTACAAAACCTATCCCTATATTACAGAAAATGACCTTTTCATCAAAATAAAGGGCAGAATTAGTACAGTTGCTGGTGGCTGTTTGAGCATTTCGTTATCTGGGCCTTAAAACAACGCGCCTATTAAATTATGTCCTTTTAAATAATGGTGCAAGACTAAAGTATGTTAAAACCTAAAAAGGGCGCCAACAGACGATTTTGGTCCGTCAGGGGGGGGGGGGGCGCCCCCTGACCATATGGCAGCTCCGCCACTGCATCAACCAATCGAACGATGACATTGTTTAAAACTTAAGGGCAGACTTCACCTTCCTAAGTAACATATTTCTGGTTGGAAGAAAAGTCAAAAGACCTGCACAGAGAAACTCACTTTAAAACGTGAGCCCCGGTGTTCTTTCTGATTACATGTAACGATCATTTGTGTCTCTCAGAATTTGGGAGCTGGAAAAATAGATATCAGTGAGGGACGGTTGCTGGATTTCATCGACAATGTCTTAGCTGTATTTATTAGATAAGGTAAGCGAAAATATACGGGGTACTAAACAGACATCAGTCTATGTTATGTAGTATTATTGGACATTGAGGTAGGAACACAGGCTTAAATATCGAGTGTTTGGAAAGCAAAAGTGTTTTAAAGCGAAATCTTTGGAAATCAGATTTGCGCGGCGTGTTTAAAAACGAAACATGTTTGCAAAGTGTTGGCAAACTATACTGTTCAGAGATGCGTTTAACTCACAAAAACCCTTATAAGAGCGCACTCAGATATGTTGATTCTTAGTAAACTAGTAACTCTTCCATACTTTGAGACATTATTCCCCACTATATATGATTCTGAATTTTATGTAATTATATTTAACGATAAAAGAAAGATATACATAATATAGGCTTCAATCTTTGCAATTGCACCATCACGCCAATTTACACCAAACAGTCCTTGTAACAAATTAACCTTAGAAGAAAAAAATATTGCGACTTATGGCGTACCAAATTTTTTTTTTTCAAGGGATTGGTGGATTTGTTCAGCATGCGGCCTATGGGAGAGTCTAAAGGACGTACTTTTCGAAAACATGGCATCGGTAGGACTGGTTACCGGACAACTCCCACCCTGACAATTAACATCCAGACAATATATGACCTCGACGATTGGCAAACAGGGCCGTTGTTACCCTAGAAGTTAACACAATTATATGAGCGGTAATATGTGGATCAAAGAATACTAGTCAACACGAATTTTTAGTAGGATATTTCAATGAAAAAAAGGGGATTCAGAACTTACCGATAGGAAATTTAGTATGCAGTGTGGATGGCCAAGCACAGTGCAAGCCTCGGCGAAACCACAGTAAGCGTATGAGGGAATCCTTGCTATTTTAGGGGATAAGATATATTTCATATTTTACAAACAGAAAACAGCCTCCATCAACTCCCTTAAATACACTTTTGTTCCATGTTGTATTAAATATGAAGTTAATGGACTATTACGGGTCCGAACATTTTGGCCCTTTCAAAGTACTGGCTTCCTCATTAGCCGTGGGCAGTACATTAAAGTAGAGTGACTAGTTCACTTGCCCCATTTCTCCTTCTCATGGACGAGAGGTGTTCTTCACGCTTCGAGTTACAAATGTTCAAGAACTACTGGAGACCCTGAAGAGGGCCGGTGAATAGCTTCCTGTAAGGGGTAGATGCGCACTGTTTAGCAAGGTGTTTCTTGATTGGCCTAATTTGTCTCTGTATTGTATCGATTGTATTCTTTGTTCAGGTTAGGGATTAGGTTAGGGATTAGGGTTACCGTTAACCAGTAAGGAAATTTCTTGTTTGACAGTACACATCGGCCTGTTGAAAGGGGTACTCAAATTAAGTAATCTTCTTTCACTCAACGCGTGGTTTGTCTAATCCCCAGTAAAAATTCCAGTTGAACCCAGTTGACCAATTCAACTGGGTTCAACTGGGACCCAGTTGAACCCAGCTGGTCTGGTTCCAAATCCCATCTAAAACCAACTGGGTTAATCTGGGTTGAACTAGGTTACCAGCTTTCAACTGGATTGACTACATTCAACCCAGTTGAATTTGTTTCAATTCACATATTAGATTAACTGGGTTTAACTGGTTTTCGACTGGTTTCTAACTAGGTTCTAACTGGATCCAGTTGAACCCATTTGAACCCAGTTTAGCTGGGTTCAGCTGGAATTTTGACCAGGGATACCACGCTTTCGGCGGGCATTTTCACATTTACACATTTATGGAACGCATTTCACGCAAATCTCGTGAATAACGGCTTGATTGGTAGTAACGGCGTTGTACATTGAGTAAACAACGACGTGATTATCATTAACAGCGTAGTAAATATTAATAACCACGACGAAATGTTAAGTATTCACGTGCTAAATTTCGTTAACAGCGGCGTGATTAGAAGTAACCGCGTGCTACAAGAGGTTAACAACGCCGGCGTATTCGGTTTCAACAGCCAGCTAGAAGTTGGTAACGTCCTTGTCGCGATCAACCGCCGGTGTAGGTAACCATGTAATTTCAATCAACAACGTGTAAACAAGAGGTAGTGGCGCTGTTCCAGTTAACACAAATACGACGGTGTAAACGGTAGTAACCATGTAAACTTAAATGGTTCTTGTTGTCTATGGCGCCGTTTAGATAAAAAGGTGCTGGGTGGGGGCTTGGCAAAGTGTTCACCAATACTTCATTTATGGTTCGACAACAAAAATCAAAGCAAAAGTGGAAGTAATGGTAAACACTTTGCCACGCCCCCACCCAGCAGCTCGCTGTTCATCTTACAAAAGTTGGAAAAAATAGCTATCATTTTATGCAGGTCACGTGAATTGAGATGATAAAGAAAACCTTGAACATGTTTGGGGTATAAGGAACTTTTCCTCCGTTGCATGCGGCTTAAAGCATTGGTGGTGACAGTGATATAGTATAAATTTATGTGATATGCGAGATGATCTACGAGAAGCAAATTAAACCCGATTCATGAGACAGTATTTAAAAGTGGTGCGCTCGAAGGAAAACAACGCTGGGACCAGAGAGTTGCTAGAGAGTCTCTAGCAACTCCATGTTGGGACAGCGTTTGAACCTGTAGTTTTGGTTTACCGAAAGGAATTCGTATGTAGTCGCGCAGACAAGAACTTTGCAAAATTATTGTAGGTTTGCGCATTTTAGTAATGGTCAATACTATGGTTAGCTTTTTGGTTATTTTGTTAGTTTTTGCAAACTAGGACATGCCTGAACAACTACAGAGGTATTTCCTTTCGAGAAACCAAAGACTCCATTTTCCAAAGTGCCTGTTCTTTCCATATGGGACATGATATAGAACACTACATTCTGTTCTATGGTTTTCCTTTCAAGTTTATCTTTTGCCGATGTTCTCGGACAAGCCCCTACAATTTTTATATCAGTGTGAAGAATACGGTAGTGTAGTTTTGAAGGTTGCGAAGTGTACGATTTTGAAAAAAAGGGCAAATGTTTTGTGCCGGTTTTTAAGTGCACGTTACAAAAGGCATTACCCGTTTAAGTGGCAGGGGGGTAATTTTCAATGGTGACTGCCACTGGAGAAATTGAGTGGAAAATTTTTAACCCCGGCCTAGCGGACGAATGGCTAAGCCAAAGCCTCGTGGACTGATTTTGCCTTCAAGCTATTTGTTTTTAATATGCCATTGATTCGGCGTAATTCAGGGCCATCTTTTGGGGAAATCCTGCTTACCCCAGCGATTGAAACATTTTTTATCAGTTCATAATGATTACAAATTTAAGTTAAAAGTATAAACATCAGTCAATTTGCTGAGGATCATAAGCGGCGATCCGTCTTTCAAAGTGTGTGTGGGGGGGATGTAGTTGGTGTCGTATTAAATGAGTGTAGCGCCACCATTTATTGGCGAGGAACGTAAAAAGAAAATTTCTCCCCAAAATACCCACGAGATCACCGAAAGTGGCTATCTAACGTGGTTATCTAACGTGATATCATGGCAACTGCCAGAAGCGTATTTCATCAAAAGATAAAAAGGACTATCGTAAAAAGAATATTAAAGTTAAATTTGTCTGATTGCCATAAAAGGGGGATTAATTTTCTGAATCGAGTGAAAAGAACATCATTGAGCAGCGGTGTAGCTAGACTTTTCCGGTTGGGTGGGGGTGGGATAAAAGCACCCACATTTACCGAATTTTCATTTCATCGTGAACGCCATTTCTATGGGGTCGTGATTTGGGGCGCGCAAAGCGTTATCCAGCAAAGTTTTGAAAATGTGAAACTTGTACTGAGGAAAATTTTGGGTTCTTGGTTCTCTTTACAAGGAAATGTGAAAAGTTCGGGGTAACTGAAGAACCTGTATTTCTTATTGGCAAGTTTAAGATTGAACAGCGACCAAAGATCGTTGTTGCTAGACAGTGTTATCTATTTAAGACCTGCAAAGTGAGGGTGTACATCGACAGTGTAAAGGGCAAGAGCTTACATTAGGGAAAATTGGGAATTTAATGATAGAACACTCATGAAAATTGCATTATATGTCGATATCACTTGATGATCTGGTGATTTCGTCACTTCCAGAGTTCGGAAAAGTTTACGAAACTGATTTACGACGGAACACGACTGCAAGGAGTCTAATGAGAATTTTTGCGCGCGAAGCTCTTGCATATTTTAAACAAGTAATTACATACATTGATCTTTTATTGAAGAGAATTAGATGTTTCATTGAAGGAAAAGTTGGGGAAACCATAGTATAGTTGACTGATATCACATTTTCGAATTTTTCCCGCTGTCCCCTGCACTTTGCCACTGTCACTGAGCATCATTCATTTCTTTATATTGTATACACTCAACCTGGGCACTTTTTTAACCAAGTGCTGGGCACACATTCCTCCTACCCCCAGTTGGGTAAAAGATTACCCAACCTAGTAGGATAAAATATTTTGCCCACCAGTTGGTCAAAATTTTTACCCAACAAAACAGTACCCAACTTAGCTGGTTAAATGTTTTTCCCAGGAGTTGGTCAAACTTTTTACCCAACTATTTGGCCCATGTTTTTAGAGTGTATATGATTTTGGAAAGGAGATTAAACAATACCCTAAAACTTACACCGTTTGCCTCCAAGAGTGGTTGGGGGCACCAGAGCTTTTTTCTAAAAGTCCCCACGACTCTCTGGCGAAGAGCCAAGGGGCGAAAACCAAACGATTACTCCCGGAGGAGTTCTGCTCCCTTAAGGAGCTTAACGTCCCAAATGGACAAGTACGCCCTCCAAAGACGACGCACTTGGTTAATAAACAGTGAAGTATGTAGTTTGAAATAACAAACTCAATCGTGCACTTTGTATTTCTCCGCTCATTGATTACGTGGTAGTCAAAACTTTTTTTTCTATACGACCATTGCTCTTGAAGTAATTTCATCCAGATTTTTACCGCTATTCTATCGCTAGCTTTTCCTTTACCAGATCCAACCTTATTCAACCATGAGATCTTATAATACCCACTTTTATTACAAAAATTATATGTAAAACTTGAATGATCTTTTACTAATCATCTGATTGGTCAATTACATTTTACCCAACTGTTGGGTACTTTAAAACTTATACCCAACACCTTTTACCAATACCTGGATTTTACTCAACCTTAATTTGCCCAACAATATGGGTAAGGTTGTTTACCCATTTGTTGGGTAATAGTTTGCCCAAGTTGGACATTTTGAATTTTGCCCAACGCTTTTTACCCAACTGTTTTTAGAGTGTATCTTCCATTCCCATAGTACTTTTTACTTTTTTCAGGGCGTGTCGGTGCATATCACAGCATATCAAGTTTCTTGTCGACACTCCTCGGACTCTTTAAAGTTGTATAACCAATAAATTTGGATTTTTCAAAGTAAAAATCACTGTTAGAACCTCCATGGGAGGGTGTGCAAAACTGTCAAGCCACATTCATACGTTGTCTTCTGTTTTTAGAGAAACGGTTTAATGTTAAATTTTAAGTTGTGGATTTTGTAATCTTTTAGTTTCCGTTCTATTAAAGACGTTTTCATAATATCATACTTAATTTTTTACATAGTTCCGAATATGAAGGTTGGTTTTCCTGGGAAGAATATAATGCACAGTATCCTCCATCCAATATCATGGGGGATATTTCCCTCCATCCCCCAGGATCGTCGCCCATGGTGAGCATAATGGTAGTGTATGGAGCCGGAAACAGCAAGAGGTTTGGTGAAGTTTGATATAGTTGAGTGAGCGATTTAGTCCAGCTGTCCTACAGGAAGTAGGGCCATATCCGCTTCTTGCGCGGAAGCCCCGATCTCGATTCCCAGGTCGAGTCATACCAAGGACTCTACAATTTGGAATCTACTGCCGCTGTGCGTGATGTTCCGCATAAACATTGGAGTAGGGTAAACAAGCCAGTGAGCCACTACATATTTTACAAGATCTCCATTGACTTCCGGTTTTATATAGAATTCGTTTTAAGGTTATTATTTTGGTTTATAAAGCTCTTAACAATTTGGCTCCTAACTATTTGTCTGGCTTATTGTCAAAGAGAGTGGGATTAAATTACCACCTGCTTCCGGGTTCTTGTATTCATTTAATTGTCCCGCGATTTAATACCTCTTTTGGTGAACGTGCTTTTACAGTGGCTGGTCCTCGCCTTTGGAATTCTCTTCCACATGAACTTAGACTGTGTCCTTCCATTGGCATTTTAAATCAAAACTTAAGACCTACCTTTTTAGACAAGCTTTTAATGTGTAATTTACTTTTATTTTTATCTTGTTTTTAGTTTTATTGTACAGCGCAACAGATTATATTTTTATAGTAAGTTGTGGCGCTTTATAAATTTTTATAATAATAATAGAAAAAAAAAAGAGACGGGCTCAACTTGAACCAATAGGTTGGAAACTGGGCCGTAAATCTCCATCTAACTAATTAACTAACCTACAGGAAATAAGAAGTTTTAATACGCACAACAAAATAACAGTACTACGACACTTTCGTGTATCTCGTCTTAAAGCCGATAAATTACAATTACAGTATCTTATCCCGTAAATAGTATAAGGTTGGAAATTTGCTTGCAAAGAAGATGGTGCATGTAACTAAGGACACACATCATTTCTTGCAATGACCCCTAATTTGAAAGCTTCAGTTAAAACACTAGAAAAAGCGTACGATACTTCCATATTTTGAAAGTAATTTTACAATGCCAGCAGACAAAATTTTTTATCAGTAAGCTTTCTGTAGGGTTGAGAGCGAATTGCGCTGGGAAAATTCTTGACATTTTGGTTTTGATAATCATGTTTACCATTATTGTACATTTGCCAAAGTTAAATTATAATAAGCTATTAAAGATATCCATATAAATTCTCTGCTCATGCTGGAATATACTTATTTTATAGTCATATATATTTTTAAAATAAGCTTTACGAAATGGACAACAAGCACCTATATCGCACCTATCACGCAATCCTGGTCATCAACATATTCACAGTCCTCTGTCTCAAACTCCAACATGCCATGACCAAAACGCCGAAAGTTTTATGTTACGGTTGCCGTCGTAATCTATAAGGTACCCTTATTCCCTTCCCAATTTGTGGGCTGAAACGATATCGTTATTGGGTGCTAATATGCAGTTTGGTGACATTTTCTACATTGCAAGAAAAAATTACATTATTTTTGTTTCGGTATGTACACTGAATATAACTTTTCTCAACTCTTGGAAAGCTAACCATCCATTTTTAAATGACTTGGCCACAACGAACGGTGTGCTAAATCAAACGACGGTTGCAAAAACTCATGGTTCTTGCCATCATTTGCGATACATCAAACTATATACGGTAGCTAAGATAATTTTTTCCCTACAGTCAGTTGCGTGGTAAAATCCTACACTGTTAAAAAATTTCTCTGTAAATTTACATAATTTTTATGGCAAATTTTTTTCCAACCAAATAATGTTAAATCATGAAAAAACATTAAGGGTTTGTTTTTTTCTTTACAGTTTTTGCATGTAAATTAGTTTACAAAAGTCTACTGTAAAATCGAATTACAGAATTGTTCTGTTTTGTTTACCTTAATTTTATGTGAATTTACAGCCTACTGTTTTCATTCCTGACGTTTTAATATTTATTATAATATCGCTTTTTTACCTTTCATATGTTATTACGTAACATACACTTCACCATTATAGATCAGGTATTTGCTTCTCAACGTAATGTGTCGTTACGAAGTTGTTTTCAATCAAAACACATTGAGGATGCTTTGTTGTCATATTGTTGTCAAGTAGACTGCTATCTCTAGGAACTTTGTAATTGGAAAGTCACATTTTTTGTACAATATAATAATTGTTTTTAAAATAAATATGACAAAGAATGCAAATACATTGGTTGCAAACATTTCCAGACAAGATAAACAATAAGTTTATCACTTCCTGATTAAAAAGCGCCAAAAAAGATATTATTCAAAGCAACAGCAATCCTTTTGTTAGGAAAATGCCTACAAAATAAGCTCCACCCAATAATGCAAAATGAGATTTACGTCATAAAGTGGTAAATTTACAGACTCTTTCAAGTAAATTTGTGAAACGTTTTTAATTTGCTCCGATCAAGTGCATGAGCGTCTGTGGCGATGAGTTGACATCAGTATACCAATTGTCAGTGCTCTGAAATTAGGGCCTTACAATTTCTTTTTACTTAAAAATGTGTGACAAAACACCAGTTGTATGATATTTATAACTAAGAACGTAATAGCTAAGCATGCTTTTATAATAAATGTAAGTTAATTTTCAAATAGGGACATAAATTTGCCAATTTTTTTTTTTAACTGAAACTTCGCAGAACGATGCATGTTTTATATTGAAAATTTTCTGGATATTTCTTATTTGTTTGTTTGGGCTTATTTTTGTTTCTTTTTCAGCTTAAAAACAAAATGAATGTTTGTGAAATGACAGTATATTTATGTGAAATCAGAAAACTACAAAATACTGTTAAAATTTCTGTAAATTTACAGAAAAAGTTTTACAAAGCAGTAAAATTTGGTTAAAAAAGCAGACAGAAATGGTTTTTCAAATAAACAGAAAATACATGTTAAACAACCTTTTTTTATTGTAGCAATAAAAAGTGTCTGTAAAGATACAGAAAATCTCTATTAAAAGTAAAATACAAAAAGTTTAAGTTAAAAAAAGTCTGTAAATTTACAGAAATTTTTAACAGTGTACTGCCTCCCGACGCAACTGAAGCCGGGTTACTTTATCCCGTCACAGCAGTCAAGGTGAGTTAAACCACATTAAAAAAGTCTTTAATATTACGGTGAGGCTAATTAATTCCATTGCAATGCAATTCTATTTTCAGACAGCCTGGATTTCGACGAAAGATAATGTCTTCCATAAGTAGAAATCACATGACGTGGAGACTTGACATGTGTCTTTTCTAGAAATATGTACCGTAACACTGCATGAAAAACGATAGTTTCCCAATGCGGGTTCATCTGGAAGGGCTTTCCAGGGGTGGCTCCAGGATTTCCCCGGCAGGGGGGCCAAGCTCCCCGAGAGGGGTGCCAGCATTTCAAGGCCCCGACAAAGGCTTTCAACTAGTCCCTGTGTGACGTAAATAAGCAGATTTTTAGGCGCGCCTAGCGCGCGAAATTTGTTGCCTTTTTTCAACAAATACTAAAAAATCTTGGGTTTATTTTGAAGACAAAATTTTAAATGTTTGAAAGAAATTTGGTTTTTGTGAGGACCATTAGGCATTGGGGTTGGCGTGTTTATTGAAGAATCTATCCTTCAAATGGGCAAAATAAAAAATGTTACAAAGGCGACAACTGAAAACCTTTTGCGGTTACGCATTTAATCGTACTAGGCCTACATACTAAGGCTTCAACAGGACACTAAAGTTTAATCGAAAAGCTTTTTGCTTTTTTGAACGAAGGTTTGGAAATTAAAGAGCTCATTTTTTGGAGAAATTTTGGAATTAAATGGAAAAAAAATCTGTTTTTGTTCGGTTTTAACGAAAACTTTGGGTTTATTATTAAGTTAATAAATTGCTTTCAAGAGCAAAATTAAGTAGAATGTTTCGGTGATTAACAGAATACGCTTTGGTGATTTATTATACGGATTATTCACCGAAATTACAAAATTTTGACACTTTTAACAATCCGAAGCTTCTATTGGAGAGAAGTTGTTAATTTATAACAGATTTTGTTGTTTTATGGAAGGGGTAATCTGGAGCTTTGTTGGTGTTACCTAATATCATCATGCAGATTAAGACCCTCGGACCATATTGGAAAATTTTCCCGTGAAAAAAGTTTGGCTTCCCATATATATAAGTTTTATACTTTATAAATTGACAAAGACCTACGGGAGTGTTTGAGTTTGGGAATGGGCGGAATTGTCTTTTTCCGAAAAAAGACTATCAAAGTGCAGAGCACAAGAATTGTGGAAAATTTGAGAACCCCAGACAACAGCAAATGGCATTTTTCGGACTGGTAACTAAAAAAAATCAGTCATTTTTTTTTACCTTTCTTCCGCAATATAATTTTCACTTCATAATATTGCCCCAAAACGAAGAATAATTTGCAACCGTGAATTGTTATTTTAAGTAATCTGTTCGACCAAAACACTATCTAAGCGGAGCGCCACCATCAGTTGGCGCGGAGGGTACAGAAAATTATTAAAAAATCCTAACACCGAGGACAGCCGGAAATGGCATTTTCCAGATTTGTAACAAGAAATGAAGGAGTCGTTATTTTGGGCTTTCCTTTGAAAATGAATGTTTCACTTCAATAGAAAAGAAAACCAACTTGCTAAGTGATCAGAAAATTACCAAGTACCAGGTAAACTAGTAAAAGGTACTGCTACAATTAAATGTAATGTTCCTGTCTCTTTTCGGGGAAAAATATGCAACGGAATTAAAAACGTGCAAGTGTTTTTGTCTCTATGAAGAATCTTCGTTGTATTCAATTGCAAGGTCCGCTAAATAGATGACATTTGCTACGTGACTGCTTGAATTCCAGATTTTTAATGATTTTACTTCCAACATGTTTGTGTCACTTTACAAGGTGACCTCAAACTGATAAAGTCAGACTTATTTGGAGACAGTCTCACACTATACTTTTTATCATATAATGTGTAGCTGAAACGGCCTGATTTTCTTTGCTAGAATTCGGTTATCGGGGCAGGCCAGATGGCAGACCATTGGGCACTGCATGGACATGAAAAGCCTCTTGTCCGTTTTGCAAGAAAAATTCGAAATTGTAAATTTCCTTGAAGAATATGGTCTTCTAGTAAACAAAACAAAGAAGATCGTTCATGTGACTGAAGTTTATCTGACCCGCATCTTTTGTAGGTTTATCGGGGCATGTAGATGAAGGCTACCCGACGAAATTGGATTTTTCTCAACAATAGGAGGAGGACAGCCTTCCCCGAAGGGGGCGTGACCTCGCGTATTGAAGATTGAATGAGGGATAGCTAAGCTAGAAATAAGTGATTGAAATAAATTCAGGCATATGCATTGAAATAGCGTTACAAAAGGAAAATAGTTAATAGAGAAAAAAGTTCATGATCATCAATCCAGGAATTTTAGTCCTTACCGATCCTTTTTAAGGCCCCCCCCCCAAGGAAATTGCCGTCTTTCCCCAACGGGTAGGTGATGAGGTATAACGGAGGTTGAAAATCAATTTCTATGTGTATTTAAATAGCATTTCAAAACAAAAAATATTCCAAAGATCACCCGTCCATCCATCATTCCTTGTAGGTTTTTTCATTATTGTTTTTATTATTTTTAGGCTTCCCCGACGAAACCGCCGACCTCCTCCAACGGAGGGGGGGGGGGGGGGGGCATGACCCCCGCCCCCGCTGGCGCCACCCTTGGGGTTTTCCCCTTTGATTCAATGTGTTAAAAGGATGTAATCACCAAACTCTAATTTACCTGAATAGAAGGTGTGCAGATAACATTTCTTCACATTCCCGTAGCAACAAACTAATGAATTTCCGACAATGGTAAGTTTCGAAAAAAGAAGTGGCGATCATCATCTATCCCTTACTGTCTCAAAAGAAAAAAATGAAAACATCTTATGGATGTTCCTCGATCTACACCGGGAAGTGATGCGCGAGGGCCAAGCCCGACACGCCTATTTGCCCTGATGAAGTGAAATTTACTTCCAGATTTTATTAGCTTTAATATAGGTGAGACCGTGAGAGCACTGCATAGTCTCTCATTTAGATTGGACAGTAACATCCATTATCGGTCCTGCTAGTCCAATCCTTGTACTTACAGTACCGGCACCTATTCATTAGTACATGAAGCTACATAAAACCCGATTGTGGTGGAGGACATGGATTCAAAGTAAGCATCTTGTATGGGATTTCCCCGGCGCTTAAAATATCTAAATTTTCTGAGGGCGCAATGGTTGTTTTTGTATCTGTCATCAACTCAAGGGGACCAACTTTCAGTAGGATGTGCAACTCAGCACGCAGTATCATCGTGGGCGTATATGGCAGCCTTGGTAGGGGATAGGGATATATTCCACAAAAGATTTTCCAAAAGCCTGCCGAGTACCCCGAGGAGCGGACCGTGGCCTTCTCAGCTTCTCGGCAGCTTTTAAAACGTTAGGGATATGACTAAAAAAGGGAACATGCCGTACAGTCTACAACCAGGTCAGCCGAACCATGGATCGTGTCCAGGACCGGATTTATCTAAAAGCAATGTACCCGTACGAAGGCAAGCGCACACGTACATACTCACAAGACCAAATTTACATTCACACTCACAGTGATACGCACATGCACTCAAATTGACGTTTTCTGGAAGCTCTTCGTATCCCACAATGTTAAATTTTGTCTTTTCTGCTTATTGTTTTTCTTGTTATTTCAAATCTACTTGAATTATTGGAGGGGCAAAAAACATGTCCCCCCCCCCATATTTTCATTGGAGTATCAATTGCCTATCTGCCCCCCCTTCCAGGATTAACGCCACTCTTCAAGCAGGAAGTGCAGCAAGTGTTAAATAACCTTTGTTCTAACTTAGAGTAAGGGCACGAAATGAAGTGAACCCTGCAAATGCATGCACAGTTGATATGTTACGATTACGTTTGACTTCAGCTTAGCAATGGCCTATGCCAATTGAAAATCAAATGGTTAATACATCTGGTAAAATACGAGATATGCATCGAAAATTCGGACTTGAGGTTTGATCGTTCTTGCCTTCTGTAGGTTTGTTTATTGCTAATATTTACCTTAGACACGTTAGAAAACTTTGTTGAATCGGTTATATCGCTTGTACACGGATCGCAATGGGCCGTATACATGCTGGCTTTCTACGATGCATGCGCCGAACCCCGACCAGGCATTTGAAATATACGTGCATGCTTCTATTTTGCACATATCAGCACATTGTACATTCCTAAACTAAAGGCAGTTCTAACGTAGGGAGACATCGTAGCATATTGCTCTTAGACTATCGAATTTTAAGGAAATTGTGAGAAACATTAAACACACGTTTTTAAATGTATACTGGTGCCGTCGTATTCAGTTTATGAAACGAATGTAACACAAATTTGGTGACCAAAGGGTTCTAAATAAATGGATGATATAAATACACATAAAACGATAGCAAATACCATGCGATATGGAAAGAGAATAGAAAATCGGACCAACGTAGGACAGCACCCTTCTTTCTCAATATCGTAATTAATGTGCTTAATATTATAGTTAGCTTCTTTAATGTTATAATTAACCTACTTAATATCGCGCATTTGAGGAAAAATGTCCCACATTTCATAAATGGCGACATTTCCAACCAATCTTGTCACATACTAGTCTCTTCTGCTGTAGGAAACTTGTTCTAAAAGATCGGCTTGTTTCTTAATGTAAATCGTCTGATAAACAGAACGCGACAAATGTGGTAAAGTGATCGTGAGAAACTAACCAAAATAATGTTGTCATGCTTATTAATGGCCAATTTTGTTTGCGTTTCGCGCACTTTAATCTTTGCTTGTTTTGACTTTTTCTTTCATATACTATTGATAATTCTATCCCGTTTTTTCTTGCTATGGTTTGCACCTCATTCCTTCAGTGGGACCAACTTGCATGGGGAAATGGGTGCGCGTGCCATTCGATGTTTCATTTCCCCAAAAGACGTGTTAAAGTGTATTAAATACCTCCCTGGCTGAGAAATTTCTTCGACAGAGTCAATGGTTAATTTGGATTATGCCTTTTTATAAATCTTTCCAAAAATGTTTCTAGCCTTACCTTGGTGTTGTCCATATTACTAATAACTACATTTGACCTTTGGTAAAATGTATACCCAAGAAATCTCTGAAATTTATTCTGGCATAGCCATATGGGTCCAAGGGATCAATCAAAAACGCATAACCCATACACACTTGAAAGAAGTACAAGTCATTCGTCGACGTTCATCCCTTCGGTCCATTTGGAGTAAAGCCCCCCTCCCCCCCCCCCCAAAAAAAAAAAATCTTCCAAAAAAGAAAAAAAGAAAACAAAATCATTTGAAACTCCACTAAATTTTTTACTTATTTTACTGGATTCGGCAAGACCATTGTCGTCAATTTTCTTTAGCCACGAGAACTTTTCGAGGTAGCTATTCTACAGAAGGAGGCTTTCTTTTGCTTTAATTAAACAAATAACTGAATTATTCCAAATTTAGCGTTGACAATTTGCAAACCGCTATTAAATTTTAACTGCCACGCTCAAAATTATTTTCGAACTAATTCGGAATTTCTCATTTTTGGGCAGGAAATTCACCGAATAATTCTCAGTGTATCTTACATAGTGAGAAGCAGTAGCTTATCTGCCATGGGTGGGGCAGGGAACAAAGAGCCTCTCTTCCGATTGGTTTGACCGGGAAAATTAGCGCAATCCACCGCGTTCAAAAAAAAAAAAAGAAAAATTAAGGGAAGAAGAAAAGGAGAAACAAAGAGAAAGGGAAAAGAAGAGGAGTGAAAGGGAAAGAGGTTATTTAACTTCAGACAGGCTTCCACGAATTATTTCTTCGTTACTTGTCTATTGGGCTGGCAGTTCTTTAAGTACCATTATCCCTATGCATATCTATTTGTCCACTGTTAGTGTGCCTTTGTGGCGGAGACTTTCAAACGATACTTGCCTGGGCTAAGAGACACTGAGCAGTGTACTTGCCCTAGTAAATCTTACTTGTCTCATACTGTGGGGCGCGGGATTTGACTGCTTCAGATATAAAAGGAACTGAGAAGTTCTGACTCTTTTCTAAGAACCCGTGGAAGTTACAAGTGAAATTCTTCATGAATGTCCTTCAGATTAAAACAGAGAAAACTCTTAAAATGTGTTTGGTCCCATTGTCTACCTGTAACATAACATAGAGGTAATATCGTATGTTTAGCTGTTTAGCTCTGTTATCGTATTCCAGAGAATCAGCAGTTATAGTGACCCACTTTTCGAAAAGAATTGTTTACTAAGCTAACTTGAATTTCGGGGCAAGGGCCTGAAAAAAGTAGGGTAGTCATTGATTCAATAGTCCCCAATCTTGAGAGCCCCAATCTTTTCAAAAATTTGTCTGAACGAAACAACGCATTACAGTAACAGTAAAATTTTCACGAAAAATCGGAACGATTACAAGAATTTCGACTCATTCGGGCAGCTTATTCAACAAGTATTATTCAGCCTTATTTCATAGCCTTGAACGACACTGTGCCCGAAATGGTAGACTTTTCGGGCAGAATTTGCAAAAATGTCTGAGATGATCTCAACTGCCAGATTTGGCCTTCATGGGAAGACGGGAGTGTACAGGTGTATTTATGTGCTAAAAGTTTGCCCGAAAAAATGGCATTTGTACCTTCTGTGTGGTAATATTCTGATCAGTGTGAAGGCTAATTTCCTCATTTGTATCAAAGTGAGCATGTTATTGCAAGCAAACACTCAAAATAACGACTGCTTAGATTCTATTCACGAGCCTGCAAATGCAATTTCCAGCCATTTGACAGGTCACAGTGTTTTAAAATTTTCTGTATGCTCATGCACTAACTGATGGTTTCGCTCCGATTAGTCTTTCGGGCGGAGTTATTATATTTCGGGCAGAAAAATCCAGACCGGCAATCAGACTCTGTGCAATTGGCTACTCAAAAAAAAAAAAAAAAAAAAAAAAAAAAAAAACCTGGCTACGCCAGGGCTTAGGACAGTCTTTTCCGGGGCTTCTGAAACATCAAAGCGCAGTGACCCACGGGGATTTCGCCCCTGAACCCCCACGGTGCACGAACTCAGGCCTGAATACGTGCCTGAGTTCGGTAACGCAAACAGACCTTTTACAATTGTCCAAATATAATTCTCTAAAAGGGATTTATAAGGTATCTACATTCGTTTTCAATTTTCAATTCTGACATATTTTAGATACCCCAGTTATATGAATGTACAACATTACAATCTGATATAATAGCAGTTCAAGCCTTTCTTGCAGGAAATAACTTTTTCCCTAAAAAGCAGTTTAGCCTACATTTTAAGTCACATAGTATGGTGTGATTTTGTGGGATGAGTTTTCCTGCACATCTTTCAGGAAATGGCATGATTGAGTGTCATTCGTGGCGGAGATTCGTACGAGTGGAATTGTTCGGGTGGGAATCGTCCAGGTGGCAATTGTCCAGGTGGGAATTGTCCGGGTTGATAATTGACCGGAGTGGGAATTGTCCGGATGCGAATTGTCCGGGTTGCCAATTGTCCGGTGGCAGTTGTCCGGGTGCCAATTGTCCAGGTGGGAGTTGTCCGGTCACGGATTATCAGTTAAAGTTACATCTTAATATACCCTAAAGAATAAGATCTTGTGATAATTGTTATTATATTTGTTGTTTATCTTTAGTGCTAAATGTAACACAGCACACCGTAACATATGGGCAGGAAATACAACTGCTTACAAACACAAAACACTAAACCTTAAATAACCTTTGATTACCTGCCACTATACAACTGATCACAATTATATATCATCAGGGACAAACTCAGTGAGATCAGCGAGAACCAATTTGAACAGAACAAACCGTACATTGAAAGGTTATGTTATACAGCACTGTGAGCTTTTCATCATTTTAGCACTGTGAGCTTTTCATCATTGTTAGCTACTGTTATATACCGGTATGCATGATCTACTGCACTGTAAAAAGTGTCTGTAATGTTACAGAATTTTTGTACAATTGCAGAAGAAAAAATAAAGAAATACAAAAAGAATACATAAAAAGTGCTGTCAATGAGTTGAGAGCACTTTTTATGTATTCTTTTGTTTTTCTCTATTTTATTTTCTGTAAGTGTACAGACATTTTTACAGTGTGGTTCTTCCCCGTGTCATCTTTCTTATACCAGGTTCTTTTTCTGTCTGATGCCATCATCAGTCCAGACCGCGTCTGTTTCTGTTCTTAGATCAAGAAACGTTACAGGTACTAACATACAGTGTATTATACTGTGCGAAATTAAAATAAGTTAATGTAAACAGTAAGTATGACAAGGTAGTTTACTTGTGACAACTTTTATGTTGTATGGAATGAATTACAGGAACACTAAGAATTTCATTTGAACATAAGTCGAATTTTGAGGAATATTACAGGATGATAAGAAGCAGATTTCATAATTTCTGTTACAGTTGCATGTTTTCCTAGATGAGGGGAATATAATTGAATGCTTTAAACATAAATTGTGCTTCCTTTTAAGACGTTGATATTATGCACCGAAATAAGCATGGTGATAATTAACATACGTAAAAGCGTAAATAACCTCTTCCTTATTGTTTCTCTAAGTATGAAGAACAATGTTTAATATTTAAAGAAACATTTTGTCATCATATGTTATTTATAACTCAACACAAAATTGCTTGAACAAATTGATTTGCATGCTCAAAATGACTGTAGGTTAATCGTCGACGTATTAGTTTCAAATATTTAAATCCTGAGACAGCCAACACTTTTCTCATACGCAATCATTTAGTATTGAAATTTGTTCTCAGAATAATTTTCAGAACTAATAATATTTAAAGGTACCTTCTGAGATGTGTTCGTTCAGTACTGACCTAGCACTGCACGTAATTGTATTGCGGTGTCTTTATTATTATTATTATTTATATCAGTTGCCTGGTATGGTCTTGTAAACAGCTATCAACTGAATTTACCTTCATGTCAATGGGAGGTAAGTGTTTTACCTTACAAGTCTTTATTCTGGCGATGGTACCATTCCTATTTGTATTGTTAATATTAGATGTGCGTGTACATTACAGAGTAGAAAGGGTTATATTTTTAATTACTAGATGTGTTTCTAATAAATAACAGAAATATTACTCAAATTATTGCTGCAATATGAGGCAAAGTCTGTTAGAAAGTATTCAGTACACCGTTTGTTAGTTAAATCAGGGAGTTGCTGCACTAAAGCAGTAAACATGAAATGGCATTAAATTATAATGGATACTAAAAACTGTACCCTGAACACTAAACTGCTGGTAAATTCACTTCCCCCCTAAGTAAAACTTGTTTTGAGTGAGTTATTGTAGCCTAGTAAAAAAAGAAAGACCAGAATATATCATTAGGCCTTCTGCAGTGCCTAAACATACAACAGGTACTAAAATGATTGATACGAACTCGAACCAGGTGTGGTATTGTTTCTGTGTTTCATATAAAAATGGTTTGTTAGCTGACAGTTTAACATAATTGTAACAAACTCCTGACATAAAACTTGTTAGCAGGTTCCTATCGTTGGTATTCTGTAGAACCAATCATATCGATTTCCTGTGCTGTCTTACCATGGATATATGATTTTAATTTATCAGTAGTTTTTCCTCCTTCTAGGCCTTACATCTACAATCGTTCCTTTATTCCTACATACAACAAATATATTCCTTCTCATACAGCCCTATAATATTCCACAGTGTATAGATATACTGCTTTTATAGAAAAAGGTTCTTCCGGAAACATAAAAATGGAGGGGGGGGGGGATTTGCTACTACTGTTAAACTCAAGTAAAACGTGATGCGGTCCTAAGCTTAAGTTACGAGTTGATTTAGGGGACAAAAGCTTTCTTCCAGTCCGTTTAAAGTGCAATTGGAAGTGGTTTAAAAGCCATATGTTGTAATCTGAAATATTGCTATCAATGTGTTTTTTTTTTAAGAAGGAAACCAAAATGTGTTTTTTTTTTCTAATGTAATAAATGAAAACGGGGACTTTACCCGCCTTCTCTGGAAAGAATGGGAAATACCTCCTCCACCCCCTCTGGTGTTAACACTATATAGTTCTACATATTGTAGGACGCTGCAAGTCAACAATCATCATACCAAATTATTTAAAGGGCCATTCCTCTCACCCCAAACTGTAGTTCTTGTAGGGGTGTACCGAAACTCTCAATTGGCTCAGCTCTTTGATTGACACCTAATTCAAACAATTCAGAATACCAAAGCTTATATTACACCCCATGAATTGTACTGAGAGTGTTTTGATTATGCACATTGAGCTTTTCTATACTCACCCTGAAGAAATAAACTGAGATTGTGTCTGGATGAGGAGGAATTTCAGACAATTGTGGGAGGGACTTAAGTAAGGTTAGGAGAATTGGTTTTGTTTGGGATGAGAGAATTGGGCCTTTAAATTGCCACCAATACACGGAATAAGAAGTACACTAATTTACAGAATTGAAATTACAGTACACGCACGTAAAAACGTTTTCTTTTTAACTCAATGTTTTCTCGAATGCTGAATACGTGTTAGTTAGTATTTACTATTTCTTTTAACATGCCGTGTTTATCCTGTTTTCTTCATGTTTTCAAAGGGAGTGTGTAATATTTTCTTATTAAATTATTCGAGCCAACCAAAACAATTTCAAAGTCGTACTATTTAACTGTTTATTTAGACCTGAACTATTAATCAAAGAAAAATGCGACAGCATAATGTAAGCCTCAGTGATACAAGTGCGAAGAAAAAACATGTACATGAAGTATGGGGAAGGAAACAGATTGTTTTATCCGGGAAAACACCCCGGAGGTTTTTGAAGTATCACCGAAAGGGCAGCAAAATGGACTGTACAGTTATCATGCTGGTTAACTAAGTGTGTTTTATTTATGTCGTTTGTAGCAAACCTGTAAAAGAATAATTGTTACGTCCGTATCTCAAATTAATAAAGTTCCGTTATGGCCTGATTAACAGTATATTCTTCAACGGAAAGACCCTACCTCACCCACAGAAGTAATTTAACAACACTTTAATGTACACATGCAACTTAATATTTTAATGTTAGTAACTTATTGACGTAACATGTTCTAAACTGAAAATATACTTGAAATGTTTCTCAAGGTTAGAGAAACACAAACCATGTAGATTGTAAAATACACCTCCAGTATCAGAGGGGAGGAGGTAACGGGGTTTGTACCCCTCCTCCTTGCCAGAAATGAGATGGTAAAATCTCTCTCTTTTCATAATTCATAAACGTGAAAAAATGTCAGGATCTGTATTTCTTTGAGAGGATACCACACTTTGCAAGAGTGAAACCTGAAAAATCGGGCCTACGACAGATTCAGTTTGGACATGGGAGTTGAACGTAATAACCCCCCTACCATTGTAATTCTTATTATTTTTGTACTTCCTGGCTGAAGCTCTGCCTCAGTTCTTAGATTATCTTCCTGTTATTATAATTTTCTTAATTGTTTTCACAATATAAATGTATACGCGCAGTGAATGTGAATTAACATTAACACGTCAGTACAACTACTAAACCAAATACTTCGCATGCTCTACTTACAGCGGGTTGACCGACGAAGTCGTGTTACAGGATTGATGACGGATGATGACTACCAAAAGGAGGTAAGATTACATGTGTAGCATTTACCGGTAATATAACCATTGTTCTATTGTTTCATTTGGAATTCTACAGCCAAGGGGACTTTGAAATAACTAATGAAGGGAGGGCTATCGACTAACCCGGGTAACAGTTCAAAAGAATTTTCAGACTGAATAAATGAGTTAAGTAAGGTAAACGATTATCTTATGATTTTGTGAAGTCACAATATCAAACGAAGGTCTTCATTCAGAGTAGAACTGTTCTACACTTATAAAGAATTCGCTGAGACGTTTGTACTTTTCACTTGCTCTCTTGTGTAGGCTAAAAGAGAGGAGTGTATTAAGTCTACGTTTGCATATAAGCGTGCTTGGAGGAATATAAAAAGCCAATGAGACCCTTCTCATATACATGCGCAGAGTTGTGACATTTGTCGTTGAGAAAAATAAGATTGAGGGGTGTAAGAAAATTTGGTTAAGTCCTTGTATGCGGTATATAAAATTACCGAGGTTTAACATTATCTAGATTAAGTTCTTGAATACGGTATATAAATTAACCGAGGTTTAAAAAAATTTACATAAAGTCAATATATATATATATAAAGCTACCTTAGGAAATCGTTTACTATCGTTTGATACGAAGCAGGCTATGAATATTACCAAGATGTCTTTACCACTTCGGTAGATGATGGTTTTCGCGGGAAAACGATTTTCTTCAAGTCGGGGAGACATTTTGCCATTTGTGATGCCAGTTTCAAATAGCTCCCATAATACACTGCCATTCGGAGGAATTCAAATCAAACTTGCAATTTTTTAACGATTTTAGGAAAGAGAAATTCGCACATATTTTAAAGGTTTGTTGATACGGAAGTAAAGAAAAGACTTTGTAGTATTTTGTTGTTCGCCGCATTGATTTTGAGATTTCGAGCAATTTGCTACGTTCTTTGTTCTTATCTTGATTTATAGACTTAACACAACCGCAAGTTCTGTGCAGTAGTGTCCGCATTAAGGTATGCAAGTGGATCGTTACAGCACTTTTGTTTGTAAATACGTCGCTGGAATCCTTTTGTGGTTTCGTTCTTTTGAATTAACTATGATGTCACATTAAAGAACACACTCTTTTAATGTAGTATACAAGTAAAAAATTCAAAAATATATACAAAACAGCATGAAAAAATAAATTTTGACAGTCCATTTCTCATCTTTATAGAACATTCTTGGGGCGAAATATAAAATATTAAAGTTATTTCAATCAAATTAAATTGGTACATGCGCAATCATTTGTGATGTGATTGTTGTACTGTACAAATTACAATCTAAGTTTGTACTTCTTTGTTTTTTCTGAAATTAAACTGCACTTTATACTATAGGGGTGATGGCAAATAATTAAGCCCTCTCGGTGCAAAATGCTGTGTAAGAGAACAGGAAGTTTTGAAGGTCATTAAAAAAATTTTATTTTAAAGGAAAAAAGAGCAGGTAATGTGAGTTGCACAGCAACAAAGTCACCAATTATTGCGAAATGGATGAAATTGTTTTAAGTCAATAAATTTCAACATTTTACATCTCTGCTCAAGAGTGTCCTGGAAAGATGAAAGTTGGACTGTAAGTATTCATTTCTCATGTTGTTTTATGTTATTTTTGATTTTTTCCATTTTAGGTGCACCTTGAGTAGATCCACAACTGTGGAGAAGCACACTGTTAAAAATTTCTCTGTAAAATTTACATAACTTTTATGGCAAATTTTTTTCCAACCAAATAATGTTTTTTTTTTACAGCCAGACTGTAATCATGAAAAAACATTAAGTGTTTGTTTTTTCTTTACAGTTTTCGCATGTAAATTAGTTTACAAATGTCTACTGTAAAATCGAATTACAGAATTGTTCTGTTTTTTTTTTACCTTAATTTTATGTGAATTTACAGCCTACTGTTTTCATTCTCGGCGTTTTAATATTTATCATAATATCGCTTTTTTTCCTTTCATATGTTATTACGTAACATACACTTCACCATTACGTAGATCAGGTATTTGCTTATCAACGTAATGTGTCGTTACGAGGTTATTTTCAATCAAAACACAATCAGGATACTTTGTTATCACATTGTTGTCCAGTAGACTGCTATCTCTAGGAACTTTGTAATTGGAAAGTCACATTTTTTGTACAATATAATAATTGTTTTTAAAATAAATATGACAAAGAATGCAAATACATTGCTTGCAAACATTTCCAGACAAGGTAAACAATATGTTTATCACTTCCTGATTAAAAAACGCCAAAAAAGATATTATTCAAAGCAACAGCAATCCTTTTGTTAGGAAAATGCCTACAAAATAAGCTCCACCCATTTATGCAAAATGAGATTTACGTTATAAAGTGGTAAATTTACAGACTCTTTCAAGTAAAATTGTGAAACGTTTTTAATTCGATCAAGTGCATGAGCGCCTGTGGCGATGAGTTGACATCAGTATACCAATTGTCAGTATAATAAATGTAAGTTAATTTTCAAATAGGGCCATAAATTTGCCAAAAATGTTTTCTTTTTTAACTGAAACTTCGAAGAACGATGCATGTTATATATTGAAAATTTTCTGGCTATTTTTTATTTGTTTGTTTGTTTGGGCTTATTTTTGTTTCTTTTTCAGCTTAAAAACAAAATGAATGTTTGTTAAATGACAGTATATTTATGTGAAATCAGAAAAATACAAAATACTGTAAAAATTTCTGTACATTTACAGAAAAAGTTTTACAAAGCAGTAAAATTTGGTTAAAAAAGCAGACAGAAATGGTTTTTCAAATAAACAGAAAATACATGTTAAACTACCTTTTTTTTATTGTAGAAATACAAAGTGTCTGTAAAGATACAGAAAATCTCTATTAAAAGTAAAATACAAAAAGTTTAAGTTAAAAAAAGTCTGTAAATTTACAGAAATTTTTAACAGTGCAGACACTATAGTGCTCATAAATATTCATAACGTGAGACAGGCAAATTTAAGTGAAAACTCATTTTTCCCCCGAAAGCGGTTCTCTCGAAGTGGAACAAAGAATTTAGTGGCACATCCCACTTATTGTTTAGGACTTCTCTGAAAACTAATCTATCTGTTGTACCTGATCTGAGTAACACATGAGTTACTTGCTGTTACGGGATTGAAGGGAAATAAATCGAATCCCGGCAGAAAGATATCGAGGTTGTCAGTACCCAAGAGATGAGATAGGCAGTGGACCAGAATTGTAGTTTTACGAACTATATATTTATCTATTCTACCTTCTACGTAATTAATATGAATACATACAGAAGAAAGACATATACAACAAAATGATCTTAAATCTCAAACTCGCCAGACTAAGTATAGATTAACTTATCTCAAATTGGTCGGCCGTGGTCGTCGTAACCTGGATCTGTTGGTCGATGGCGTAGAACCCGTAGGATGACGCGAAGAGTAAGAACTGGGTCTCCAGAAGGTTGGTTACCAAAACTAAGGAGACGTCCATTCACAGTTCAAGAATCATTTAGAAGATGTCCATTCACGATCCAAAGATAATTACGAAGATGTCCATCATGGTAATGAAATCGTATAGATGAGTAATAAGGTATCGAAAGGACTGGTGGGTGTCTAATTAACGAAACACCAGCAAGACAAATGTTAAAATGCGAAGGTACCCAAAGGTCACTGGAACAAAGTCACGGTGAACAGAGTAGAACGGGTACTGAAGCCGAAAGCTTTTAGAAATCCACAAAATGACAACAGAAAGTGGGTGTGAATACAGCGGGAAACAGTCTCTGGGAATCCTCAGGGAGGAACGGAGTTAGAATATCGTTTGTGATGAAGGCACGATAATATGTCTCAACGTGGATAATAATCAACAGTGAGAAAAGTTTATATTCAGATATGAGAGGTGTATAGGATTCTTCTCACAGGGCAATTAGACTTCCGTGCTGTATCTTATCTTTTGAACCTCTGTCCCGCAATGGGTATACGCTCGGTGGTTGCGCTGGCAGCGGAGTTATGACGTCACGGATAATTCAGTGCGCACGGCACCATTGATAATGCAAGTTCTTATAATAACAATTATGGGATATAATCTCCTAAAAATAACTATACAACGCGAGACTCCTAGTCTCATGACACTTGCAGACTAACACAATCTTGATATTTTATTGAGATACCAACAGGTGTCAAGTTATGCTGTTTTTAAAGGTGTGTGTGAATTAATAAGTATTGGAGAAAATAAAAAGATATAAGTGTACCCTTCAGGACAGCAGTGTGTTCAACTTGATGTTTTCACGCAAAATGGCATTTATAGATTCCAAGCATGAAGTTGATCCAAATTGGTCAAAATTTTCAACATTCTGAACTTCGAAGGAAAATAAAATTAAAATAAATGTATTATTCTGCACTTACCATAAACTAATCTGTTAAATAAGAAATGTTACGGTATACTTTTTATGCATTTTATTTGTTTTCCTTCTTTAATTCTTTTTTTTTTTTATCTGTATCATACTGAGGCTGTGACTCAAACATTACCACAAAACCCTCTTTTGGAGTCTGGGCCATCTTTAATTTTACAAATAAATCGCAATTGAATAATCGACACATATTCTTCAAGTAACGACACATGGTCGGATGTATAGAGAAATATTTTGCCATTTTTCATGCAAAAAATGTTAGAATTAAAATTATTTCTGTTTGAGGTTACGAGAAGTCATATAAGACAATTTCTTCAATCCAGCGGATTTCGACTTTAGGCAAAAGTCACAGTAGAGGAACATCAGCAACTTTTCAGCTCTGTTGTAGCTCCCCTGAAAAGATTCAAGACCGTTTCATCAAATAGCACTGGTACAATTTTGGATATTTTCTAAACACTTACAGCCAGTTGCTTCTTTCATATTGCAAAGGAAAGCTGAAGCAAAGACCGTTTAAACTCTCATCGCGATTTTTCGAAATTTTTTGTACGTTCCACGCCAATGAATTGTGACGCTCCGCATAGATAGCAGTCTTTCGGTCAGAATTACATTTTTCGAGTCAAATATTTTTTTTTAATTAACTTCTGAAAACTTTGCTCTTTGCCAACTTGTTTTAAAGTGAGTATTTTTTTTTTGGGGGGGGGGGCAACAACAGAAAGCTAGCGACTGTTTAGATTCTACGAATAAGTCTGGGAAATGAGATTTGCGGCCGTCATAGGAGCCGGTCTTTTTTTTATTTTTATGTTATTAATTTTTTCCTTATTTTTTGCTCTCCGCGCCACACTGTTGGTGGCGTTCCGCTGGATTTTTATGGCAGAATCACGTTTTTCGGGCAAGAAAAACTATACACCGAAATGCTCCAGCACGCCTATGGTTCTCTCTCCTGCTCTTTTGTGTTGACTCCCAAAAGCAGGCCCACACAAATTTAGAAACAAATTTCACTGAAGAAATCGTGCATGTCATTAACTTGAATGACATTGAAAAGACGCAAAAATTTTTAGATTAACTTGAGATTATTCCTGTCAAAATCGTGTGCGCCATTTTGCATTTAGGCTCCTAAAGAAGGCACAAATTGTCAAAGGGGATGGGGACACCGCCTCTTCTGTCACCCCTTCCCCGAGCCAGCGATCACCCGCAAAGCTGGATGCCCCCTTTTCAGAGGAAACCTGCACACAGCTGATGGTAACACTTGACACAAAAACGACTTGACATTGGCATCAAAATGTATAAACAATCAAATTTGAAATGACAGTGAAAGTCGTCAGTACAAGACCTAATATCCTTTTTTCTACAACAGTTGGAGAGGTTGAAATATGATGTGATAAATCAAAGAAACAGGTGATAACTCGGGGGCAATATGACGACATTGAATGACTTTGAGCACCTACGAATGACGTGTAATTTCTAGCTTCGTTAAAATAATCACCCGAAGGAGATCTTTTTTTCTGGAAAGGTACCAGTTTAAGAAACGTATAGTAGTCTGCTATTTCCAAATATTTTCATTGACGTATCACCTTGTAGTTACTTCCAGGGTTCCTATGACCTTTTGATTTCTAAATCCAGGCTTAGAAGAAGTGGCTTGTCCTAGTACTTTCTAGGTCCATGTGACCACAAAGTAAGGTAGAAAGTCCATATTCTCCAATTGACTGTATGACGTGATATATCCTTAAAGTATTAATAACAAACGGAGCAGTATAAAACGTTGACGGGAAAGGAAATTTACTCTCAAATGAAGTAAAATATGACTATAGTACGTTTAAAGGAGTTGCGGATTTAACTTATATTCAAAGTAACGTAAATCAGCACTTGTTATACAGGAGTAATTTGATTTCCCCTTCTCACCGAGATCCTTCACAAGCAATCATTACACTGCTAAAAATGCCCGTAAAATTACTGCAGCAAAAGAAAAAAAAAAGGAAAGCAAAGGGATACTAAAAAACCGTGCCGCAAAAACAACCAGGCTAATACCTGAACCGCACTGACCGCAAAATTTGCAGGGTATGAATCCCGGGTGTTCAAATAGATCTTTGTCATATTTGTCATATAATATGCAGGGTACTAGTGACTGAGGACTACACCCTGGGGAGTCTCTGTTCACAGTTTATAGTCCTCACTATATTTCCCTTTTATGTAAAGTTGCATTTTTGCTGAGGGATAGTTAGTCTGCAATCTTATCCACAGGGATGTTTGGAAATAAGGAAACGTGTTTACTTCCACATTTATTAATGCAAATTCTGGGTTCTGATTCTAAGAAAGAACTTAGTTACTGGTGGTGTGGAAAAGGTGTGGGTCTGTCATGAATGTACACTGTGTCGGTAAAAGCATATCTTTGTTACGACTTAACCCTGCTAATACTAAGTAAATTGTAAGTTATAGTAATAATAATACTTTGTGTAATGATGTAACATAATATAAAAGTGAATGTTGTAGAAAACTAGTCTGCATAACGTGTGAAACAACATTAATGACTTTTGCATTTCAATTTTCCAATCTTATATCATGTTAATTACACGACAAGATTATAAATAAGTAATATTTAATTTGCTGAAGTACGCGACGCCTCATTTGGCAAACTGTTTATTTGACTTTGTCATTTTCAAGTTTATAAGTACCACTGTATATTATATTTTTTTTGCGCCAAAAGATGCACTGCAATCACTGGAGAAAAATATCATGTGAAATGGTCGAGGAATCTATGGATAACAAAACTGTCTTTACATTAAGCTTATTACTGACATGCACATGGTCATCTAGCGCAGACAGGTTAGTCTTGTACGGCTTCCATGACGATTGCCATCATGCAAAAGTCAGTGTCGTATTACTCGAGACCGGTTTCCACGGTCTCTTAAATCGTTCTGGTGTCGCTTCGTCTTTTTTTTCTTATAATAAATAATAAGAATAATGTTTCAAATGAAAACGTGAAGTGTTATGCACATTGTACGATGCCTAGATAACTTGATTTATTTATTCATTCTTTTTTAAGTGAGATGTTTGTTGTCCATTTCACATTTTATGATAGTTATCAATTAATTTTATCTAACCTCACATTACCTTCGTAAACTCATAGTTTACTTTTATAAACTGATTTGAGAAATAGGTTTAATCATTGAGAAAAAAGTATTGATGTAATGAGTCCGCAGACTCTATCTAAGAGCCTGGTAAACTTTTTCTGTCAGTTTGTTGGAGGGTCTTTAACTTGGTCGCTGGGGATGCAGTAACGCAGTCAGTGGTGTATGCTGGGGAAGCACTGGGCTATGTCCCCTTCACGGATATCATTTTTGAGATCTTAAAAATACGTTCTTTAAAAACACAATTTTTCCTTCAAAAGGTAGCATGTGTGGCACCAGATTGGATGTAAGGACACCCAAGTTCTCAAAAGTGTTCAAATAGGAGGGATTTAACCACAGCCCCTCTCCCCCGTCAGTAAATGCATTCTTTAATTCCTAAGACTATGCAAATTTTGTCAAATGCAAATTTCACTTCAAAAGAAAGCATTTGGGCACTAGATTGCATGCAAGGGCACCTATCTTTTACACACATTTACAAAGGAGAAGGGCACATCCCTTAGACGACTTCCTTGGCCGGCACATTCTTACGAGGCGGGGACAGACGAGCAGAGGGTGTACAGGTGCGGTGAGCAATAGTTTGCCAGTTATCATGCAAAATATGTTAAGAGTAAAACTCTTATAGTCAGGAGTTTTGGCTGTCACATCAACGATTTCATCAGTTCTGTGTATCTTGGATCTAGCCAAGGGTCACAACAGACAAAAAATTGGCACATTTTGAATTAAATTGTATATCCCCCTTCCCTCGAAAAGATTTAAAACCATTTGATTAAAAGTAGGGGTGCATTTTATGGGGCAATTTTGTGACCACTTAACAAGTTGCTAATTTTTTTATTTGAAACGAAAGTTGTAAATAAAGACTGTTAAGATTCTCTAACGCAAACATGAAAACGCAAATTTCGGCCATCTGATGGGCCACGTTTTTTCTCTATGCTCCGCACCAACTAATGGTGTCGCACCGCTGAGAGTGTTTTGGGCAATATTACATTCTTTAAGTCATGGTATTTTTTGCATAACTTTCTTATCACTTTGCGAACTTATTTTGGAGTGATCCTTATTGCAAAAGACCAAACAAATTGGGGAAATACTATTTTTGGCTATCTGAGGTACAGTTTTTCGATTTTTTTTTCTACACGCTCTTCGCCAACTGATCGTGGCGCTCCGATTGCATTTATGTTTTGGGGGCAAGATAAACCCCAACACTGAAATTCTTCCCACGCCGATGCCGATCGCAGATGCTTTTTTATTTTTGACTCCTTAAGGTGAGCAACTTTAAAAACAACTTTTACTTTAAAAGGTAGCGTACATGGCATTGGATTGACATGTAGAGACACCAAAATTCCATTTTTCCCTATTCATCACGAAAATTCAACTTTGCACACTGTTTCTGTCAATGTCGAAAATCTTGCACCATTTTCGCATCAGTTTTGGGCTTGTTGAGAAAGCCAAACATTTTTAAGGGGAGGGAGACATTCCCCTAAGACACCTCCACCTGGCCAGCAATCATTAAACACACTGCGTGCTCCCCCTACTTTGAGAGAAAACCTGCTTACTCCACTGAACACAGTGCTGCATTGGATTATCACACAAATTAGGTTACTCAGTGTAATCAGTAGTGGCAGTAGTGCACTGCACTGAGTATGTGTTGACTCCTTCGTCTTAGTCTTCAGGGCTCTCGATTTTGGGGTATAATGGATTTTGATCAATCTGGCTACTAATAACTAATAATTAAGGATTAAGTTGGCGAAACTTAATTAAAAAAAAAAAAATCAGGAAGAACAAATATACCAGCTCTTTTTCAAATTTTTTCAAGTTGTCCCACATCGAGCACTCCTCTATGCAGATATGCTTTCAACACTCATGTTCCTCCAGTGAAATGAAGGCATTTTGTGAGGGTGCGAGTCCATCTTCATGTTTGGTTCAACGGAAAACTTGTCATTAAATATATAGAGTTCTACAACTCATTTTTCTGGGGGTTGGAAAAACTCGCTGTTATGTACAAATTGGCATAAAATTCACTACCCTAAACACCTGTAGCACTGGATGATTCCAGTTTGATGAGTAGGGCCACCAGGCTGGTCCTTACGGGACAGACCGGGAGGGGGATGCCACCCACTTGTCCGGTACCATGCTTAATTGAGTAGACTTCGGTGACTCAGTCGGGCAGAGATTAATGCCCTGGTTGGACACTCGGAGTCAGCCAAATATTCACCGTCCGCATAAGAAAAAGAGTCCCGTAGCCTACGACCATGAGGGCCACATTAGAAAAATACTTGGCCTCACGTCCCGTAGAGTCATGCATAGTCATACATATATATGATAATATAGTATGTACAAACCAATGACTATACACTCTTGTTGGTATATGTCATTTTAAGGGCATAAGGTAAAAAGTTTAGTAAACAGTGTTCAAACTTTTCGACAGTCTACTTTTCTGTTCAACTTGTACATTCGGTCTCGGTCTTGAATTCTGTCCCTGGTTTTGGTCTCGGTCTCGCCCTCGACACCTTCTGGTCTCGGTCTTGGTCTCGGTCTCGGATGTGCCGGTCTAGACTACAACACTGGCAAGAGTATCGAAGGGGGTCTACACCGGCTTTTTCATACTGTATTCCTGTTTGGCAGATAAATTTCAATATTCATGTATATAGCAAAATGAAAAATTACAAGTTTAACACCGCCTTTGCGTCCTATAATGTTGAGCTATTTAGACAATGTGCATGTCTTAGATATATAACAATCAGTCCACTTTTCAACTTCATGATAATAAGCTACTAAACTACAAGTGTTATTTTTTTGTTTATTTTCCCATTTCGTAAATTGCTAAGAAACGATCTAAACTTAAATTTTTATTTTTTGGTTTTTTGTGTATGCATTATACAGTCTATAGAAATTTTGCATTCCACTATAAACATGATGAAATTGGCTTTTGGGTATACAAGAAATGCATAAAAAGTGTTCAGCTGTAAGTCGTGAAAAATGTAGTATCAACGTTCCAGGCCTTTCGAAATGTTTTACAATTTTGTAAATTACAGCAAAGTATTGTGTGAGTAGCTCGTATTAACACATGCACAATAACAACTGCTACCGAAACATGATTCATCAAAGCGGGGAGGAAATCATACGTGTACATGGACGGGTTGGTTAGTTAGTTGGAACGGCTTACTTTTACGACACACCAATACGAATATTTTATATAGCGTCATCTAGACAGAACAATTTAAGTCTATCCGCTAGGTCACATTTTTACAGGCGGGATATACCGTGGGCATATTCTACATTTCATATTGGACACCAGTCAGTGTTTCCGGCAGAGATGGAAAGAAGGAATTTGTCACCTGCCCCCCCCCCCTTTTCGAAAAGTTTCCAAAAGAAGGTGATTAAACTTACACAAAAATGGCCTTTAAATTGCACCTTAAAGCAAGCTTTTGTTCCCCTGAATCCACTTGTAACTGTGTCCCAGGACAGAATTATTGGACTTGGGGTTTAGTGGTAATCAAGTTATCAATCCCCACCCCCTCTTTGTGTTTTTGGCGGAATCCCTGTCAGGGACTAATTGTCCGTTCACACCATTGAGCTGTTAGGTTAGGTTAAGTTAAATGGAAATCTACGGTCCAGATAATAACCAATTGGAAGATGTTAGGAACATGGGCGTCCGGAAGGGGCGGGGCAAGGGGGGCACTTGCCCCCCTTGAAAATCAAACTTGTGAAAAAATTAATTAAAAATTGAAATAAAAAAAAATAAAAATAAATCATAAAAATATCTTCACTCTCAGCGTCAGTTTCTACTCGTTAAATAGTCCCTATGCGGACATTTCATCAGGAATAGCAAAAGAGAAGATTGTATGCTGAATAGTGAAATCGTAATTTGGGGACCATCATTCGTGTGCATATGGCATTCGACTATTGATGGTTGCGTTGGTCTTGGTTTGGTCCCGTGCTGATCTCAAGTGGGGACGCGCGGATGTAACTGGTTTATACATGGTCAATATGGGGGGGGGGGGGTTATGATTCATAATTGGGTAACAGATATAGGCCTGTATAGGCTGTCTGACAGTTGCAAGTTTTATCGTGCATAGGCGTGCAAGGCCGTGACCGAGAGGCAGATTTCCCTTCAACAATTTTTTACATTGAAAATTCTAAAAATCTAAAAATTACAGACATGAAATTCCTGTTTCAGGGCTGGGTACATGCAACTTATAACACTCGCCAAGTGTCGTTTCCGGCCATCTGGAGGGTTTGTAAGGCCCAAAATTTTCTTTTACGCTCCGCGCCAACCTATGGTGGCGCTCCGCTAAGAGAGTATAACAATTTAATCATCCATGAATGACCTTGCCCCCCCCCCCCTTGTAAAAGTTTCTGCGGACGCCCATGGGAAAAGAGACAAAACAGTCATAGCTGTTTCATCTATTGTTACTTGAGAACGTAGTTTTCCCACTCAATACCAAGTTTGATACAGGTTCACTTTCGAATTGTAAGGTACTGTCAGTGGCGGCAACCAAAATGATGTGGGGAATACGGACAAAAGAATTATGTTGCCGCAGACCTTTTCGGAAGCAGTGCGAAACCAAGCCAGGGAGCTTTGAGGTTTAAGCATACCTCTGGATAATGATTTACATTTCTGGAAATGTATGTTATAAAATTTTCGGTTAACTCTTAACGTACTACGTAGCCTATAACTCAAAGCATTAGGTATAACGCATAACATAACGTATAACTCAAAACGTTTGCGGGGAAACTGGTGGGCAAGCCCCCCCCCCCCCTGTAGAGTCGCCGCTGGGTACTGATGACTTTCCCGTCATTCTACAGGATTTCGCCCTTTTACTCGGGTCTGAGTTAGTTAGTAAAATGGTGTTTTGCATCCCAGTTTCCAGCCAGTTGGCTCAATACGAACCGGCCACGCCCTTTTTTCCAGTTGTGGCTCACTGGCTTGTTTTCCATACTCCATTGCTTATGCTGAGCACCAAGTACAATGACAGTAGGTCTCGTTTTTAAAGTCTTTGGTATAACCCGGCCAGGACTGATCTCGAACTCCCAACCTCCCGATTGCATGACGGATGTTCTAACTACTTGACTATGCAATCGGTCTCACTCCGACTGAGAACAATTGCCTTTGTTAAAGCATGTTTTGCTTTCAAGGTTTGTTATGGACAGGTTTGCAGCGCTTATCTTTAATGAAACGACTGGCAAAAGTACTTTTCAACAAAAAAGTTCCTTTCATTCTGCTGTAAGTATTGTTTTTGCCTAAACCATTTTGTTAAATTTTGCCACTTTCCCGGATAACTTTTAAGCACATCTGAAATGTACTTTGTGATAAATTTGTCCAAATAGATTGTGAGAAATGAAATTGATTGTGACCAGTAAATTCACTACATTTACATGACAGCTGGTAACGAAAACCTAATTCAAATAAGTTTGAAGGATGTGCCTTCGCATTGACATTTTGTCAATGCATCAGTGATTCCAATTGATTTAGGTATTAAGATGAGGAATTTTGTGAAAAAGAGCATGATTGTTTTCCGCAACGAGCTTTGAGATTGCAAAATGATGTTTTTCTTGAAAGAGGAATTAATTTAGGAGTAACATTATTATAAGTATACAATGTTTCAAAATTACAAGAAGTTTAGACTGCGTCTTTTTGTACACTTGTTAAGGGGTTTTATCTCGGTTTCTTCTGACAATACAATCCTGTTTGGTTACAAACTCATCTGCATGACCGGGGTAGCATACAGGTCCATGAATCTATAATTAATAATATAACACGTTACAGGCATAGGCAAGTTGATGTGATAAATAGGACGTACATGGACAATCGGCGATTATTGTTTCAAGACAAATGTGTAAAATTACATGGATTGCCATATTTCAGTTAGGGGCGGGGGGGGGGGGGTGTATGCGGAATACTTCTTCTTGAATTTATTCCGAGTGAAATTCAAGTTGCAAACAATCATTTGTGTTTATGTTTTTACGGGAGGTGCTCTGATCATTTTATTTTATTGGTGAAGAAGTGAAAGATATCTTACTTTGTCCGCTTGTTTATAGAAAATTTTTCCCTTTCAGTTTAGTCATCAAATTAGTCAACTAATATGAGCCTGTGAACTCGAGCTATTGAGAAAGTGATTTGCATCATGAATATTTGATCATTTCGTAATAAAAAGTGGTTCTTGTGCATAATTTACATTTACACTGTTTGGCGTTTTTAAAAGTAGTTATATTTCAGCGTTGCCATTTAATAGACTTTGCTGCTTGCTGCATGTTTTATTTCACCGGCTTACCTCCTAAGGGACAAAGGGGCGCACCTTGCAAATTACAGTTCTTCTACAGGTATCAAGTAATTAATGTCCCGTTTCAAATGCGATGCATTACAATATAAAGTGGATACCTAAGGATGCAGGAAAGGTTTTTCTATTTATGTAGATTACTTTATAACAAAGTACTGCAATTATAAGTATAATAGGCCTAGGTAACCGTTCTGTGTCTTTGGGAAAGGAGAAACGTTGAAGATAAACCCAGCGAAATTTCCCTCTAAACAAATTTATGACTCAGTATTCTTACTTAACAGTGATAGCCTACCACCATTGCGGGCGATCACCGGGAAGGGTGGGACATGTCCCCCAATATCTTGTGAAGAAGCATCGTATCACAGGTCTTCCCAAAATTTGAGACAGAAAGAAAAAATATATGTAGCCGATTCACTTGTTTGCTATAATCAGTAGGCTAGTCAATAGCAGTGCCATTGATTTGATATAAATTTTTTCAGGTTCGGATATATTAAATTTTAAGGTTTAGGTATTAAGATTAATTATTTAACAAACTGAACAAACTGAAAATCAGAGCAATCTGAGTCGCGCGTTTGGTGTATGGCAGGAAGCTCATGCACACGGGTGTAGCAACGGGGTAGTTTTGGGGGTTGAACCCCCCATAAACCAACCTTGAAATGCAAAAACACATACACTAGCGTTTTCTCTCTCTTTCCTTAGTCCTTTTCCTTATGTTCTGATCCAACCCCCCCCCCCCCCAGCACAATCCTGAATATCTATGAGTCGTGCGCATACGCATGAGCAATTTTTTTGCAGCTTTACTTCTTGTATTATTACAATTTCTGTAACTATTACATTTCTGTTGTAGAAATACAGAAATTATTGTATTTCATTGATGTACGGTTTGGTTGATTCAATGAAACATAGCCTATTTCTTCTAGTAGATTTTCCGAAAGTGTATGTGATTATTTAGTTTCAGTAAAAGCGACTGTAAAATTATCAGTGACAGATAGTAGCCTACATCAAATCGTATGTGATATGACGGTCAATTTTTACAGTGTAACTGACTGCCGGTACAGTTTTTAAAGAGCATGACTATGTCCGACTCTCATACATGTACCCTCTGACTTAGTATAATATACGTGTTTATTAATTGTTTTAGTGTCAGTAAGAATGTATTGAAACTGGTTAAGTAATCAACTGCATTTATTATTTTGATTGTTATATCTAACATCTGATTTGATGTAAATAACAAACCAGACGTTAATCTTTATAAGCAACATGGACACTTGTAATAGAATTGATGTTTAACTATCTCAAACAAGAAATGTCAGAGGAAATGTTTTTATCGTTAGTTGTTTCGAAAGCCGTTAACTTGAGACGAAAACTTACTAGTCTAAAGAACATCGTACAAAAAAGGATTTTGGGGACAAAACTTGGGTGTAGCAAGAAGTTCAATATGTGTAATGAAGAACTAATTATTTGTCAGGATCCTATTACAGTCATGAATGCATGAAATTTGATCTGATAACTTTTTAAATTTTCATGAAGAATTGGTAACGAAAAAATGATAAACTTGACTCCTTGCTCAATAGCACAATTTGATGATTGACAGACAGTAATTTCCCATGCATAGACGTGTAATCCAGGTCAAGAAACCCTAGCCACAGTATGCAGAGCATGCAGAAGGGGTTTTGATTACAATCCTGACCAAAGACCTGTGTAATTTTTTGTAACCTAAGTAGAAAAGAAGCTCGGTGAAGTGATGATAATAGACCTCCAATGTTGGGTTTTGAAATTTGTTACGCCTCACTTGGACAATAGATAATTGAGGTTACAAAACCAACTTATTTTACCGTGATAGCAACAGCATGTGTTCCCGTTTTTCTATGTTTTCAAGGCGACAGTCAGATTTGGGTAGCCTGCTCGCTAGTGCACCAATGGCATGACGCTTTTCTCGACCCTCACCAGTAGTTAAAAAATTTTACACTGGTATCAAGAGATGATAATAATTTGAAAATGAAGAAAAAGCTTTAAATGAATATTTGTGATTTATATGATACCAGAATAAAAATTACAATGTATCATCCCTCGAAATATATTATCCCTAGGATTTGCAATGCAAAATGGGACCAATGTACTGCTAGTAAATGACAAGCTATTCTCGTGCTTACATTATGGAGAAATTTGTTGGTTTCTTCCCCAACCCCCTCCCGATTCTTGAGAGGACTAACATGGAAAATAGTGCCATATGTGAAGCGTTTTGTGAAACACATTTCAATTCGCTAAGTAGTCAAAATGGGGTGTGCCTGTTGCTCATTCCAACTCGTTCAGCCTGCTTCCTACTTCCACCAAGCCCTCTTATGTTCCGCTATAACTGACAACCGGGCTGACCCGGACTCCAGAGGTTTTTGTTATTTGTATTACTCAATGATACTAAACGAGAACATGCCCTTATTAGTTCACAGTCCCATAAGAGTGATAAAGACTGATCACACAATCCTAGCAAACGTTTGTCCAGCAAAGTGCTACTTAAATCTATCGTATAAGACACATTTCATAAGCAAATAATTCTAAGAGGGGAGGGCCGGTACAACCCCCCATACACCCGTCTGATGATTCTAAATTTGACATGATCATACCATGGGCGTCGATTTCTGGGAGAGACAGGAGGCATGTCCATCCACTTTTTTGGAGTTGAGGGGCTACTAAAGTAAAAGTCCCCTTCCACATATATACATGTATGTTTTAAAAGGCGTCTTCTACCGCTTACCATCGATTTTCAGTATCAATAATTTCACATGTTTATCTTACAAATCTCCAAAAATTTCGGGCGCTCCGCGCTCTTGTAGTCTTTTTCTTGAGTTGCTTATCAAAAGACATACTAACATTTTTCGGTGATCTCTGTGATTATGCTGATTGTTCGTGTTCGTAGGCCAACAGTTGTGCACTGTTACGAAGGAGCATAGCATTTAGGAATTTGAAGAAAGAAGAGGAATCGTCTCTTACTACGGTATGTTCAAATGAAATCTGTAATCTTTAGTGAAAGACCAGACTGGCAGGCTGAAATTGGCAAGCACATTTTGAGGAAATTGAAAATGTCTCAATGCACAGTCTGCATGCAACATTTTTTTTAAATTAATCATTTCTAATGCAAAATTTCGACAAGCGCATATCACACATTCGTATAACGATTCAGCCATGTCGTACTAGGCTCATTATCAGAAGTAAAATCACACTGACGTTTGCTAGATTCTAGATGAGAGACTTCAACTTCAATCTGGAAATAGCTAGAGATCCGCCATCTTCTGTCTGCAGATAGTGTATGATAAAGGCCTGTCCACACAGGATGCGTTCCGTTCAGTTCCGGATACGACACGGCACGTCCCTTTTATCACTCTGCACGTAAATCAATGGAACCGTCCACACAAGATGCGGTGCGTTCCGTCACGATCGATGCGGGAAAAAAAGTTGACGTATCCTTCCGGATGCGTCAAAATTTGGCAAAGTCCATGTGCGTTCAGAAACAGAGTTGACGTCAACTTTGATTTCTCTCATGTTTTTCTTTCATGAAATGCAATTTAACGGGATATGGGTGCAAAATGGTACTAAGTTCGAGCTTAAAATCACAATGAAACACCTGTAAAATAGGTAGAAAAGCTCATTTTTAGGGCATTTTTGCACAACATTGGGAATATATAGGTAGGTCTACGACTCTTTGGGTACCCACTACCCTTGCGATATTATTGACTTCGGTAGTGGAAAAACGTTGTATTCATTGTTGGGACGGTAGGCAGGGGAATTCTGGACACTAGACATCACTGCACAGGGACATTTCACGGCACACGAGAAAATATTAAGATACAATTTAGTGTATATAATCAGTGGCGTAGCTTCGAGACTTATGGGATCGAGCCCTTCTCGTCTGTGGAGAATGAGAGCCGCAATAACTACAGTCTTGGACAAAACAAGATGGGACACCCCTGCTCCCCCGTGCAATGTTGGAGATAATGAGGCCAATTCGGGACGCATCATTTTCTTTGCGAACCAACCGTGACATTATACTGGGAGACAGGGGTTTCGCAAATCTTTATTTCCTGTAGGATACAACATTTTAAAAGGGGATAGAGGTCGTGCAAATACCACTCGTCACCATGAACAACATAATGGCGTGAGGTATTACAACAGTTTTGTCCAAGAGTGTAGGTCGTCGTCACTGCTAGAGTCACTCATGGTACTCATACACTCTTAAAAAAATTGGGCAAATTTTGCCCAACTTTTTGACCAACACTGGGCATCTATTCAACAACCTAAACAGTTGGGCAAAACTTTAACCAACCGAATTGGGTGAAGTTTGAACCCAACTGTTGGGCAAGAGATTACCCAACTGTTTGGTAAATTAGCATTTTAAAACATACCCACTTGTTGGGCACTTCTTTTATTAAGCTGTTGGGCAAATGCATTAACCAAATGTTGGTTATATGTTAATCATCTTTTCCTTAAACGTTGGTGCTTTCTTTACATGTTAGGTTGTAGGTTATGGCAGGGAGCTGCCACTGCAGCTCCCTGGTTATGGCAACCCATCGGTCCCGGTTAAAAAACCCTGGCTTAATAACCTATTTGGTTTGTCACTGAGTTTCGTATAGGTACGTCCAAAACTATCATTTTTAAAAGGCACTGTATTTTTAAAAGGCACTGTAAAATGATGTGTGTTAATGATGTGATGAAGTCTTGTAGTTTCATCAATGCATAAATGTGAACACAAGGGCTGCATGAGAATTAGCTGGTCCGTAGCTCTCATACTTTTTCTAAAGTCCTCTCGACCCTCTGGCAAAGGGCCGTTCGGCGAAACCAAACTTGATACTGCTTCCCGAAGAAGCTATTACGTCCACTGAAGGACAACACTTAACGACCAGCTTTCGACAAAACTTCAAGCGTTTCGGATAGCTGTTCTCAGTAGCTCTCATACACTGTTATCATGGTTATGAGACAGGTGTTCTTGTTATGCCGAAATGTTTCAAATAATAATATATAAATGCTCATTCAGACGTGAAAGAGAATATCCCAGATCCTGACCTCTCATTGGATAGCAGTTTTGCGCCAAATACGAATCATGGAATCTCATACAAATGTGTTCTAGTTCGTAGTACTGTTTAAAGAATTTTATGGAAATAGAGATCGATTTCATGGTCTAAAGTAATGTACGAGTTTAGCTGTTTGGCCAATATAAAAGATGCCAAAGAGAATTTTCAGATTATGGTACCATGGTCTGATTATGAGAAGAATTGTGAAACAAATCGGGTCAAGTGCACTGTTGTTTGGTGACAACACTGCAACCAACAATATACCCAACAAATTGGCAAAAAGTTACCCAACAAGTGGGTAAAGGGAAAATATGCTCAACTGTAGAATAAAATCTTATCGGCATTTTGACCAGTCAGTTGGGTATAACAGTATACACGTGCATGGAAGGGGAAATTTAACCATTATGTGAGCAAAGATTGACCAACACTTAAGCAATTACTTTTACTCAACAAAAACTTTGCCCAGCGTTTAAACATTGCACCAATTAGCCCCAAAGTTGGGCAAAGTTTAACCAACACATTTCATAAACTTCTTTAACCAACGGATATTTTACCCAACGTTTTAAGAGTGTATTGAATATCGTGAGTGACGGTGACTGTGTCCGGTTTGCTGTGACTTTACCACGCTTTGAATACACCTTTTGTCAATCATCGTGCATTTTTATTGGAACCTACACACTGCATCTCAAAATGACGCATCGAAATTGACGAAATGTGAACGCATCCTGTACAGACAGGCCTTAGGTGTCGTTCGAAAGGACATATTTTATTTATTATTTTTTTTTTTTTTATCAACAATCGTACACGGGTAGGCGTATACAACGGTGTCTTCGTAGTTCTAGCGGGTAGGCCTACCAATCCCCTCCCACTTCCATCTGTGATTTTTCCTTAGTAGACTGAAGTGTGGTTTTGATCAATTCATGGATCTAATTTAGGGAAAGGCCATGAAAGTCAGCCGTGCACCATTTTTTGGAATAAATTCTTCCATTCGGCTGTATTTTTTAGCAAAATTTAACTCGAAGACTATCTGTAAATAGAGTTAAAAGAAATGAAAATCTCTTCAACGCCACACTGCTGTTCTGCACACCATGATGCAGTGCACTGTCAGAGTCACAACAGTGATACAGAGGGCAATTACACCACTGCAACTTGTCTTTTGAAAAATAAGATAGCAGTAAAATCAGAGAACTCGAGTCAATGCTGTAGAATGAAAACAGTAAACTTATTTTTACTGAACCATATTTTTTCATTTATTAAAAATTAAAAGTAACGTTGGGAGTTCTGCAAAATCTTCTACAAGACCCCCCCCCCCCCCCAGCACACACAAACCTGTTTCTTTGAATAATGAACAGTTTATTGCGTTGCTTCTGCTTGATTTTAAAAGTCGCAATTCAAAGAGTAACATTATGGCAAGACATTAAAAGTTTTCCTACAAGGTGACACATTACTACAATGCAACCCAATGGAAATCGTATAACAGACGGACTAGATTTCGATTAGAACCTGCTTCTGTTCAGAAAGAAACCAGGGTAGTTGTAGCCTATGTTGAAACTACAGAAACTTGCATGAAAAAGCCGACGCCAGGGTCAAAATGAACTGAAATTATTCCAGATAAATTCAAAAGTAAATCCATCATTGGTTCATCATTTTGAACCGGGTTTTCAGAGGGTAGGCTCTCCAAAGATTTAGTCTATGTTCTGCTACAATTATCTCGTTTAATTTCTTTGGTGATGGATTTTGATTTTTGTTTTTCAAACTATCGACGAAAAATGAAACTGGCTGTGTGTCACATTCATTATTGTTTACATTGATATTTTGCAGAGGTGATATAGTAGGCTCAGAGGAACATACGGTGGCAAAATACTGACCAGTGGTGTAGCTGTCGTATGGCGAATCCACAGAGGTGTGGTCATAACACACACAGCAATTATGCTAAACTTTCAATGGAGGTAAAATGAAAACATTCTTCGCTGTTCAGATTCTCGCATTATTTTTGTTGGAAGACTAATCCCCTGGCTGTCAAGTGATGTATTTCACTCTGTTTAGCCCCTCTGAAGTGTGCTTACATGTGTGTGTGTGTGTGTGTGTGCGTGTTTGTGTTTGTGGTTGTAGGGGTGGTGGAGGGTTCTGCAAGGTCCGGGTCATCCTTTACAATTCGTTCAGAGAGGGGAATATCATCATCTTCGGTTGGAAAAAAGGAATGATCTTCAGGTTCAAAGACTTACGTCTGGCGAATGTTTTTTTTTTTTTTTCATTTTTACTGCTTGCCGAGTAGAACAAGAACGTTTTTTTCTTTACGTTAAAACCAATTTAAATAATTTCTGCACTGAGTTCATACAAGTGCGTAAACGTTCTCCAACAAAGTAACCTAGTACTACGGTATCAGTGGGCTAAAGTGTAGCAGCACTATGTAAAGGAAAAGGGATGTGATTTTATAGAGTTGAGAGGACACGGGATCAATAAGGATTACTTTCAACATGGACACCTATGGCGATATATTGTTACCAAAATTAAAACGTAATTTGTTTCATTTGGATACCTTCTATGGGCGTTTACATGTTCTTTCAAAATTTGAGGAAAGCTTAGCCAGGATTTATCCTTTCTTAGAGTTTAGGTTAGGGGGTTTAGTTAGGAATTAGCGCCATCGTTAGCCAGATAGAATTTTTCTTGTTAAACAGTGCGCATCGTAAAAATTTACTCCAGAAGTACATGTTCAGTGTGAAGTTGCTTCTTGAGATGGTAACACAAACACCCTGGTAGATCACCAGCTGCAGTGTGAGGTGTAACTGATATCCGAGTTGGTTACATGATCTAGGTCCTAAAAAGAGTTATGTTTTTATTTTTTTTTTCACACTGCGTGCAAAATGAATTACCTAATGCTTGACTGGCCTGTTAGCTAACCCCAAGTTACGTAACTTTTTATGTATATTAATACATCACTGTTACTGCCAATCAATTTATCAGTTATTAAATATTAGAAATGTAACTAAACCAAGCGTGCGTGTAATGAGCTTCATTTTCTCCTTGAAGCGATAATAATAATTTGTATTCAAAGAGGGTAGATAGATGTTGCAAATAAAAGGAAGGAACGTTTTATCGTGAATCAAATTGCCCTTCGAATGTAAAACGACTATAAATTGAAGATAGAACCCTTTTGTGGTTCCTATCCTCCAGTTTCGAGCCGTCGATTTCGCGGTTGAACCAGTCCAAACTCTCCTAAGCCGGTAACATGCTCTTCACAATGGTTATTGTCGTGTTTGTATCGGGCTCGGCGGTGTTCTTCCTTGAACGTGGAATAAACGATTGGCCAGCAATCACGAAAAGGAATATTAATCTTGTTTCTTGATTCAATCTTTATTTTACTTATCAAACTCTGTTCATACAGTTGGAAAGCTGACCTCAGGGTCACCGAAATATATCAAGCTCTGATGACGTCACACAATTATGAATTTTAGCCGCTTATGGAAATGTATACTTGGAAAAAAGAATGGTTTATTTATTCTGTTTACATCCAATTACGATCAATAAAACTATGACACTTACCAAACTAACTTCTCAAGTTATCGTTAAAACCAATCTTAGGTCAAATTGTTGGCCAAAAGGCCCAAGTATCATCGGGCAATTTTAGTAGGTCACCCGTGCGGACCGTCCGGTCACAAATTTATCCCGAAAATCATCCTGAGGCTGTCCAAAAATTACCGAATACACACATTAAGGTAGGAAATATACTTTCTTACATAGGTCCGTTGATAACTTGTTCCAATATTCCTGAAGACGGGTTATCACGCTTTGTTTATGCTACGATTCTGTTTGCAGTGCTGGCATGGAGCACTGCGATATAAGATCCAACACAAAGTCATGCTTTGTGTGTATGTGTTCACACACGTAAGTGATGCAAAAGTATGTACATAAAGCGAAAAGAATAGTTGAAGAAGAACAAAGACCAAAGTTATTTATAGCATTTTAGTGAAGATAAAAGAATAACAAGAAAGGTACCACTTTATTTTGGAAATATTATTTGTTCTCTCTTTTTCAAATAACATTTCAACATATTCTCACCTTGAAGACGGAAAATGTGCAGAAAACTTAACAAGTGAGCTCTCACTCGTTCGGTTTTCTCAAAATGCTTATGACGAAGACTCTAGTCAAAGTTCAATCCCTCTAAATCACTGTCTACTAAAACGAGTTTCTCTTGAATATTGAACTTTCTATTTTTCTTCAATTGCCAAAAATACTCAGTTAACACTATGAATATGAATTATTGACATTTTTAACGGGTGTCCGTTTTCGCACTGCGTAAGACAGCTCCAGCACGGTCTCCCAAAATGCATTTCACCGCAAGTGTTAAGGGTGTAAAGATTGCGCAATAACGGTCTCAAATGTGAAGCTGCTTCCCAATTGCATACACGCATTTACCTGCAACTCCCGGCGTCTCTTCTTTTGTAACTTTCTGTGCACATGAGAGATTGACACCACAGAACACACGGTCGTTCGTCGCAATGAAAACCCATCAGTCTAATAATAAATCTTATCCAACAGGCGCTAAGTTATTTTGATCTCTTTTTAAATTTTCTTCTTTCATTTAAAATGTTCTCAGTACTTGAACTTGAAAAATTTTTCACCGAGAAAGGTGTAGGCTTAAATGTTCCATAGAATCTAAACTTTAAAATAAATTTTTTGCTAAATGCGTTATTTTGAAGAAAAATATGTGTTATAATACTCCCACTACAACTCGGCCCCGAGAATTCCATAAAATAAAGCATCAAATCTCCCAATTCGTTGCCAGGATTTCCCAATTCATTGCCACTTCTGAAGACCGTCAGTTCTGTGGAATCAAGTTGGCCAACATGCTCAACTCTTTTATACTTGTCCATCTGCTCCAGTTCGGAACAATAATAAGACCAACAACAATAAATAAAATATCAAAACATGAAAACCTTGCATTGTGACCTTTGGTCAAAACTTGATTCGTTGAACATAAAGAAATGATTCTTGGGACTACCGTTTATGTAATGGGAAGTGCCATCGCTATTCGAAATTATTATTGAAACGACAACTTCCCGTAGAGACCAATTCTCCCCCACAACTGAATATGAGGCTTTGAAAAATCTCTAAACAAAAGTCAAGTAGTTTTTCCCAAAGTCTACACCCTCTGGCAAAAGACCAATGGGCAAAACAAAACTTTAATACTGCTTCCCGAAAGAGTTATTACGTCCACTGAATCAAGATAGCATTTCTGGTTCCCCCTTTAAAAACGGTAGGGTACATCACGGCATACAACTAAGTAGTGCTACTGCAATTGTCCATTGACTTTCTAGTCACATAAACCAAGAATGCAGGCTACTACAGTAGCACGGACGAGACAGTAGTTTAAAGCCTGGATCTAGAAATCCTGATCTATACACTCCAGTAAACCAGAGAGCTGTTCCAATGCAGTACTTCCAAGTAAATGTTTGGTAGCAGCAAACTTCTGTGGTATATGCCTCACAAACATTTCACGATTTCTTTTAGAAGTAATAAACAGACTTTCCTTAGATGAATAATCCACAATGATGCAGTTGACGTCGTTAGATGGGTGTTCAGAGTAATCCAGTGTAATCATACAGCGAATGTATTATCACGAAGTCCTCTCATTTTCCCCACCTTTCCCTAAGTATTTTCACCTGTTGGTAAAATTTAAGCCTTGTATTAAAGACTGCAATGGTAAAAAAAGTAAGATGAACATGTGCACTGTGATGTCAATGATAATTGATTCCGTGCCAATTTACATCATTTCTGTAATAATACTACATTATCGTTATATTATATTCCTCAGAAAGGAATAGGAATTGATGAATACAACTCTAAACAACTTTTCTCTGCACCAATCAGACGGACATTCATCGGGATGGAAATTCACTTGTAACTTCATCGCTCTTTAAAAAATGAGTAGAAGCCCCCCCCCCCCATCTCTATAAACTAGATCTACATAACTGAATTATTATCACCAGAGTGGGGGGATGCGGAGGGTGCGAACGCATCCCCCTTCAGACTCCCCCCCCCCCCAAATGGGGGGGGGTGGGCGTCGCTGCCGGGTGTGGAGTGTCGCCGGAAGTGGATAATTTTTTTTAATTGTGTATGGAACGGCCAAACGGCAATCGATTCCTACTTTTTCACTACTTCTAGACTATCATGTGGCGAAGTTTCAGCTCGTCGTCGATCCATGACTTTTTCATGGATATATTTGGTTCAAAAAGCTTACCTATTTTCCGTCTCTCAATAAAAAAAATTCTAGCTTCCCCAAACAATGACCAAAAACCTTACCCGACCCCTCATTCGAAAGCCTATCTGGGATCCAGAAAGATACAACCATAGGCCCCTATACACTTTTTCTAGAACTTATCTTATGTCTTAGTCTGGTTGCTTTTGCTACAGAAATACAAACTGGAACGGACAGAGCTACGCGAGTGATACTTAATTAAGTTGTATAATGTTAAACAGGCTGGTCATATTCTGCATTGAAAACTAAATAAAAAGAATATTCTTCCGATAAGTGTCGCAACGCTGTTTTTCGACAGGGTTCGCGCGCTGCCGTTTTAAATATTTCATGATTTGGGGTTACTTCTTATAGAGCACCTCTTCCATTGTCACTGAAATTTATCTCCAGATCCCGGGCCATACATAGCGTAACTAGTGAAAGAGGAAGGCAGTGAGGCGGTCATTTTCTAGTCCCCTCCTCTGACCAAGTGTCCCCAAGCTTTCTGAAAGGACGATCATCTTATTTGACCCCGGCCTAATCTGAGGCTCCACTTTTTTGAGGCTGAAGTGAAAAGGGGCCCACCCATTCCCTAATTTCCATTAATTTATCTATTGAGATGTCTCAAAAGTCCATTTTCGGCGTGTTCTGCGCGTCCCATCACATATAAGGACTCTTTAAAAAACTCATGAAAAGTACTCTATAGGAAACCAATAGTACGATTTTGCTTAATGCAAAATTCGTCAGGGGTCACTCTTATTCAGTTGTAGTGAAAAGAGACCACTCTTTGTCTAATTTTATTTCGATTCCATCACTAACATAAAGTAAAGATTCATTTTTTTCGGCACGCTTTGTGCCCCTCTTTACAGATAACGGCTCTGTGAAAGTCACCTGAAAAAGACTATATATGTTTGTTCTTCAGTAAGAAAGTCATTAGGGCACCACCTGTATTCAGCTAAAGTGGCCCATCCGTTCTCCGATTTTAATTCAGTTTCATTACTGAAATGTCTTAAACGTTCATTTTTTCGGCGCGATTTGCGCGCCCCATGATAGACAAGGGCTGAATTCACATCAAATGAAAAGCCCCCTTGCTTTCTGAAAGACGATCTCGGGCACCAAAGAGGGAGTCCCTGAAGAACCTCAATTTTAAGTACTCCATTCTCCCTCCCCACACTCCCTGCATTATAGCTCAATCCATAAACTAGGGGTCCAATGGGGTTTTTACTGACTTTGCCAATATAATGCTATATTTCAAAAACAGGGAATACATCAAACCAGTGCCTCAGGTATTTTATTATCCTTTACCAACTAGGCTATCTTATGATATATATGCTGAATATCCAAAGTTAAGTAATTTTTAGAAAATAGACTTCTTTGCTTTGGTGTCCCCCCTCATTTTTGCGTAATGGCTGTGACATACAAATATACAAATTTGAATAATCAGAAAAACATACTTATCAGAGACTGAGTTACTTTGCTCATGTGTCATGGTAAGGGTATCACCAAAAGTCAACATTTCTAAAAATATGAGCATTAGCGCTCCACCCAATTTGCCAAATGATACTATTGAAAACAACCTGGCGGACATAATTTTTTGGTGTCCCCCTAGTTATGTTGGTTTTTTAGAGTATATTCCATCATTTCTTCAAATACGATCATTCTCAGGTGGCCATAGTTTTCTTGATACAAAAAATAGGTCAAACTCTTTAGCTAGTAGCTCATTTGGAAATAAAAAATCAAAACAAAAGATTTTGTAGGTAAAATTCGATATGGGCAGAATTTTGGTGTCCCCCTTAGTGAGTTATGTTGGTAAACTCTGATGTTTCACCAATCGCACAAACTAATTAATTTTTGGGTGAACAAAGGTACATGAATAGAAGGTCCCAGAATATTACCAGAAAAGTAAATCTCATGGTTTGAGAATCTTGTATTCATTCCCAATAAACATTTGATTTTTTTGGTGTCCCCCTTCCAGTCAGAGTTATGTCCGCCATAAGCAAACCAAAAATTGATGAAAATGTATCTTATTATTCTATCTTACAGTATACTGTAACTGCAAAAAGTGGTTTTTGTTGTATTTGAAAGTTACCAGCGCAACTTAACATTTAAAAATCAAACTTGCACTTTGAATGTTAGGTGTTATGGGGACACCAAATCTTGGTGTCCCTGTTACACGCGACAGATATAATGGACTGTAATACCTTTCTAATATTACGTATGTCCATGAAGGGACAATAAATAAGATTTCAAATGTTAAGTCTAACAATCTTAGGGTGACAAAGAGGAAAATTTGGATACTTAAACATCATTTCATTGGTAAAAATCAGTCAATATTGTACAAAAATATGTAAATGTGTAGACATTTTTGCAACTGAAAATTTTTGAGAAAAATGAAACTGACTTTTCTAATTTTTGAGTATTTTTCAAAGTTTTATCATGTTCTTGTCGCAATGGGTGCTAAAATACATTCAAATAGCAATTTTCAACCATTTCAGATTTTCATCATTCTTGGGGTGAAGGTTAAAGACTGCTTTGGTGTCCCGTTATGTTGGTCAATTTACTGGCCAATTTTATGTTTGAATGAGTCTCCTCTTGCATACATAATGCTCAATGCAAAAATATTTGTATTTTTAATAACCGCTGTTGATACTCTATCATGAGTGTAAATTTCAATCAGATAAAATGATTTTTAATTTTTGACCTCATGTCATACCATTGAACCCTTAGTGTATGGATTGAGCCTTATCTATTCCGGCCGACTTGAATCATACTGAGTAAGGATATAATTGAAGAAAGTCAAATTGTGATATTTGTGTTCTGTTAAGTGCCCATCTTATGTAGTTTACAGTTGAAGATAAAATGCATCATTCCTTGCCATCAAATACCTTACCTGCTTTCAAATTGACAGTGTTTTATAGATTTTTCTTTACATTTTAGGCGCAGAATTTTCACAGTTTTACCGCTGGTGACCTCAAATGATCTTTGACCTCTGTGAAAAACAAAATGCTTCTTCCTCTCAACATGACAAAATCTATATACCAAACATGAAGTGTATCGGTCACTCTTATCTGGAGAAATCATGTTTACAAGCTATTTTCGGTGTTTTGGCAAATCTACCGCTGGTGACCTCAAATGACCGTTGACCTCCACCAAAAACAATAGGGTTCTTCCTCTTAACATGGCAGATCTATATACCAAATATGAAAAGTGTCGGTCATTCCTATCTCAAGATATCGCGATTACAAGGTTTTTGGTCTTTGACCTCTGGTGACCTCAAATGACCTTTGACCTCCACTAAAACAATAGGGTTCTTCCTCTCACCATGGCAAATTTATATCAAACATGAAAAGTGTCAGTCATACTTATTTCAAGATATCGTGATTACAAGGAGCGTCACAAACACATATACATAAATACACACACACACACACACACAACATCACCATCGCATAGATTCCTTGCCTGGACTCGGCAAGGAATCAAAAAGCTAGTGACGGCCCTGAATTTTCTTCCTTTTCAATCATCTTCTCCTGTTTCTACGTTTTCATCATCTAAATTCTTTCTCTATTTTTTTTTCAAAAGGGTTGGTACAACTGACCTTGGCGCAAACGTTTAGGGGGTCCTTTACTCCCCATGGTAGATACGCTGCTGATACGCTGCTGCGTATCTGCACTAAGTAGATTCCTGAATGGTGAACTATACCTCTAAATATAACTTTGCATACGACCACCGGGAGATACTAGCGTAATAGGGTCAAGTTACTGGATGGTAAAGGTACTTGACCATGTCTTTCGGAAGGGAGTAGTTTTAGGATCCCCTACTCGCCCCACATTGGAGTCCTTCTGCATTTATACCATGCACAAGGAACAAACATACAGGTAATTTCATTTTGTATTTCAGAGGCATTCGAAGTAATGGCATCCTGGAGAGCTCGGTAATAGCCTCGTGTTTTTAAATTTTAGCATAACTGTTTTGTGTCTGTTGTGATGGAACATTGGAATACATGGTTCATTTTTGAATTGTAAAGGGGTCCCCAGTGGCGCCATTTAAGGCGGACTGGGGTTACAACGATTTTGCAAGGAGGCACTGCAATAGACTACTCATGGCACCGGAACGAACGCGAAGGGCCAGGCCCTGTCGGATGTGTTCCAGGGTGAGCTTTGGAAGGGGGGGGGGGGGAGATTCCCAAGCAGTTCCCCGGTAGGGTATCCAGAGAGCGAGCCCTTCGATGCTCCTTAGTTTAAGGGTATTCTTGGGTTTCTAAAATCGTTATTTCAGGGCAGGGTAATTCTATTGACTTGAACTGGTCCCCAAATTACTTGGCTAACTTTGAGAAAGAAGAAAGATTTTATTCAAGTAAGATTTTAATAGCGGAACCGGCTGTCATTTTGAAAAAGATTGGGGGTGGGACGCAGTTAAAAGCAGTTGATGGCAGGTAAATGAAACTCTTTCAAGCAAAAAAATAATCGCGCCAAAAAAGTTGCCTGAGATGAACACCACCTTGAGTTGGCGCAGCCTGGACGTACAGACAGTCAGAAATTTCACTTCCCAGATGTTTTCGATCAATTTTTCAATAAACAATTTGAAGAAAACTGCTGCCTTTTTGTATCCAAATGAGAATTGAATCTTATGAAATCTGGTAGCTATATACTCTGAAATTTGTGATTTTCCCCGTTTTTTGAAAATGAAATTCACATTTTGGGGAGAACACACTAAGGGAGCACCAAGTTTTCACAGGGGCACGTGCCCACTGTCCCTTGCGACGCAACTGTATTCTCCTCGAGAGGTCGGGAGTTAGGGACCTGGCCAGGTCATACCGAAGACTTTAAAAACGGAACCATCTGTCATTGTGCTTGGTGATCAGCATAACGAATTTAGTAAGGAAAACAAGCAAGTGAGCCACAACTGGAAAAAAGGGTGTGACCGGTTCGGCTTGGTCGGGTTCCATGGAAACTTTGTCTTGAAACGACATCGAACCTTTAAACTGCATCCTCCAAACTACGTGAACCACTACGTACTGACGGATCCACTTGGCCGTGAATTGAACTGATTTCTACTTCTTTGTACTTGAAGGAATCAGTGGAACTGTAATACCTAACCGGAAATAAAACATGTTCTTTATTCACACAATGCTAGGACTTCACGTTTCTGAAACATTCGTTTTTCGAGAGTAGTTTCTGATGAGATGTTATACACATTGCCTAGTCCACCGAGCAGGTAATTGTGCAGATTTAGTCGTATAAGTTTATTCTTCACGTTACGTTTAACAGTCAGAATCAATCCGAGTTTAAGTAATTTAGTTACACGAGGTTTTACGGCTCAGTTTCTCACTGACTGTTTCAAGTCGGGCTGACCATGGCCCCCTTTTTTTTTTTTTTTTTGGCGTCGATCTGATAATAAGAAACGAGGTTCTAAATTTACTTTTATTTAATTGATCTTACCTCCTTCTGATAGTCTTCATCATTCATCAATCCACCACCGAAGTAGGTTGTACGCAGTAAATAAAACATAGCATGGCAGTCTTAGATATAATGTTAACCAGTCTCTCAGATGCATTTTAAAAGCAAGTACGTAAGCAGGTGGTGCTTACACCGACGATAACAGTGTGGTTTCTAAAACCTGATAGGTGTGCTGTGTAAATATACCTGGACTTCCAATATTTGACATTATCAAAACATTCTCTCCAGGCATTCCAACATCTTCACGTCATGAATACTGAAGTTTCAAGCATGGTTGTTTTATGAAAATTATTTCTGTCGTAGCCTATGTATATTTAAAATCACTCTGTATTTAAATATCAAACTAAAAAATTAATATTAAATAAAAATAAGAGAAAAGCTCTGGAAACTCGTTACCAGAACTTAAATGAAACCCACTTAAATGAAATTGATTTTGAGTCATTATTAACGGTGTTCGGGTGAATCATGAGTCGCTAGAAATTTGAGAATCATTATTCATAACACACTTGAAATACCTTACCACACCCGAACCACTTGACGTTTGTTGCGCATGGACGTCACTCAGTCTTTACACTTGAAAGCGAAGGGGTTGGAGTGACCACTTATGTCGGTTATGGGGGTATGACCACTTCTTTCAAAATCCTACTGTGATAAAATCGTAAACCCAGTGGATGTGTTTCAAAAGGGGACATGCCTTACTCCTATCTCCAGATACACCCAACAATCGGAGTCGATGCTGTGTGGGAATGGGATACTAATGAGGAAGGAAAGGAGACATCCCCGGGGCCCCACTATCATGACAATTGAGAACAAGGGATCCGGGAAGATTGCGTGTCTTTGATTCATGTGACTGCGATCCAGACGAAAAGAACAGAAACGGAAATTGGAGTGTGCGGCGCCCACTCAGTTTTGATTTCATTTAAAAGATTTGAATATAAAAGATAGCTACACATCACGTAACAAATTTCAGACTGAGGATGGGAGATTATCTCAATTCTCGGGTAAGTGTAAGGTCTGTCCCCTGATCTCTCCCCTACCACCTCATACTCTCATGGTATCAACTTAGCAGAACTGTTCTACGGTCAGTGAATTTGTGACTTAATAACTGTTTCTTATGCTATACAAAAGTGGAACTTCAGCAAGTTTGGGATAACGACATGTTTTACAGAAACATATGAAATCTCTTAGTAGAACACAGATACTGAATAAACATATTTAGTGAACCATCATGAACACAGTGTTAACTTTCATTAATTTTTTATTATTTTAGAAAAAAGTTCGTTAGTAAAATGGAGTTTTATGGCCCAGTTTTCAACCAATTGGTTCAAGTCGAGCCGGCCACTGCCTTTTTCCCAGTTGTGGCGAACTGGTTTGTTTTTCTACAGTGCTCATGCTAAACACCAAGTGCAATGCGTGCTTGTTTAAATTTACTTCTAGTGGCGTCTCTCACTCATATCGTTATTCTCATTTCCTACGATATTTGTGATCTGATAGTACTCCTTGATAGTATGCTGTATAAAAGACGTGTTCATGACGTCATCCTTTAACCAGGGAATTGTAACCTTTCCCTGTTGTGACACACTGCGACGTAGCTGGACGGCAAGTTTCTAAAAATAGTCTGGCATACAAGAAAATTAAGAAGAAAACTTTATTTCTGGTTATACACGATGAGAATTAGCCTCTCTATATATGGAACATAATCATAATCTCTCTCCAGTTAAACCCCTACCCCTGCTTAATAGGTTCTTAGTGGCATGGTGATAGAATAATAATATAGATCGCAGTCCAGCTTAGTCGTCAGTGCACGAGTTCAATACATGTCACTATTGCTCTGTATAATGATTTCAATGGAAAACGAATTTTTGTTTTCATTTTTTGAGGGAATGGACGGCGGGGGATGAGACGGGAAAATAAAGTAAAAGATGATCTATCTCATTAAAATGCAATTTATCCATATGCCTGATTATGGATGGTGTCACAAATTATTCTTCACTTTACTTCGATTGCTAACCGATTCGATACACCATGAATAATTTCACATCAGCGATGGCTATCTAAACTATTTGCATTATCGACAGTACATCGAATCGGTTTTCAATCCAAGTTAAGACAATTGCATTCTATGACTTCATCCTGAACCCAGTATAGGTTTTACTGCATTTACATGAAACAGTAGATCATCCAGAAGAAAAACAATCCTAAAAAATTAAGAAGCGATCGAACAAAGTATTCAAAAAAATGAGAAAATTTACATTTGATATGATTATCCTTAGTTCGTGCATTTTGGTACAATAATTAGAAATAATCATGAAGATCAGCAATATGGTAAATACTACTGCAATTCCCATTTGAAATAGTTTCTGCACGATGAAGTCCTATTTCTGGGAATTCCCGGGGATTTTAGCCACCCTACTATCGTTGAACAGTACCAAATTTTCTAACTGAAGTAAACATTCAAACATTGTGAGGGAGTAACGGGTGGTTGGATTTTGGATAATTAAATGTAGAATTTAGGTTTCAAATAAGTCTAATCTACATCCAAAAGAGGAAAAGTGACTCCAAAAGAGTTTCCGGGATTATCACTCCTTAATACGAGTGAATTTAACTGGGGCTGCATTGGGACTCTAATCCCCCGGCCGGAACTATCCGGCCGGAACCCAGATTTTGCTAAGTACCGGTTCCGGCCAAATCTATTTAAAAGTACCTGGCCGGAACTTTATGCTTGCTTCAAGTCACATACGTTCAAAGTTTGAGTGAAATCATAACAAGTGAAATGAAAAAAAAAAAGATCTGAGAGTTTTCTTCCCAGTTCTCCTTGTTATATAAGGGCCCAATCCTCTTACTCTAAACAGTTCCAGTTCTCCTAGCCTACTGTACTTGCTCTAAACCTCCCCCTAAAAGTGTCTACTGTAAAACTTGTTCTCATCCACACACAATCTCAGTTTATTGCTTCAGGACGGGTAAATAACTGACCCCGATGTGTAATCGAAATACTCTCGGTACAGTACACTGTTAAAAATTTCTGTAAATTTACAGACTTTTTTTAACTTAAACTTTTTGTATTTTACTTTTAATAGAGATTTTCTGTATCTTTACAGACACTTTGTATTTCTACAATAAAAAAAGGTTGTTTAACATGTATTTTCTGTTTGTTTGAAAAACCATTTCTGTCTGCTTTTTTAACCAAATTTTACTGCTTTGTAAAACCTTTTCTGTAAATGTACAGATATTTTAACAGTATTTTGTATTTTTATGATTTCACATAAATATACTGTCATTTAACAAACATTCATTTTGTTTTTACGCTGAAAAAGAAACAAAAATAAGCCCAAACAAACAAGCAAATAAGAAATAGCCAGAAAATTTTCAATATATAACATGCATCGTTCTGCGAACTTTCAGTTAAAAAAGAAAACATTTTTGGCAAATTTATGGCCCTATTTGAAAATTAACTTCCATTTATTATACTGACAATTGGTATACTGATGTCAACTCATCGCCACAGGCGCTCATGCACTTGATCGAATTAAAAACGTTTCACAAATTTACTTGAAAGAGTCTGTAAATTTACCACTTTATGACGTAAATCTCATTTTGCATAAATGGGTGGAGCTTATTTTGTAGGCATTTTCCTAACAAAAGGATTGCTGTTGCTTTGAATAATATCTGTTTTGGCTTTTTTTAATCAGGAAGTGATAAACTTATTGTTTACCTTGTCTGGAAATGTTTTCAACCAATGTATTTGCATTCTTTGTCATATTTATTTTAAAAACAATTATTATATTGTACCAAAAATGTGACTTTCCAATTACAAAGTTCCTAGAGATAGCAGTCTACTGGACAACAATGTGATAACAAAGTATCCTGATTGTGTTTTGATTGAAAATAACTTCGTAACGACACATTACGTTGATAAGCAAATACCTGATCTACGTAATGGTGAAGTGTATGTTACGTAATAACATATGAAAGGAAAAAAGCGATATTATAATAAATATTAAAACGCCGAGAATGAAAACAGTAGGCTGTAAATTCACATAAAATTAAGGTAAAAAAAAAAACAGAACCTATGTTTTATATATATATGTACATATGTATATATTTTCAAGATGGGAATAAAGTTCTTCCTTAAAAAAAAAACAGAACAATTCTGTAATTCGATTTTACAGTAGACATTTGTAAACTAATTTACATGCAAAAACTGTAAAGAAAAAACAAACACTTAATGTTTTTTCATGATTACAATCTGGCTGTAAAAAAAACATTATTTGGTTGGAAAAAAATTTGCCATAAAAATTATGTAAATTTTACAGAGAAATTTCTAACAGTGTAGATGCTGTGTAATTCAATTAAGTTAAGCAGAAATACTCTATATTCTTGCAATTGCTGTCAATCAAAGCAGTGGCTTTGTCAAAAAAGGGGTGCAAGGGGCGTGTGTCCACCTATATAAAACCTTGTGCTCCCACCCCAAAGAAGATTTGGGAAATTTTGGCAATTCAATTTACTTCGATATAAAATTCCCCAAATCACCTGGGAAATGCAATTTTTCGGCTCTCTAAGGCATTTAGTTTTTAAATTTTCTGTACAATCCTGTCTGCACCAACTGAAGGTGTTGCTCAGCTCGGGTAACCTTTCAGACAGGATTACATCTCTAATGGAGAGAGAATCACATATAACTGTCCATCATTTGCTTTCTCTATAGTTTAGCTCCCCTTCATCCTTTTTCAAAACGCCAGCCAGTTCTGCTTTTGATAGTAGTTACTATAGTCTAACTTATGTTAGCCATTATTTGCCAAATATTTTAGGTCGATGAGAATGACCCAAGATTTACTATTTTTAGGTAATTTTACCTCAATGTTGTAACTTTTTTCTTGGTTACACCATTTAACATGTGTTGTTAAAATCCCCTCAAATTAACTGACCCACCAGTGTAAGTTGGCCTCCTGGACCACACCGAAACAGCCTTGCACTTTATACTTGGGGTGCCTCCAACATTATAAGTGGTGTCTAGTAGTGCCCCCCTCCCCTGCAAAATCTAAGAACTGTATGCCCCCTGTGATGCCTACAGTAGAGCAAAACATCTGGGGATGCCACTGAATCATATAGCTGTGCTTATTGGGAATTTGTATGGACTAATATAAAGTTGTAGTTTGGGGTGAGATGATTGATCCTTAACTAACAGTTAAACTGTTAAATGTGTCAACAATATGTAGCCCTATGTACGATAGTGGATAAATCAGTTGCTATATCAAAAACATACTGTAATAATAAAAAGGTAGCAACTCTCACCCAAACTAAAATTTTTGTATACATCTAGTCTAAAGAATTTCTCAATTGGCACAGCTCTGTCATTAACAGAAAGTTCCAAAATTGTAGAGCACAGTGTACTGTAGCTCATATTTATGTACTCTACTGAGAGTGTTACAAATTGAGGTCTTGTATACTTACCATGAAATAATCTACTTAAATTTTAAATGCTTCAACCAGCTACAAGTCAGCTTCATATTGTGTAGGCATTAGTGATGATGGCTATTTTTTCCTGGTTAGTGATTTTATCTTACTACAGGCATTACAAAATAAATACTAAACATACAGTCAATATACTCAGCTCCGGTTGGAACTCTCCGACCGGAACTTAAAAAAAGTTCTGGCTGGTTCCGGTTCCGGTCGGATCCAAAATTTCAGTTCCGGTGCAGCCCTAAATTTAACCCCAAAATGGAGTGAAAAACACTCATACAGCTCTTAGGTTCTTACTCCTCTTCAGATTATTTAAAAATATAATATTATAGGGCTTCTTTATTATTGTATATTCGGTGAACCAATCAGTCTGTCTTAGTAAATTCTACATAGAGGAGGAAAAAATATTGCCACAGGACTCTTAAAGGCTACAACTAAATTTTCTACAGCATCTTTAAGACACATCTTTCAGTGATATTTCATTTTTCGACCTCAAGTAAATCCATTTTCTCCAAGAGGAGGTATACATTCCCTACTTACACCCTCCTCCAGCAAGGCGGTGATTATTTATCATTGCACTCATCCCTACTAAATGCAATTCTTACTACGTCCTTGATTAGCTAGCAAATTTAGAACGTAATGCAGACTGATTAAAATCTCAATGTAACCTAAAAAAGGTTTCTTGTAATTTTTATACGAACTACTAGGATGATCAAATTCATTGTTCATTTATCGTGGTTGCTTTAACTCGGGCACAGAGGTAATCGAAAACATTCTCCAGTAAATAAGATAAGCAGCAAACTGCTCAAAATTATCACTATAAACAAGCGTATTCAAATATTGTTTACTTAGTAACATATTTTTGAAGAACTTCCTTTAGAAATCCCCCCCCCCCCCCATGATGATCACTGTTTGGAATACTTTATTCTCATTGCCACATCCAACATAGACGGGATACAGGGGTTTTAAAGACATTTACCAGTAGATTAGATCAGCAGCAAACTGCTCAGAATTATCACCAGGAACAACGTATTAAAATAATGTTTACCTACACTCTAAAAACAGTTGGGTAAAAAGCGTTGGGCAAAATACAAAATGCCTAACATGGGCAAATTATTGCCCAACAAATGGGTTAAACAACTGTACCCATATTGTTGGGCAAATTGATGTTGGGTAAAATCAAGGTGTTGGTAAAAGGTGTTGGGCAAGTTTTTAAAGTACCCAACAGTTGGGTAAAATGTAATTGACCAACCAGATGATAAGTTGAAAATCAGTTAAGTTTTACAAATAATTATTGTTATGAGAGTGGTTAATTATTAGATGTCATGGTTGAATAAGGTGGATTTGCTTAATAGAACGCTAGCGGTAGAACAGCAGTAAAACCCTGGACAAAATTACTTAAAGAGCAATGGTTGTATGGAAAAAATGTATTCAGAAATACATAATCAATGGGAAAAGCAATACAAAGTTTACGATTGAGTTTGTTATTTAAAACTACACACTTCACTGTTTTTTAACCAAGTGCATCGTCGCTGTTGTCCCAAACCACTCTTGGAGGGCAAACGGTGTAAGTTTTAGGGTACTTTGCTAAACTTCCTTCTTGCCTAAATCATGTAATTATATATCAGGTTATATTGAAATCCAAACAAGCACCCAACAGTACAGCTGTTGGGCAAACGTGTTGGTACAAATTTTAACCATTTATTGGGAAAAATTAGTTGGGTGGAATGGTTGGGTAATTTCTTTTGCACAACTTATGAGTAAAACACTTAAGCAACTCAATTGGGCAGTTTTTTACCCAATTCCGGTCAGGAAGCATACGGAACCAACGGCTGGGTAATTTTTTGTCCAGGTTGGGTAATAACTTTTTAGAGTGTAGTACCATCTTTTGGAGGTGAACCTCTGTTGATATCCCCGGCCATGATAATCACTGTTTGGAATACTTTATTCTCATAGCCACATCCAACATAGATGGGAAACAAGGGTTACTTTGACATTTACCAGTAAATTAGATCAGCAGAAAATTGCTCAGAATTATCACCAGAACCAACATATTAAAATATTGTTCACTTAGATACATTTTTTGAAAGAAAAACCTTATCTAGATATCTTAAAGGATACCAGGCCATGTTTGGGATACTTTATTCGCGTATTGACACATCCAATATCGAGAGTTCCTTTTTGCTTTTCATCGATGTCAAGGTTTTCAACACAATACCAAATAATTGTCAGTTCTTGCACGTTGAAGAACTGCGAGATTTTTTTTTTAAATTTTTTCCATTTTGCGTGGGGATGGGCGGCGGTGCAAATTATCAGTGTTTTTCGTAGTTTATCGAAAAATCCAAATTTATGCCTTATTCCAACACGAACCATGTACAAGGATCCGATTAAACAGTGCAAGGGGTAAACATTGAGATGTATCCTAAACAAGGCCCAGGGTGTAACTTGGGAAGAGATGTACACTGCAACTTTGGATAAAAACTTGTACGTTAAGATGCGAGATAGTGCAATAATTGAAAAATGATTCATCACATATAATGAACCTTAAATAAAGCCACAACCTAGAAATTTGCACAGAAATCAGACTAAATACTTCAACAAAGTCTTTCAAAATTTGGTTAACTTGAAAAAATCGTCAAATTATTTTAACTCATCCTTTTTGTAGTTTTCCAGGAGAAACTCGAAATTGATCTATCTTACAATCATTCCGCAGGAATGAAGTAAACCAACAAATTTAAGATAAAACCTTGAAACCTATAAACATGCGGCATTTCTATTACAGTCTACGGATTATATTACCTTTGTCATATAGTGTTGACGTTTTTTTTTTTTTTTCATTGAAAACACTCAATTTCTTCTTTTTTTACCCTTTTGCATGCTTAAAAAAAAAGTGAAAATCCCCATGTACATTCCATAAAAGTATTTTCATATAAAAAGTATTAAAAGTATTTTCATTCTTTATAACCCTTCATTGATGACATGGATAGGATTGTACAAATGAAATTACAGAAGCGTTTATAACCACTTCAGCAGATATCGGCTTCAACAGGAGGTATAAAATTTTATTCAATATCTCATTCTTGTTACGGCTGAAATGCATTTTCCTTACCGGGGATTTCCCGGACAGACAACAAACGCGCTGCCATCATTGAACAATAAAGTAGTTTCTAGTTAAAGTAAATAAACATGTCTACATAGAATGTTACATAGTGACACGTGAGAATTTGATTGACAGCTTGAACAGGTGATCTTTAACGTAAAGTTAGCCCGCGGGGCGGACGAATTTTTTTTCGTCCAGCTCGTCGCTATGAATCTGAGGGGAGGCAGCCTAAGAGGGCGGCCGACACCAGAGGCGCCCGCAGGCCAACGTAAAGTACGCCCGTCTGGTTGGAATAAATGGAGCACTGTGCTAAGTTATCATTCTATGGTACCAGAGCAAACATCTGTATTCTGGTAACATGTATATGAGTCAAATTAGAACAATATACTAGCAATGTTAAGCTTTTTAACAGGTAGCTCTAGGGAACAGGTGGAGGGAAGGGTTTGGTTAGGATAATGAGAAGAAATTGAAAACAGATGCGAAGTTTGGCTAGTTAATTGTACGATCGAGTAACTCAAAAATAAACATACAATAGCGACTTACAATTTTTACATCAGCCTGAAACGCACACACACACACACACACCCCTATACACACCTACACACACACGCCATCCTGAGTGCATTGGTTTCTCTTATCATCGAAACAAAAAAAAAGTCTTTATTGAAGACCAGTCAGACCAAGTTTATATGGGAAAAATCAAAGATGAAGTTGGTTGAGATTAGCTTGTCGTGCGATGAAAATTGACACTTGTTTTTCTTTTTTCAAAATGTTTGAATACCTGGATATTGTATTGAAAAATGTTTTTATAACAAAAATTGGTAATTATGAGTTTCCTTGAAGAATATCATCTTATAAGCAAAATCAAGAAGATTGTCGGAATGGGGGAGGCTGAAGTTTATCGGGCTTACTTCTTTAATCGTATGAACGGAGGCTACCCGACAAAATTGGATCCTCTACACGACTGGGGGGGGGGGGGGCATGCTCCGTCTAGCTGGCTCGCCTCTTGGCTCTAGCAAATAGTAGGTCCAACATATTTTATTGATCCTGATTTGTCGCCCCCTAGAGATCACTCCCAGGACAACTTGTCCCCCTCCACTTAGCTACACCATTGATTTTGATTCTATACTGTTAAACATATTGAATGCAGATGGCCTTAAGTGTGTTACTACACAGGGATGAGTCTGAGAATTAAACGAAAGAAGAAATGGACTAGTGACATTCAAGAAAAGAGGAAGTTGAGGGGGAACACCAGGCTGGGACCTGTCTCCTGGTGGAATTGGTGTCCTTATAACACAGACTTCTGATTGGATAGAGCCCGAGGGTTGTTTGTGCAAGTTTAAATGCTGGGATTTTGGCCTACAAAGACATTTATGACAGAAACGTTTTTGGTCTTTGGCGAAAGGAAGACAAATGAATAAAACAGAGGAAAAGTAAAATAAGGACAACCTCTAAAAAAGAGGAAGGACTTCATGCCTGAATACATAACATCGATTCAAGCTCTATTCTTAATGTATTTGACGTGTAACGGGACATTTTTAGACAGGTGCATTCGCCACGTGACATGGTGCTCACACGCATCTGATTTCTCTGCAATATCAAAGCATACAACGAGGATTCCTTTACAGTAACACATTTTTTCTAGCAATAGAACCGTAGGCACCTGTAGCTAGGGACAGTTCATGAGACAATCGAAGCACCAGGTGGAGAGTCATAGATTTCAGATAAACAGAAGTACCCACCTTTGTCACCCATGGATGAATATTTTTGGGAAATTGTTCTCTATAGTAATATTTCACCCTTTATTAGCACAGTTCAATTTAAAACGAAATGGAAAAATTAGCCAAAATCAAAAAGTATGGTTTTCGAACCAAAATATATTTAGCAAATATTTCAATATCACATTACATAGAATATTTCTTAAAAACCATTACTGTAACAAAGTATTTAAAATGATTTAAAGGTCTCCAACTGATGCATGTACAAAATGGCATACTCGAACGATTATGCATTAATGTGTAAGAAAGATCTTCCATTTTCCGACAGAACCAAACTTACGTATAAACAGGGAGTACTGTTGTTATAGTAGTACTGATATAAAGGCCACTCTGGTTCATATCTCTAGCATAATGGTTAAGAAAAAGAAACGAAATAACTAACAAGCATATTAGAAAGGTTCCAAGAACATCAGTATTAGATGTAGAACGGTAAAATATTCGTTCAAATCTTCAAGTTTAGTTTAAAATTTGGAACATTACTCAGTCTTTCACTGGCCTCCCAGGCTTGGTTCCTTTTATTAATATATTAAGTCTGATAATCTAGAAAAGTAAGACAGTACCTTTGTTAATATAATTTCAGCCTTAAAGATTTACTTATCACAATAAATGTTACGACTGAGATCGACTCCGCCAAAAGAATCTTGATTTTGTTGAAAATAATCTTACAAAATAATACATATCAATTGATTTAATAAGATCGGAGAGCTCGTTAATCTTACTTGGAAATTTGAAGTTTAGAGATTTGTAGAATTATATTATCAGTGACTAGCAAAACTTTCCATTTTGTATTGTAGTGTATGGCAACTCGAAGCTAATTCAATCGGCAGAGAACTTAAATGTTCACTTCAAATAAATTAGCAAACTTACCATAAAAAGCGGGGGGAGTCATTTTTTGGTATGAGGAGGGGCAAAGTATAGTAATCTTTACCATTGTTGACCGCCCTCCAGAAATGTGCTCTAGATGTTTTGCTTTCTTGAAAGGCTTAAATACTAATTTAATCATGTTTTACTACTTTCTCTACTTGATCGATGTTTTTAAATGTTTTTTTTTTTCGAGTTTTTCCACGTTGTTTACGCTATCGACGAATTCTAATTCCTAATATTGGCAAAAAACAAGATATAGTGTGCAAGCCTGCAGTTTTCTGTTCATTAATGTTATCTCAAAATACTATCTAAGAGGAGTGTCACCACTGGTTAACGCGGAGCGTACAGAAAAAAAAAAATTGAAAAATCGGACCTCCTCAGACAGCATGATATTTCCCAGGCTTGTAACTAGAAAGGGGACAGTTTTCATTTTGAGCTTTCGTTGCAACAATAGAAAAAATAAGCAACTAACTTGGTGATCACAAAATTACCAGATAAAACGTGACAGTATCCGTGAACGAAAGGGTCTTGCATCTATCCTAGGGAAAACTAAAAACGCCAACTGAACACGTGCTTATTGTTCTACTGTTTTGCGACTCTGGGCAAAATTCAGGGTCTACTGAATTGATGAAATCATCTATAAGACTGCCGAATTTATGACTATTAATGATTTTTAAAAATGTCACGTTATGATGTGGGTTCAAATGAATTTTTAAGCATGCTTATGGGAAGACATTCTCACACTGTATTTTTATGTTACTGAAAATCAACGTACCCGATTTTCATAACCATTGCCCGAGTTTTAGCTGTAGGAGTAGGATAAATGGCACTATTAACCACTGCAAATGAACATCCTCCTGTCTAATCGGATAATTAATTTGTCAACCGGAAAACATCATAAAAACACTTTAACCTTAATTCGACCGAATATTTTATAATCTCGCGCACAATTTTAGCTACACAACAATATGAAGTGAAGCTGAGGGAAAGTTTTCATTTCAAGTTTGTTATTATTTTTATCGTTCAATGAAGTAAATTTTACTTCGAAAATGATTGTTTCTTTAGTGGTATGGTTCCTAAATGTGCCGCGATTTATCTTTATGATTTTTTGCACATATGTGTTACTCTTTCTTTTAAACTTCTCCTATTTGAGGGAAAATGAAAGAATTTAGACATTCAACCATTTCGGGCATTGTGTTGCGAAAAAATGTCAAGAAAAACTTGTGAATAATACTTTTGCACTTCCAGAATGTGTAGTGATTATTAACATCTTGTATATTTTGAAATGACAATTGTATCGCAACTATGATGTTTTCCCCTTTTTCGGGCAATATGTTTATGAGATTTTCTGCTCTCTTAAGAGATTTCTGAGTGGTTAAAACCCAGCAAACTTTCAAAATCGAAACGGCTGCCTGATGTTTATTTAATTCCTGCCCAAATTTTAGATCTTGGAATTTTTTTTTTTTTTGGGGGGGGGAGTTAACCCCCTCCCGCTCCCCACACCTATGACACTGTATATTCGGAAGGAACCATGCTTAAAACGCTTTAAACTAAAAAGTACACAAAGACCTAAAAGAAATGTCCCTCTGGTACGAAGTTGTGATTGACGTCAGAATTTATGAGGTTGTCTGTTGGAGTGACGTCACGAAATGGTAACAACATTATGGTCTTCTGATCTTGTCCACATTATTATTTGAAGTTCTTTACCTGTTGATGAAACACCAAACACCATATTGATGTCTTTAATTGTTAGTTTAGCTTATTGAAATATTTAACTCTCAACGGATATGCTAAAATGATAAAATTTACCCATCAACTCTAATAATTTTTTCGTCTTTAAGAACATTTAAGACAACAAAAACACAGGAAAAAAGAACAATTAGCAACTGTTCAATTATACAATAAATGCGCTCGGGTAGGTTTCCCAAATATTCCTCCATATTTAACCCCTTATAAACTTATTTGCGGTTTAAGATTACACAGAAACAATGTTCCAACCGGTGAATGATTAGCATAGTTTGATATTATTATTCGATAACGTCGCATCATGATAGCAACGTACTAAACAGCAGCGACGCACAAGCAAGGGTTGTATGAGTCGTTTATACAACCAACCATCAATAATACATTTATCACCCATCCCAACGGATTCGCCATCCAGGGGAAACCGTTTATTTTTTAACTCAATACACAGCTAAGTAGAGCTGCACCATGCAGGATGACCCAAAATACAGCCTACATAGCTGAGAACAAATCTCTCACTAAATCAGTAAAATGAACTTTATTACGAAAAAATAAACTCGGTAAAAGGAGTTACCAGCTGTACTACGTTTAACGTTGCAAATATCACTTTTGCAGATGTTCTCGTTTTCTTTATCCTTCATATTTTGATGTTGCATTCTGTGACGGGTACATTTCTGCTTCTATTTTTGTTTTTATTTTTTCGCAGTTTTGATAAGGGGTGTACTGGTATCTTACCAAGCAGCTTGCAGCTCACGCTTTATTCTCCTGCCTCACTTGATATTAATATTAATGAGATCACATTTCCTTATGATTAGAAAATTACCGGATACAACGCCTCATCTCTACCTCGAGCAACATTTAGAGCGTGGTGTATATCAGTCCTTGTAATGTGACAATTAAATACATCCCAGGATATTTTTTTCAACTAATGTCACAATTTTTTTAGCTTGACTAAGGGAAAAATCTGCTGAAAAAAATGCTTTCCATAAGCCGTGGTACAATTTTTGAATTGTTTACTTTTATGAAAATTTTACTCTTCAGATTGATGCTTATATTTTCGAGTGATTTTCTTGAAGAATTCTGACTGATATTCGGCAATTTCCAGAAGAGTGGTGAAGAGAGGCTTAAATATGAGGTTGCTTTCAGCTACCTAAGCTGTCCGAATAGGTCGCTAAATTTGGTAATCATTTTGTTGGTAATGAAACTTCTTTTAAGGGGAGGGGTGGTTGAGAAATACTTCGTATACGCTTGTTGGGTATCTGTGTAAACAAAAAACATGCTAGTTTTTTTTTTTCTTTTGCTTCCTTTTTTGCCTCCTTATTTTGTTGGAAGGTCCCTGCTCAAACTTCAAGCTTTGTCAAAATATTCTCACCTTACTTCCTTTAACCTTTCGCATGGAAAAATGGAAAAGAGGGCAAACACCGATTGTCTGAAGTAGGATATCATTGCTGTGAATACGGTATCATCAATACGTAATGATACTGACAAATCAATGTTAATTGATGAAATTAATTCTTAAAACCTTTCACTGGAATCAATCAAACGAGCATTCATCGGAAAGGGAATTTTCTTGTTTCTTTCAAGTTCTTTAAGCAGTTGTGCAGAACCCCCCAATCTCTTTCAACTGAAGCTTAATTCTCTTTCATATCAATCATCTTCTTTCCCTGTCTGTACCTTTTCATTCTCTTCTTTCTTACTTTTATTCAACCCGACTGTGTAAGCTTAACTTCCGGGTCGGAACCTTTAGGGGAACACCCCCTGCAAATATTCAACTGTGTATCTGCACCAAGTAGATTCCTGAATTTACTATACCTCTGAGCATAACTTTGCATACGACCACAGGAGATACTTGAGTAATGGGGTCAAATATCTTTTTGGAAGGGGTATTTCCATAAACGTTCAACTCATGCCACATATACACAGTTCTTCTTCTGCATCAAAAGGCACAAGCAAACAAACATACACGAAACATCACGTTGTATTTCAAAAGTATTCCAAGCAATGACATCCTAGGGAGCCCGGTAATAGCCTCGTCTTTTGAAGTTCAACACCACTTTTTGTGTTTGTTGTGAAGGAACATTTGAGATTATGGTTCGGGTTTAAATTGTAAAAACATCCAACTACTCTTGTCGCCAGACGTTTCCTTTTAGGAGGAACTGGGAAGGTGCAACGGTTCGCACTTGAAGAACACTGCTGTAAACTAGTAATGGCGCATGAGGTCCCACCTAGCGCAAAATGAAACGTCCTATCAGTGCATGTATTCTCCTTAGGGCCCCGGTTGAGTCAAAGGGCCAATATCTCATGGGAGCCTCTCTTTCAAGAGAGCGAAGCCTCCGGACGTTCCCGGGTTTTATGGTATTCTGAGTTATTTAAGTCTTCATTTAAGGGTAACTTTATAGACTTAAATTGGTTTTAAAGTTACTTGGCTACCTTAAGTTAAGATTATATTGGTAACAAAACTAAAGTAAAACCACTACTAAGAACGGATCCAGCTGACATTTTGAAAAGGCGTTGGGGAGGCAGGTGAACTATAGAGAAAACATTTCATGGGCAGTTAAATCAGATTCTTCCAAGGAAAGACGCAATCCAGCAAGAAAGATTACCTCAGCTGAGAGTCACTTTCAATTGTTGCAGACTGGAGCGTACAGAAAACTAAAACTTTGACAGAAAGAAATAACCCAGCCCCAGCTGGGCAGGGTTTTTCGCTTTTTTGTTATTGAAGAAAATAAAAGTTGGCTTTCCTTGTCCAAAGAAGAATCAAATTTTACGAAATCTAGTACATACAATCTGACTACAGGAGATATATCTTTTCCCTTTTTTTTTGGGGGGGGGGGGCAATTTTAATTTAACGGAAGGCACACGGGGCATGAGCTTTTTCAGGGTTGCCGCTCTGCTCCCTGCCTTGGCGACACCACTGCGTCCTCCCAACTACGAAAATCACGTACTGGGGAATCACTTTGCCGAGTAATGTGAGTAATTTCTGGTGAGATGTTATTAACTTGGCCGAGTCGAGCATGTCACGATACAGATATCGTTATCTATTAAAAATGTTAATTTTACCCTTACATTATTTTTCACAGTTTGAATCAATTTAAGTCATTCTGAGTACAGGTAATTTAGTTTAATGGGGTTTACCGCTCAGTTTCTGGAATATTGGTGGAAGTTGTGCTAACCACGGTATTTTTAAGTTGCGGTGGACTCAAGCTGAGTATGAGAGACGAGGTTCGAATAGTACGTTTTAGTTGACCGTACCTCCTTCTGGTAGTCTTCATCCGTCATTGGTCCACCACCGTAGTAGGCTATGAGCTGTAAATAAAACAGAACATGGCAGTTTTAAAAATAATATCCACCAGTTTCTCAGACGCATTTTCAAAGCTAGTACCTAGCAGAGGGATGCCTACACCGACGACAACTGTCAAAATCCTACTGTGGTAAAATCGTAAGTCAATGAATGTATTTCAAAAGGGGCCATGCCTTTACTCCCCAACACCCCCCCCCCCCAAATGAAGCCCATGCTGTGTGAAAATAGAATTCCAGTGAGGTGGGGAAGGAGACACACACAGTCCCCATGCCGGGGCCAATAAGAAATAGATTTTAAATCATGACAATTGCAAACAAAGATTTCGGGAAGAATGTCTGTCTTTCATATATGTGACTTTCGATTCAGACGGTATAGAAAAGAACAGAAACAGATTGAAGTATGCAGAGTCCACTCAGTGTTGGCTTCTTTTAAAATGTTTGAATAAAATAAGACAAAAGATTACAACACGTCACCTAACTGCCCTTGCGGTCAGTGAATTCGTGAAAAAGATTCAGTGTTAATAGAACGGTGTCTTTCCGTTAAAATAGGGGAGACAGTAAACTTGCAAAATGAACAAAACAAACTTCCACACAACTGCAGAATGTCAAGCGCTAATCGACAGCAGTGTCTTACAGGTTTTCATGAGATCGAAGAAACCGTATGAAGGCATTTCAAAACATATTGTTACTTATTGAAGGAGCACTATACGTTTAAAGTATACTAGTATGACATACACGAACATAGATGTAATCGTTTTTAAAATAACGAATTCTCGCCAATGTAGTCCAGAAAAGTTTACTTCCTGAGTATAAATGTAACATTATTACGATTGTTTCTTAGGCAGCATGATTGGAACTTCGCAGGTTGGGATAACGACATGTTTTAACAGCAAAGAAGTGAAATCTGGCAGGGTTTGCTTTGAAATTTGATCGTTATTTTCACTAAATATTGACCGATTTTTTTCGTTTCAAGGTTTAAATTAGTATCAACTTGTTACGAGATATTCGTTTTTATGATAAAAAATTCAAAAATTAAGTATTTTTAGGTTAACTCTATCAGGCGCAGTAACATACGCTCTGACCATGTAAACCGCAAGAATTCACCAAGGCAGGCTTCCATGTCGGCCTCTGAACAAAGGATTTTGTCACAATTTCACGCCAGCGTTATTTCTAATGGCAAATTTTCTGTCTGAAGTAAACAATCAAACTTTTGAAGATTGTGAGGGAGTAACGGTTGGTTGGATTCTAGATAACTGAATATCGAATTTAGGTTTGAAATAATTACATTCTACATTCAAAAGACGAAAAGTCACTCCAAAAAGCGTTTTCGGGATAATCACTCCTTAGTACGAGTGAATTTCACCTCAGGGTGGAGTGTAAAAATCTCACAAAGCTCTTAGGAGTCTGGTCCAAATATTTTTTCCTCCTCTATGTGGGTTTTACTAAAGGTTACTGACTGGTTTACCTGAATATGCAATTATACAGAAGTCCTAAAATATTATTAAAATAATCTGAAGAGAAATAAGAAGAATATGATGAGATTTAGCTGTTGCTTCAACAAATAAATTTGCAGCGACTTTTCTTGTTATTTAAAATATTAAGACTACAACTAAATTTTCTACCTCATCTTTAAGACACATCGTTCGGTGACATTTCATTTTTTGACCTGAAGCCCAGACTTTAATTTTTTTTTAACAATCGAAAGCCGCGTTACTTTATTCTCTGATCTGCCGGCAGAGCACGCATTGTTTTATTTTTTATATCAACCATTTGCACCGGTGTAACTGGGGAACGATGGTGGGCGTCTCCACCTTCTTATCACAATGAAGAAAACAAACGAAGAAAAACAAAGAACAGGAGACCGAGGAAAAAGATCACACATAAAGACAACAGTGGTAACACCCTAAGAATCAAATAGAGCACACTTTGCATCCAGTCAACCCCCTAAAAGCCATTTCTTCAAGAGGAGATACACATCCCCCACTTATACCCTACTCAAGCAAGGCGGTGATTATTTATCATTTCACTCACCCCTCCTAAATGCAATTCTTACTACGCCCTTGATTACTTAGCAAATTTAGAAGGTAATGCAGACTGATTATAATCTCCATGTAACCTTAAACGGCTTCTGGCAATTTTTATACAAACTAATAGGATGACCAAATTCATTGTTCATTCTTTTTCGGGAGGGGGGGGGGGGGGGGCTTTTTTATACGCAATCCCTTTAACCCGTTCCTTATGTTAAGCACCTAACATGCTGGCCAACAGCGCTGGTAACTTGACCGTGGTCGGTTTAACTCGGGCACAGAGGTAATCGAAAACATTCTCCAGTAAATAAGATCAGCAGCAAACTCAAAATTACCACTAGAAACAAGCGTTCTCAAATGTTGTTATTTAATAACATTTTTTGGAGGAGAACTTCCTTTAGAAATCCCCGGCCACGATAATCATTGTTTGGAACACTTTATTCTCATAGCCACATCCAACATCGGCGGGATACAAGGATGACTACTACATTTACCAGTAGAGTAGATCAGCAGCAAGCTGTTCAGAATTATCATCAGAACCAACGTGTTAAAATATTGTTTACTCAGAAACATTTTTTGGAAGAACAACTTCATCCAGATATGTTAAAGTAAAGCAGGCCACGATAAGTCATGTTTGGTATAATTCTTTCGCGTATTTCCACATCCAATATCGACAGTTCCTTTTAGCATTCACCGATGTCAATTTTTTCAACACGACACTAAATAATTGTCAGTTCTTGCATGCTGAAGAACTGCAAGACTTTATTTAATTTTTCCATAATGTTGGGGGATTGGGGCGGCGGTGCAAATTATCCGTGTTTTTTTTTAGTTTATCGTTCACGAAAAATCCGACTTTATTCCTTATTACAACACTGACCATTTACATGGATCCGATTACACAGTGGAAGGGGGTAACCATTAAGATGTATCCTATACAAGGCCCAGGGTGTAACTTGGCAAGAGATGTACATTACAACTTTGGATAAAAACTTGTACGTTAAGATATGAGATGTGCAATAATAAAAAAATGATTCGTCACATATAATGAACCTAAAATAAAGAAACAAACTGGAACGTTAAACGAATATTTTCACAGAAATCAGACTAAATATTTCAACAAAGTCTTCCAAAGTTTAAGTTAACTTGTAAAAAAAATCATCAAATCCTTTTTTAACTTATCCTTCTTATAGTTCTCCAGGAGAAAGTCAAAATTGTTCTATCTTGCAAATACTCCACAGGAATTACGTAAACAAGCAAATTTAAGATGAAACGTTGAATCCTATAATCATACGGCAATTTTTTTTTTTTTTTACTGTATACGGAATATATTACCTTTGTAATGTAGAGTAAACGATTTTTCATTGAAAATGTAGTTTTTTCCTCATTTCGCGAACACTTAATTGATTTTTTTTGCATGCCTTTAAAAAAGATGAAATTTCCCATGAGCATTCCTTAAAAGTATTTTCATCAAAACATGCGACATATTCATTCTAGTCCTTCATTGATAATGGATAGGATTGTACAAGTGACATTACAGAAGCTTAGCCGCTTTAGCAGATATCGAAGGCTTTAACACGAGGTATAACATTATATTCAATGTCTCACTCTTGTTACGGCTAAAATGCATTTTCCTTTCAGGGGATTTCCCGGACAGACAACAAAGGAGCTGTCATCATTGAACAATAAAGTAGTTTCCGATCAAAGTAAATAAACATGCCTACATAGATTGTTACACTGTGACTGGTGAGAATTTGATTGACAGCTCAAACAGGTGATTGCTAACGTAAAGTACGCTCGTCTGGCTGGAATAAATGCAGCAATGTGCATAAGTAATCATTCTATGGTATCACAGCAAACATTCTGTATTGTGGCAACATGTTCCTTGTCAAATAAGAACAATATAAAATCAACGTTAAGCTATCTCTCACTCTCTCTCTTTCCAGTGAACTGGTTCAAAAGGCGAAGTTTCTCCAGGGAGTGTACAGTTGACTCCAAACGCACATTGGTTAAATAGGCGATGTGCAATAAATGTAACAGCGCAATAATACAATTATTTGTAGTGGTGCACCCTCTGTTTTCATCACATGGTGCCTGTTCAAAACGCGGTTGGAATGACTTTTAACACACTTTGGTGAACCCGCAGTGAAAGACAGACATGACCGGTGTGTTTTAAAACGCCACATACCCGATAAAACTATGGCTAAAACAAAGTTATTTAACGCGTATGCTATCGAAGTTTTCAAAATTATAAACACGACATTCGATCACGCTCTTCACCTTGGTAATAATCATCTAACAACAAAATACGTAGTACAATCGAACAAAAGACATTACAGTACAAATTTACGGCAATGTCCGACAAAACAATAACAGTAAAAAATCACAGCCAAGCACTGAAAATGTGCGGTTGGAACAGTCACCTAACAGTAATATGCGTACTACTATCAAACAACAGACGTTCCAGTACGGATTTACAGCGATGTAAGATTCAACAATGGCAACAGGCCTACAACATTACAACTACCCTTTGCAAACGTGTGGCAGAAAATAACTACCTACGCAGTACATTCCGGACAGTGAGCTAACACATACGTGTTGAAGTGTCGTTAAACAGCATCGAACTAACAAATCGAGGGAATACCACCAACGTTATCACTTGGACATTACACATTTACGCGGAACACGAGGCTAAAGTTTAGGAAAGCTTTCTGTATGGTGCAAGAAAAATGCAGAAAGCAGGTAGTAGGAGGACCGAGTGTCACATTAGCAAATGTCCCGGCTAAACGCATTTGCGGCGGACGCGGGGGGGGGGGGACTAGGGGGCGGGACCTGGCCCACAATATTTTTTTAATGAAACTTGGGGGCATGCCCCCAATAAAAAATAACTGAATGTAGCAATAATAAATTTTTATATTGCTTGTATTACATTTCGTCTATTCTTTGGCTCAATCATAACTTTTCAGAGAGCAAAGGTTGCAAAGCTTTCGGTGGCTTCGCCACCTGGACCCCTTAATTTAACGATAACCTGTAGGAGAGTTTACTTTCGCCCTTCAAACAGTTAAAAAAACAATTTTTGCAAGGTAACTTTATTTTTCAGATTATCTTTCTTCTTCTCAAATCAGGACCTTTTAAACATACTGAGCGAGCGGCATGTGTCCAGTCCCCTTATTGGCCCCAATGACACACATTTGTTCCAGTAATAATGTCCCTTTAAGGATTATTAGTAATACCTATAAAAGGGTACTTCATTGCTTCCATTAAGTCCCCTAAAAAGCCTAAAATGTAAGACCTTTCGGGGCCCGTTGCGGGCCCCTTGAAACCACGCATATTGCCTCGGGATTTTAAATAGAACTCCCTAGTGATAAAATGCCCCAAAACACTTTGGATATCTTTTAAATGCCCTGTCTCAAATATTCAGTCACATGTTAAACATTTTGGCTTTGTCCCCTAAAATTACTGTAAAGTATGTTTCTCCTAAATGAAATGCCATAGTACTTTCCGATTTCATTCTTGTCCCTTACCCCACCCCAATCCTGGATTAAATTCATAGCTTAGAATCCTTAATTTGAATATGATTTGCGACCATTTTTTAGCCTCTCAAATCACTAAAATCGCTGAGCTTCAGGGGCTTCGCCCCGTGGACCCCACTCTCTCTCAAATAAATATATTCGTTTTGGATTAGTGACTAGTCGAACGTCCGGTTGTTCACTAATTCTACTGATTTACACTTAAACGCCAATATTTTTAATCTTACGATTTAAGAGAGTATATATTTTTGGGTGGGATGGGTTTTTTGAGAGTTTAGTTTTTAGAAAATAATTTAAAAAAAACTAATATAATTGAACGGTGCCCAGTGGCTGAGCGATCCACAATTCAATGAATACATCTACCAATTAAATTAGGAAACGTTGTACTGGATACTTTCTGTTGAAACCTTCTTGCATATTGTAGCTATAATACGTACTTTCGAGTTGACAAGAATATAATCCATAATAAAAAAAAATAAAATCACTTACCGTAACGTTATATTGTACATGCATACGTAATGGTAAGCATATATATGTCCGATATCATTACCAGATTAAAAATTTGTAAAGTAACACAAACACTTACCTCCCATTGACCTGACTGTAGATTCAGTTGATAAATATTTGCAGGAACACGCCAGTAAACTGAAATAAACAATTACTACACCTAAAACAATATATACAATAGGCTTTACGGTCAATGATATGTCACCACTGAATAAACACGACAAACAACATATCTTTCATTATTATTAATTGTTTAGTTAAGTTCTTACAGATTTTATGACAATAGATTTTGTTCCTAAATGATTAAATATAAGAAAAACGTTGGCTGTAACATGATTTAAATATTTGAGAGGTTATATCAATGAAGACAGTTATGTTTAAGCTTGAGAAGTAATTTTTTTCAAGCTATCTTAAGCTAAGTTGTATATCACAAATTGACAAAATTGTTTCTTTAAAAATTTAATAGTAAGGAAGGAACTATTTTAGAGAATCTTTACATTTTATCGCGATATGCAGTAAGTAGGTTAATTACAGTTAGATGCAATTTTACAGCCAAGTTTCTAAAAAAATTGGTTTAATTCAGGACGGCCACGGCCGTAAGTAACATAATTAATTCTGACTTTTTTGCCACTATCGAAGGCATATTACTTAAAGCACAAAGGATTATGTATATCATCTATATTTTGTTTTAACACAAGGGAAAATATTAAAACCGAACACAATTTATCTTTGAAGTACCCAATCACACATATTTCTCTCATATAGTAAAACTACCAACTATAAACGAAATTGTCAGTCCTGAATACAAGTGTCTTGATTGTTTCCCAATTCTTATGTTCAAATGAATCTGTTCGTGTCCCTGTTATTCATTACACACAACATAATAGTAGTCACAAGTAACCTATCTTGTCATAATGTATACAGTACATTTATTTTCATCACAAACAAAATAATAGACTGTATGTTACCTTTAACGTTTCTTGATCTAAGAACAGAAACAGACTCAGCCTGGACGGATGGTGGCAGCAGACAGTAACGTAACCTGAAAGAAGAAAGATGGCACAGGGAAGGACCAGAAGGTTATACATTTATACAAGAATATTTATAACATAGGATAAAACTTGACACTAACTTTCACTATTAAAAATCTTTGGATATAAATTAACAGAAAAAAAAAACAGGTACATAAAGATTACAGAAAAGTTATCTGACAACTATTTGTCAGTATATTTTCTGTTATCCTCATATTTTTCTTTATTTTTCTATTTTTTAAAGTTTTTTTTACATAAAGGTATCTCTCGTTAAATGTTTACTGATTTTTTTTTTTTCCAGGTCATCACATGAAGTAGAGTTGTATACAACAGTCAATATGTTTTACAGTACGTGACAATAACGAATAGCGTAAAGTGGTGTATTACATAACTTATCAATGTGTACTGTGTGATCTATTATTTGCCGACCACTGACACACGCGATTTTCCACCTGTTGATCTATTATTATGTAAATGAGCAACCTTTGTTTTTAGTTGCATACTGACAGGTGCTGCGAAGGTCATTGACAGGTTATGTGTGTTGTGATTGTAAAAAATGTCTGTATTCACTTTTCACGTATCACTGAGTTCTGTTTATAGAATATTCTGGCAATCAATGTACAGACAGTACATTCAATTAGAATTGAAGGGAACTTTTTTTTCACAGTTTGTTGAGAATTATAGGATAGTTTAAGCCTGTAGTGGTTAGTTGGTTAGTTAGATTGATTTTCATGGCCCAGTATCTAACAACGAAGTAACAAGTAGAGGCATGACATGATTTTAAACTGTGTGTGTGTGTTTTTTTTTAATTGAAGGGCTAGGGGTCACTAATTACTGGGCGAGGTCTGATACAATTAGCATTTTTCACTAAAATGACAAAAGTCATTATCTATTTTTATTTTACAACACACGTTTTACAGTCTCTGAATCCCCCTACACTTATATATTTTGATTTGTGCTTATGGCTTACCTTAGTTTATTTTTGGATGAAAACAAAAATAATAATTGACCCACTTATGAAAAAAAAAGAAAGTATGCACGAATCATTTCGGTGGCAAACTGTATAATCTATACTTTAACATTGAGTTAACTCTGGAAGATGTTATAGTATGAGATACAATCACAAATCCATAGTACAAGAAATAATGAAAAGTTATTTACCTGCGACAGGTTTATGCCATGAATTAAATTTGAAGAAACACTTAATTATACATAATTTGCAATACTGGGAGTGTTACTCTTAAAACAAGTTTTCTTCGGTAAATTATGACATTCTCTTGTTATGGGTCGAATAAGGTTGAGTTTAGCACTAAAGTTAATAAATAATTTGTTTTAATAAATACGCTATGTTACAGCATTTTTCTTTCATTTCGTTGGTCTTAATACATTTAGCGACATAGCTTTATTTCCTTGATATTCAAGTGCAATTGTCACTCAGATAATATATTTGTGATATAAACTATTCTTTTCAAAACATTCATGATATTGTTTGTTTGTTTTTTGTTTTTTGCTCCATCTTTTATTGTTCTTTCGTTATCATAATCGTGTTTTGAAGTATATACATTTCATTTACATTACATAATCAACCTATATAAACTTACATTGCCTAATACATTAATGCATTTCAAGCGATAACTACAAGTCTCATGCACTCATATTTTACTCATAAATGCATGATAATACAACGTATTTGACTATTAATTCCCTTAAGAAACATTACAATAAAAACAAGCAAACAAGAAAAAGCAAATAGCATTCAGAGCATGGCAAATTACATCCAACAAACGCAATTAGCTAAAGAGAAAGGGGAATTTACTGAATGCTTCTTTAAAATCGTTTATACTCAAACCTTTTCGAGAACTTTTATTTTTACCTGAAATACACTTTTCAACTCTGATGTGGAACTTAAATTTGTGTAAAAATTTATCTGAGACAGCGGATCCTTTATTAAGCTTTTTCTCAAAAATACACTACTTCATGAGAAATATAAAAAGAATATAGGGGTGTTTAAGTCGAGGTTAATACCCAAAGAAAATGTCGCGTTTGGTGAAACAAAACTGCCTTTCTAAAAAAGCTTCGGTTCAACATCTAAAATAAATTCAGATGTAACCTCACACTCCCAAAGAAGGTTCCTCAATGTTTCATCTTGGTTCCCGCAAAATGTACAACAGGGGTTATCTGTCAGATTCATACAGTGCAGGAGGGAATTAGTACCTTTTATTCTATGTAGGAGTCTGAACTGAAAATATTGGATTTTGGTTTTCCGCACAGAGATAAAGGGGATCCTAAAAATAGTGCTCCAGTGATTGGCAGTATCGGTAAATCTCTGATTCCACTTAGAACAGGAAGTAGGGACACTGCATACTGAAGATATAATTGCTTATAAATAAGTCGGGTCATGTAAGAAGCATTTAAAACACCCTCATAATCTTGACAGTGGTCCAAATCAGTTGTTTCATTTACTAGCCTTTGCTTCCATTGGACCGGAATAGCATTAACAATTCCATAATACGTAGTAAAAGGGAGCGCAACAATATTAAATTTTTTGACAAACAAAGTTAGAAAGTATTTGGTTGTTATCATGAAAAAAATCCTTTACATAAGTTACATTCTGAGAATATAGGCGATTGTAGAATATCATCTTGTTATTTATTCTAATACGACTGCCATTCCAAACTATCTGGCACGCAAAATTTTCTGGCGGTTCTTTAAATGCAAAAAATGCCCATGCAGTTCAGACTTCATTAACAAAGACATTTTCGTTCGTATTTCGTTAGTATCGAAGTTACATTGGAATAGAAGGATTTTCCTTTACCATATAAATACAAATCAAAAACGGCTTCCCATGAATCTTTAGTTTCATTACAGTATCTCTTAACCCATGACCACTTTAAGTTATTAGGAAAGTTGAAATATGAATGGCAGTAAGCCCCCCTTCAGAAACGGATGCAATTAACTCACTTCTTTTAACCTTGTCTTTTTTACCTGACCAAATAAATTTAAAAATATATAAGTTACTACTAACTCCTTCATAAAATGCTTGGGTGGATTTGGGAGAATTTGAGAGAGAGATATACCAGCTGCGATAAACCATAGAACTTGACAAGAGTTACTCTTCCAATAGGGCTAAGATCCCTTTGTGACCATAAGTTTTAAGGATACATTTGATTCTGGAAAGTTTTGGTGGGTAATTGAGGCGAAATAGATTATCCTTGCAATGATCAAAAGTGATGCCCAGAGCGGTAACAGGGCCTGTCGTCCACTGAAAACTAAAATCCATAAGAAAACATGGTTTATTACGACTCAAAGGACCTAATGGGAATATATTAGATTTGTCGTAAGTAACTTTAAGGCCAGACGGCACCTGAAGGGCATTAAAAATATCCACCACTTCCTTAAGAGAAGAGTAAGAACCATCAAGAAAAGTACATTTGTCATCGGCGTACTGAATAATTTTGGTCTCCTGATTCAAAATTGTAAGTCCTCTCACCAAGGGTGAAGAGTTTATACGTAGGGAAAGGAGTTCGGCACAGAGAATGAAAAGGTATGGACTAATTGGGCAACCCTGTCATACTTCTCTGGAAACTTTGAAGAAGCCCGAGGAGAAGCCATTATTACAAACACACGATGATACATTAGAGTACAGAGTAGAAATCTATTGGTGAAAATCCTTGTTAAAGTTTAAAAAATGTAAACACTTATGAATGAACCCCCATTCTAATCTGTCAAATGCTTCCTCAAAATCAACTAGAAGGAGAAAACATGGAATGCCCTTGTCATTACAATTCTCGATAGAATCCAAGATGTACCTTACATTTTGACCTATGAACCTGCCCTTTATAAAACCTGTTTGATCATCATTAATAGTAGACGGAATGACATTTTTAATTCTAGTAGCCAGCGCCTTGGAGCAAATTTATAATCAACGTTTAACAGTGAAATAGGTCGGTAGTTTTTGATATGAGTGTGGTCTTTCTTTGGCTTGGGAATTAAAACAATGACTCCCCTATATTGCTCTTCGGATAGCTTGACTTTATCATAGGCAGCGTTAAGAGAATCGGTTACAATATCATCTATAAAGGGCCAGAAATGCTTGTGAAATTCCGGAGAGAGCCCGTCGCTGCCAGGACTCTTGCCGTTGTCAAGGGAGAATAAAGCACGTCTGCACTCCAACAAAGTTAGCCTGCCGTCCTAGGCAACGACGTTTTCATCCCTAAGCTTCTTAGGATTAGGAATGTTATCACAAAAGGAGGACGGGTTGCAACCTTTGCTATTGTAAAGAGACACGTAAAATTCTTTAAGCTCCCTGAGAATATCAGCACCAGACTCGATATGCCTCAGATCTCTTGTAATAAGTTTGCGTATAACGTTACAACTTTTATTTCTTTTCTCAAGATTCAAAAAGTACTTAGTGTTGCTTTTCCCTTCCTCAACCCAACGAACCCTGGATCGAACAATAGTACCCTGAATTTTAACATAATAAATAACCTGCAATCTATTACGAGCATCTCTAAGCCTATCAAGAATAGCACCAGAATAAGAATGACATAACATCAGTTCCAGATCAGCAATTTCTTTTAGGAGATTATTTTCAGTGTTGCGAATTTCCCTGGCCTTAGCCTTACTGTAAGAAATAGTCGACTTGCGAATTGAGTATTTCATGTATTCGGTATTCCCAAGTAAAAGAGGCGTCGTGACAAACATCCATACATTTAATACTATTTATAAGATCTGAAATAATACTGAGAATCTTTGAGAAGGGAGTTATTGAAATTACAAAAACCAGGTGCTCTGTTTTCATTACAAATGTTAATATCTAAATTCATTATAGAATGGTCCGAATTAGGAATGGCAGAAATGGCAGTTTTACTGACCCTATGAATGAACGCATGGTAAATAAGGAAAAAATCCAACCTACAGTGAATATCATTTGAAACGTTTGAAGTCCAAGTAAAAAATTACCCCGGGGATGCCTTTCCCTCCATATGTCGACAAGAACAAAAGAATTCATTATTTCATAGCAAATATCCCTGGCCGAAAAATTAGTTCGGGGATTCCCTCCCAACTTGTATAATTCTAAATTAAAAACAAAGTTAAAATCCCCAGCAATAATGACCGTATGGGGGGGGGGGACCGAGGTAATTTGGAATTTAAGAGCTCAAAAAAGAGGGGATCATCTTGGTAAGGACCATACAGACAAAAATTTACAACGTCACGTGATCTCTGCCGTAATGTACAAGACTCTGGATTTGGATTGATCAAAATATACGCATAACAGAAGGCCCAAAGCTAAGAAGGCTTCAAAGTCGGTGCCGTGGTGGAAGCAAGCTATCGGGAGTCTTCAAACAACACTAGAACTGGTGATGCTTACAATGTTTAAGCATATTTTTTTCCAATTATCTTGCTTTTGGAAATTTATGGACGTTTTTATCTACACCTTCATTTCCTTCGCGGGCAAGGATACTTTATTATAGTTATTTTTCAGTTAATATATGCAGTAACCAGGCCCCTCATTCGTATATTTAAAAGTTAAAGAAAGCATATATCATTTTGTTTTATTTTAGAAGATCAGTTCTGCAATTTTGCAAGAGCTTAGTGATTGACACTTCGAAACCATCATAGACAGAGTGACTGATTCGGAATTTCAATAGGGTCTAGGGGTGGTATATTGTAAACATCGAGTTTTACAGACTTTGGATTGAAAACGTTTCGCATATTTCTTCGTGTCTCAAAGTACGTTTTGAGGCTCTTTGGGGGGGGGGGGGGTTTCTGACATACTAAACATCTTTGACCTGACCTGTTTAAGGTGATCTTATTTCGTTGACGAATTGTCATGATTCAGAAAATAAGCCTTACCTTGCAGTTGGACGCAATTTCTAAGATGCGAATCAAATAGTTGCTCGGCTTCCTTTTTGTCAAGCTGGAAACGTAATGTTGTCGAACAAAGCGCTTTGAAAATATCAAGCATACCGCTACGAAAATATTCTTGGTCATTGGTCCAAAGCGTCGCTAAATCATTACTGTTGTTAGCGGAGTGCCATCAAGAAGATAAATGAATGTGAGTGACATTTTGTAGGGATTCTCTAAACGGTTAACTTTACTACAGGTGTAGTTCTGCTTTTCTCCCTAACCCACATTATTTGCTGACTGCAGAGTAGCAACCTACATGTGTGAGCACATTAAATGTCAATCATTTAATTTTGTGGCATATCTGCACTAACTTTCATTTACCTAAGACTTGGCTAGTATGGTACTGTGCCTCAAAGTCTGAGAGGCACTTGTTTTCATTGGTTGTGTGCATTGAAAAGTTTTACTGAAGTTTTCACATTTTGAGAAAAGCAAGATATAAATAATCTATTTATTCTTGAACAAAACTACCCAGCCAAGCTGTTAAATGCTGGGATGGAAGGCTTGTATAACTGCTTGACATGATTAGGAGCACCCTTACAAACTTCATAGGGCTGCCATTAAGTGAATTAACATTACAGAGACACCAGCAAAAGTTTTTACAAGTTATCTTACTTTTCAGATATATTCCTTCAGAGTTACCAGCTGTCACTGATGTTTCAGTTTGAGAAAATGATAGCTTAATCATTTCTGTAGTTCAGATAATTGTAACAGAATTTTTCCTTTTACAGATACACTGTTAAAAGTTGTCGGGGATGGGCCAGGACCAAAATTTGCCAAAAGTAGATTTTTTGAATAGCGCCCCAACTTTTTCACTTCTCAATATATTAGCCTTTTGGTTTTCCAGAGACAGCCTGAATGGTGAGTTTTTTTTTTTTTTTAAATAATGTAACAAATAGACAACTTTAACATCTCCTCTATGGATATAAAGTCAGAAAGCTAAACATTGTCCATCAGATAAATCATTTCATTTCCCTTTTCCTTTTTTATCCTTGCAGAATTGGATTGAGTGCTATGACCTTATGGTTGGATGGGTTGCATCATCACAGCGACTGAATAAAGGCATTCCTGTATATTAATTTTTCAAAATTTTGCAAAAAACATGCTTCACTGCAATAGGAAACTTTAGTTGGAAATGAAAGTCAGTGCAAGTGATCCAGTATGAGGCATGTGGATATTCTCACACACCCGGGTGTAGCTATTAATGCACAGAAAAGACCCTATGTTCAGCATCGAGTTGGATGTGCTGAGATCGATAAAGAAACAATGAAAAGTTTAAATGTTACATACTCTGAGTTAGAAATGTGTATGGAAATGAGTATAAAAATTTTGGGAGAGCAAATCCAGATTTCACTTTCACTTAAGGGAGCACACCACCATTAGCAGAACGGCCTTGCCGGGAAAAGTAGTTCCAAAGTACATCATCAATTTTAGGTCCTCTTTAAGTGTGAATTGCTCAAGTTAAGCTAATCAGATGTGGTTGTTTTGTTTTGGATATAAAAGAGGACGTGTTAATGTGAGAGTATTGCCAAATTGGGAAGAATTGAAGGTGATTTAGACTGTTTAAAAATTTGGTGTGAAGACGTTATTTCCGATAACAAAAAGGTGCGATTATATTTTGGAAATATCATTTGTTCTCTCTCTTCCAATGGCATTTCAACATATTTTCACCTTGAAGACAAGAAATGTGCAGTTTGCAAGCATATAAAGAACGTTCACTCCATCGCAATTGGGTATCTACTAAAACGAGTTTATTTTGAATATTTTACTGTCTATTTCCCTTCAACTGCCTAAAAGCACCAATTACGTAAGACTGTGAATAAGAATTGCTGACATTTTTAACGGTCCTCGTTTGTTTTTTTCTACGTAGAATAGCTCCCCCCCCCCCCCACCTCACTGCAAGTGCTAAGGGTGTTAAGATTGCGCAATACCGGTAACAAATGTTATATCTACTTCCCAACTGAGAACATGTTTTGAACGTCAGGACGCTTTCTTTATCTGTATATTTTGGGATCAAACGTTTTACGCCTCCGTTAACAGCGTAGTCAATACATCGCTGTGTCTTAAATTTAAATCTGAAACTTTTGGGTGGATCCGCGAAAACAATCAAGGGCTCTATGGTGCTAGCAAAAACAATAAAAGATAAAACAAGGAAAATCCCGCGGAGCTCCACCTAAGTTGAAAAAATACTTAGTTCTGAGTGAACATAGACAAAGTTGGAAAATGCTCTAAACTGGGTATCAGAAAACCGAAACATTTCCTAACTAAAGTGGCCAAAAACCTCCACTAACTAACATCCCGGTCGCAAAGGCTCTGCGTTGAAAACTCATGGATAAGAAATTTGAAGATGTGTAAAAACGATACCAGGTATTTATAAGGTAATCCGATATATCTAAATTATGTACAGTTTTTAAAATTCGATCGAAAGGGCTGAAAAGGGGACTGAACTTGTTTAACCCGTAGAAGGTCATGTAAGCCGCACTCTTAAAATTCACTTGCAATTAAATCTAAACCTCTACCCGATGGACCTTATTTCTCCTCATGCGGTACTTCTTTAATTAATGGCACTTCCTCGACCGTCGCTACTTCATCAGCAATCGGTGCGACCTAAAATGTTTGGAATAACAAAAAATATAAGAAGACGAGTAACCTTTGGCAAATTAATACAGGATTCGAATTTTTTGTATTATTTATTTTGGGATTGATGAAACACGATATTTCAAGATAGAAATGACCGACAATTTTTATATTTGGTACATGGCTTTGTCATGTTAGGAAGAACCATTCTGTTGTTTATAGCATGGTTCAATGGTCATTGAGTTCACCAGAGGTAAAAGAGATTGGTAAACGTAGACTGTGATACCTTCACTACGTCCCATCGGTAAACGGCACATTTTTGGAGGAAAAACCAGAAATTATCATTCGTGATTTTAAACAAAGGAAAGGGCGGGCTTCAATCTTGGTCGAGTGTAAATATTTAAAGTGCTTGTTGTGATGACCATACTGGACTGGTTTCTGCTTCAATGCGTAGCTGCTTCTGTAGTAGGCTATCACTTTCGACCAGTGTTTTAGTGCGAGTACAGGACAATGGGTATGAGTACGGGTACCAGGTCATGAGTACAGGTACGGGTACGGGTACAAGGTCATGAGTACGGGTACGGGTACAAGGTCATGAGTACGGGTACGGGTACCTGGTCATGAGTACGGATACGGGTACGAGTCCAAAGAAAAATTAATTATGAGTACGGGTACGGGTACTAGGTCATGAGTACGAGTACGGGTGCGGGTACGAATACGAGTACGGGTATGGATACCAGGTCCAACCAAGGTAGTTCCATCCCTTCGTGAATGTGTTTTGAGTACAGAAATGAATTCGTCAGTAGGAATATGACATTTGTTAACTGGTCTTGACAACCATGCCATTGCAGGTATGGGCATTAATGGAACATGTTAACCTATACACGAGTAGGGCCTACATGAGACAAGGTGGGGGGGGGGGGGGCACAGTGTGGGTATATGGATACCAGGTCATGAGGTACTTGATTATATGTATGCATGCACAACACGATGGAAAATGTGATGGAAATCAGGCCTTTCTGGATAACTGTGCTAACCAGAAAGGCTGATATTATGGTCTCAAAACAGGCCACATTACAGTGCTATCAAATAAGTCAGTAGTGATTGTATGGTCTCTGTTACAACAATGTGCACACAGCATCACATCGGGGAAAGACATGTTCGTAAGTGATAATATTAGGTTTATGAAGTAGTATTAGGAAACTAGGCTACAGTGACATTTGACTTTATTAAGAATAAAAGAATCGATGACTGCCATGGCACATACCGTATGAGTACAGTGACATTAAAGATAGGTGAGAAAGTTTAAAAAGGATGATTTCTAAAAGTGAGTGATGCACGGTAACAGATATAGGTACATCTGTTAGTGCAAGCACCAGTTTTGGGAGACTAAGTTAGTGTCTGCAGTACAGGCTTACGGCTAATACAATATGACCAGAGAAATAGATCCATAGGTGGGTTTCATGAGAGTTGTGGAGTGTATGGAGAAATAATTTAGGGTAGGGGCTGCTTAACCTACAGCAAACACATGGCTTAACTAATCCTCACACCGGATCATAGGCCTAATTCAATTCATATGGATTAGCAACTTAGCCATGCTCCTTATACGTTTGGTTCAGTGTACCACTGCCTTGGGGCAGGACATGGATTAAAATTCCCCCACAGCCACTGCAAACAGAGTATTATGGAAGGTGATAGCAGACTCGCCAATTGCCCCTTAAAGCATGGAAATACCTTTAAATGGCCAATCTTCTCACCCCAAACTACAGTTCTTATTGAGGTTAACAGAAATTCTCAATTGGCTCAGCTCTTTGATTGACAGCTAATTCAATCAATGCAGAGTACAAAGGCTTTTATCACACAGCATGGACTGTACTGAGAGTGTTTTGATTATACATATTGAGCTTTTCTATACTCACCATGAAGCAGTAAACTGAGAATGTGACTCGATGAGGATGAATTTCAGACAAATGTGGGAGGGTGTAAGTAAAAATGTTAGGAGAATTGGTACTGGTTGGGGTGAGAAAAGTTTGCCTTTAAGTATGCCCTTGCCTTCGGTGTTAGTCCCTATACCACACATACAGAGGGAGTTCTATGTCATGCACTGTCACTGTTTGTATTTTTCACTTACTCATTTATATTACATGAGACAGGACTGACAGAAATGGGCCCGGGTACTATGTGCTAATTACAACTATGGAAATATATAGACCCTGTGTGATAATGTTATCATCACAAAGCTTTTTAACCAACAAAGATAAATGTATTTATTGTATATTCACCCTGAAGCAATAAACTAAGGTTTTGTCTGAATGAGGATGAATTTTAAACATTTGTGGGAGGGGCTTAAGTAAGTTGGTAAGAAGAATAATGAAGTTCTGCTTGGGGCGAGAAGATCATGTCTTTAATAAGTGACACCCAACATAGCTTTCACTGCCTTCCCATCAAGCTGCAACTGCAGTATGTGAGGGTGAACTAGTATTGAACTTGGCGGATGGAAGTTGTTCATACAACCAAAAGTCAACAAAGTTACCTCGAGAGGACATAAATTCTTAATGTTGTATTTGTTGTGCTAGTTACAGAATTATGCAGCCACCTCCTCATCATCAATGTGTACTGTATGAGTGCAGGCATCAGATTTCTTCCCCGCCCTGGTCCACATATTTTCCCCTCGGGCAATCCTGGCACAATCACTGATTGGCACTGCATTTCATACTTTCTCTGACTCTGTGTTACAAGTACTGTAAATGTGAGTCTCAGCTAGAGGTGAGTGTGCACAACTCCTCTCCTCTTGTACCATGCACAGGCCCCACCAAAAGAAATGCTCATGAGGTGTTCCTGTTGGCCAGACTCAGACTCAAATTCTGGCAGACTCTGAGATTACACATAGTTTGGACGTGTAGGTCTCCTGTGCTGGGCTTGGATCAGACTGGGACTATTCTGGACTAAGATTTGGGACAGCCTAAGTGGATGCATCCCCGACCATGTCAAGCTAACAAGTAGTCAACTGTACGAAACACTGTTGTCAATTGTCAACCTACAGTATGCAATACAAGCTTACATTAATCAGGCCCCCATAATGTATCACTTTTTAATCCTAGTTAAACTCTCATTCTATTTTCAAGTGTACTTAAATAACACATAACTATAGGAATCAATTTATGTCCTGTGTTCCCCTAACTTTTTGGACCCCAGGATGACTAAAAAATTTATGCCCCAAGAAGAGGCCTTAATTACCCAAATTATAAAATTCTCATCTGACAATTTTGTGGAATTATCCCCATGGACACAACTCCCAGACAAGGGACTAATAGCATTATGGTAAATAAAATAGGAACTAGCATGAGGGAGGAGGGATAGTAATAATATATAGGACTGAGTTTGCAAATTGCATGTTCATGTGGGAGTTGTAGTGGACCTTGATCTGGTTAAGTATTACAAGTGTGTTGAAAGGAATCTTCAAAATTTGGTGTGGTAAGTATAGTTCCATATGTACTGAAATCATGCACCCTCGGGGAGTCATCCTGAACCTTGGGTAGTCTAGATGGTATACTGTCAATCATTACAAATTAAAGTTGTTGTCTGAGAACAAGACAGTAGCACAGGTATGAATACCAGGTCATGAATATGGGTACCAGCTCATGAGTAAGAGTGCGAGTACAGGTACCAGGTCATGAGTACGAGTACGGGTACCGGTACCAGGTCATGAGTACGGGTACGAGTCCAAAGAAAAATAAACCATGAGTACGGGTACGGGTACCAGGCCATGAGTATGGGTACCGGTACGGGTACCAGTTCATGAGTACGGGTACGGGTACGAGTACGAAATCTTGTACTCCAGTACGGGTACGAGTATGGGTATGGGTACGGGTACGGGTACTACAACACTGCTCCCGACACAGGGGTAAATACTTTTAATTACTCCTAATAAACAATCATGTACGGTTAAGTTTTGTTTGAATAGTTAGTTTATCTAGAACGCCAAAACCTCGTATTTTTCAGATTTTTTACTTGGCAAAAATAGGTTGCTGGGGGAATACTTTGAACAATCGTGGGATTTGGTTGATGAGGTTGCAGTTTTTAGTTAGCACACGTTTAATAATACAAGTTTTACTATGGGTATGTAAACAAGTAAACAAGAGGCACTCTCACTTTTGGTTTCTCAATTGGGATGGCTTTCGGCCATTGCAAGTTACTCTGCTAGTGGCGCTGTTGATTTCCTTCTTTGAGTAATTTCTCAAAAGCAGTTAATTTGCGAAAGAGTTGCATTTCTTCAGAAAGCCGTTTCCATTGTTGCACAGGCGGGTACTTCGCTTTTAGTAATCCTTTGAAGGTGGCCAGGGATGTGCAGAATTACGATCTAGATATTGATAGGTTTGAGTTGGCTTAGTCAAGACTTGAGTTTTAAGGAGCCACTTACGCGGAATTGTTCACCTTTAAAATTGAGTATCTAGGTATGTCTCTCTCGTGTTAGAAGGTTCACTGTGTACTGGAAATGACGGTGATCTAGCTTCGTTCAGAGAGGCCACTAATTTTGAAAGTTCTTCAAGTGTAACAATGTACAGTTAGATGACTTCGTCCAGATAGCAAAGCCATCTTATTGTGTTGAAATTTACTGGTATAATGCGATTTTCCAAAAATGCATGACAAAATCGCAGATTTAAGTGGTGGCTTGGCGTTGCGCATCTAAACCTTTGTAGGAAAGGTCGCTCTCAGGTTCAAAATATTCCCGAGGAAGAATTATTCTGATTTACTTACGTATGGAATGGTGTGGTATCTTTTCAATATGGTATAGCTTGGAATTAGGAAAACATTTGTATTTTTTAAGGTCAAAGGTCATTCAGATCACGGGAGCTAAAAGCGCAGAAGAGGAAGTACTTTATTGTTTTTTTTGTAGATCATAGGTCATGTCAGGCCACCTGAAGTCAAATGTTATCTGAGATCATCAGGTTAAAACCTCTGTGAACAAGACACCATCAAGTAGGAAACTTGGAGTAATATTTATTTGCTGTGTGAATGTGGTATTGTTAAAAAGACAACTCCATTGCTTCAAGAAAAATTTAAATACATCTTGGGTCACCGGCCCTCAAAAAGTAGAATTCCTCAAAAATTTCAAAAACTATCATCTAGCGTGACTAGAGGTAAAAATAACAAAATGTTCATAATTTTTCTTTTCGGCAAGGCATTAATAAGCGGTTAGGCTTCTGGGGTTATGGTTGTTTAAAATAGTTAAAAGTTCATGGCTTTGGTAAAATAGATTCAGATCGTTTGTTCGCCCTCCTTGACTAAATCGGAAGAACCACCTTGACCTTATAAGGGGACCGACCTTTCACTGTAAGGCATTAGACGGTGATCACTGAACATCTTGCCCTAAATGCATTCAATTCGATTTACTTACGCCTCTTAAACAGAATCTAACTATAAACAAACCTCTTCTAATTCATCATCTGACTTTTCTTGGTCTTCAGGCCGCCTTTTACCTGTACTGAAAGGAAAGTAAAATACATTCATATATTTAAAGTTGAGAGCTCAATTGAGAAATGTATGCAAGTCAAAAGGGAATGTATTATTAAGTAAAACATTTTTATGACGTGGATATCTAGATCTAGACAATTTGAACTTAAAAATTACAGAGATTTAATAACTTTCAGACAAGTTAGCCAGTCAGTTCAATAGAGTTTTACGGCCCAGTTCTAACCTATAGGTTCAAGTCGAGCCTGAATCGACCTTCTTTCCAGCTGTGGGATACTGGCTTGTTTACCATACTTCATTGCTGTTGTTACAAATAATTTTTTGACGTTGTTATGACACATTTGAAGACTTCAAGTGCAGTTGTAGTTGGCAGAAAAATATAACAATGGAATCTACAGTCGTTGTGCTTGATACACAACATAAGCAATATAGTAGGGGAATCAAGCCCGTGGGCCACAACTGGAAAAAAGGACCGCAACCGAAAAGTCTAACCTACTTGTCTAGGAACCCAGCTGTAACCTTATCTAACTTAAATTAAAAAGAGAAATAATTAAAAACCAGCACTCCCATCACCGTAAACTTAAAGGAAGATATTTCAGACAGCTGAACGGAAATTATGACTTACCTCTTGTAATCAAGAAACTACAGAAGGAGATTACCAGTATACTCGTTGGTATGAAAATAGCTACGGTCCAGAAAGGTAAACCACTTATCGGCGCTAACGGAGCTTCAGATACGGCTTCTGTGGTTGAAGAAAATATATTGAACCATTCAGATCAATGTCCCTAAATTGAAGCCACAAGTAAAATTACTGACAGCTATATAATTGCTTCGGTCTACATCTCTAAAAATAGAGACGCAGTCAATTTGAAATGGAGGCAAATGCTGCTAATGATAGCGCCAACGCACTGTAAAGTAAAAGGCAAGGAAAAGAGAGGAGAGGAGCGGGCAAGGGAGGGTGGATGGATAGGAAGGAGACAGAAGAGGAAGGGTTGGGATGGGGAAGGAAAATGGGGGGGGGGGAGGGAGGGCAAAAAAGATGAAAAACCTCCTTACCACTTGGAAAGATAATGTCAAATGGAGTTGTTGCGTGCAATACGTGAATATCGGATCCTGATATCCTACATTCTAAAGATATTCTGCCCTTCTTTGAATTTTGCAACTGATATGCTGTTTTCAGCTTTATGTCATGGACGTCAACATAGCTGGTTACAATAAGTTCCTGATTAGTAAACGATATCAAAGAGGCATCTTTTTCATGCAACGTTGCCAATTCCAAGAGGACTTTCAGCCGGACATCCTGGAGACAACATCAAAGTACCTTCACCTTTCGCCTCTAGGACACAGTAGGTATCTTTAGTGCAACCATGGACAACCGGTAAGGCTAAGACTAGATAATAAAAGTGGAAAAAACTTTACTTCACAAATTTTCATTTCAAAATCTGACCGGTTAAATTGACATAAAATACTTCTCCTACATTCTGGCAATTCCAATTTTAAACAAATAATCAGCGTCATCTATCAGGATACAGTATATGCATGCAAAACAGTTTTGATATCGGACTGGTTGTTGTATTTGATAAATGCCAGTAACATTCCTAGCAATGACGCTGAATAATTTATTTTCTTTTTTTTTTCTTCTTAAAGAGTGAGGTAAAAACGTTTTATATAAGTAAAATAACATTATCTCTAGAATATCGTCATTTTCTTTTAATTTTTCGACATCACATTCCTGAAAATCTGAGCATTAAGCTTAGTACGTTCATTAAAATGAACGGAATTGGTTGTGACTCTTCAAAGACATTCCTCTAATTGAATTACAGAAGCGAAAAATAATACATCTGTTTTCAACGCATAAAGGCTTGTATTATACTTAAGCACTGCCAACTTTAATGCATAACTTGGCTACTTCTTTGTAGCGTCTCTAGGGACCGTGAAACGCGCAAGTACTAAACTATGATGTTATACGACAATTCCGATAATAACCTACCAAAGACATTAACCTGGTACAAAAAACATCTCCCGCACCATCATATTCGAAAACGCATTGGTATAAGCCTTCATGATTACCTCAATGTCAGAAAGAACAAGTGACAAGTCTTTTTTCAAATGGTACTTCTCAGTTTTAAACACGGGTAAATCTTTTTCCAAGTGAGCCGCATACGCGACGACTTGGAATAAATCATTTTTGCGTACGGCTTTCTTCCATACACATTCACATTCTTTCTTCGAAGACACATTCACGTTGAAACAACTGAGTAATATCCGGGAATCTTTCTGAACATATTTCACGACAAGTGACATATTAGAAAGCTCGACATTACTGTTTTCGACTAAAACAGTAGTTTTATGTTCCAACAACAATCCTGGTGGAGCGGTTGCCACGCAGGTAAGTAAACTTAGTACTGATGAGTATGGAAAGATCAAAGAAGTTATACCTAATGTTGTAAACAGCAATTTCTCCTGTACTACAGAAGTCTGGAAGGAAACGTTCCGGTCATGTCCTTCAGTGCGGTCTAACTAAACAAGAGAAACTGCTGGTCTAGCCCTTTGGAACTAGCCTGTCAGTTCTGAGTCACTTGAAAAATTCCTGTAGCATATCGTTTCTATCTCCTCACATTGGTTAACAGTAGGAAAATGAGTAGGCGGCATCAAGGAGTATTCAATGAAAAAGAGAAATATAAATTTTCAGGATACTATCGCTTCTCGAACAGTAACATATTATTTTCTTTTTAAACTTTGAACAATGAGTACAGTGAGTAATACAAACATGAACTAACTTATATGGACGTTTTCTTGAACCATGGTTAACATTGAAGTAATTAGGTATATTACGTACCCCAATATGTATTTTTACTATACACAAACGTATTCCCATTAAAACTGTGTGAAAACGTAAAGGGGAACGTAAATTTCCCCCTAACGTAGATATTTTGCCCCAAAATTTCCCCTTATTCCACAATTAGGTTTAAATATATATATATATATATATATATATATATATATATATATATATATATATATATATATATATATATATATATATATATATATATATATATATATATATTTATATATATATATATATATATATATATATATATATATATATAAATAGAAATATATATATATATATATATATTGAAAAGGTTGCAATAAGTTCTTACAACATAGCTTTACAGAACTGTTTCGCAAGGGCCAATAATGTAGGTCCTCACTCCTCAGAACACTGAAGTAGAATCTATATCTATCTATCTATCTATCTATCTATCTATCTATCTATCTATCTATCTATCTATCTATCTATCTATCTATCTATCTATCTATCTATCTATCTATCTATCTATATATATATATATATATATCTATCTCTCTCTCTCTCTCTCTATATATATATGTATATATATAAGGTCGAAATGCTGCGGAGCACTGTTGAAATGTGTAGGTCGAAAAGAGGTAGTAAAAAGTGCTTAAAAGTTTGCGGAAAACTCCACGACGTTTCGGGTATAAACCCTTCATCAGGTGGCAAAAACCAAACTGAACAACCAACAGTAACAATTGGACACGACAAACATCAAATCCGAAGCGATCGCTGTAAAAACAGAACCGGACGAAAGTGACTGTCAGAAAACATGAGTGCGAAGGATGAAACACAAATCAAAAAAAGAGAAAGAGCGTCCTGGATGAAAAAATGCACGTAAAAATCGAGCCTATTGTATCTATTGTATCTATTGTATCTATTGTACCTATCGAATCTATTGTAGGAGTTGCCTCTGGATCCCGTCGTGATTTAGAAACTTTTATCGACTTTGTTAATTCCTTTTGCCCCTTTTTGAAATTTACCCATTGTATCTCGGACTCATCTGTTGTTTTTCTCGACCTTAAACTGTCCATCAACAACCGTACAATTACCTCTAACCTACACTTTAAGCCAACCGACTCGCATAACTACCTTTTGTACCCTTCCAATCACCCCAAATCTTGCACTAAATCTATCCCTTATTCCCAGCTCTTGCGAGCCAGAAGAATTTGTTCGGAGGATTCTGACTTCTCTACTGCCTCTGAAGAAATTTTGTCCTTTTTTGAAAAACGCCAGTACCCTGCCAAAATCCTCTCTAATGCCCTGCGCAGAATTCAAGGAACCAGCAGAAAGGAAGCCTTGGAGAAAAAGAGCAAATCTGGTACCAATCTACGTATTCCTTTAGTTATTTCTTATCACCCTTCGATCGGTCCTATTTTACACGCTATCCACAAAAATGTAAAGTTGCTCCGACAAGACCCCTCAACCCGTGATGTTTTCCCGGAACCCCCCATCACTGCCTTTAGAGTTGAGAAAAATTTAGCCAACCATTTAGTTCGGGCTTCCCACCCACAAACTTCTTTCGACGACACGGCTGGTACCTTTCCATGTAACCGTCCGAGGTGTAATACATGTCCAGTTGTCGGCAAACACGACCTCGTCAACATTTCTGGCCCCAACGGCAATAGCTTTATTGTCAAACAAAGATTCTCCTGCATTTCCTCAAATGTAGTGTATATTTTAGCTCGTGGGAGATGTAACTCGTTGTATGTGGGAGAGACCAAGCGCCGCCTCGCGGATCGAGTCACTGAGCACCTTAGGTCCATCAAACAAAATCTCCATGGATACCCGGTGGCTGCACATTTCAACCCCCCTTCACCTTGTTCAATACAGCATTTAACCGTTACGGCAGCTGTAATGTGCCGAGGCTCCGATCGTGACCGCCTTAGTGCTGAAAACCGACTGATCATGAGGCTAGGTACTCTCGCTCCACACGGGCTTAACGTTAGAATTGACCTTTTGTAATATTCACCCCCTTTTTGTACCAGTTTTTACTCCTTTTACACTTACCCGTTCGTGCTCGTTTTTTTCTGTGTAGGCCTTATTTACAATTTTTTTTTTCCGGAGCTAGTTTTTGTCTCCTGTTTTCCCTTTTTTAAGAACTTGTTCGATTTTTACGTGCATTTTTTCATCCAGGACGCTCTTTCTCTTTTTTTGATTTGTGTTTCATCTTTCGCACTCATGTTTTCTGACAGTCACTTTCGTCCGGTTCTGTTTTTACAGCGATCGCTTCGGATTTGATGTTTGTCGTGTCCAATTGTTACTGTTGGTTGTTCAGTTTTGTTTTTGCCACCTGATGAAGGGTTTATACCCGAAACGTCGTGGAGTTTTCCGCAAACTTTTAAGCACTTTATACATATATATATATATATATGTATGTATATATATATATGTATGTATGTATATATATATATATATATATATATATATATATATATATATATATATATATATATATATATATATATATATATATATATATATATATATATATATATTTTTAACAAATAGTAAAAACTGGTAAAACAAGAGCATATATTTCAGCTTTCAGGACCACCGGTCCCTTCCTCAGAAAAAACTAAAAGGTAAAACGAAAGACAGACACCTTAAAACGGATGAAAGGCAAAAAGCCGTTCCTAGAAATCTAAAAACAAACCCAACCCAACAGAAGAGATAAAATGTTAAAACTAGGACCCTACAAAGGAGATAAAAGCTTAGTAGAAGCAGGAGACAAAAAGGGGATAAAAAGGCGGCTACAGTCTACGAGCACGCCGTTTTTTTGGCTTGACAGTTAAAACCGTCATTTATGTTGAGACCCTTTGGGTAGACACAATCCAAATTCCAAATCCACTCCCTCTCCTTTTATTCAAAAGATTATCCCTATCCGAATTACGAGAAGAATGCACTAAATCTAAAATTTGAAAAAAAAAAGAACTTGGTAGGGGAATGTGCCTTGAGATGCTTATAAATCTCTGTGCAATGTTTAAAATCAGAACCACCCTTAACACATTTTGAAAGATCTGACTTATGAGCATTCATACGGATTCTTAAGTTATTGGTTTGACCCACATACTGATAATTACAAGTCGGAAAAAAGATAAAATAAATAACCAATTTAGCATCACAAGAAGTATTAAAATTTCTGCACTTGAACTTCCTACCAGGAGAAGTACTGACAATAAAATTATAACAAATAAGCAGACCGTACAACTGACAGGGTTTGTTCTTGTTCTTATTACAAGGTGCGCAGGGGGTCCAACGATTGGGAGGGGTTTTAAGTTTAGCCCGGAATAATAATTTTTTGAGATTGGGGGGTTGACGGAAGCTAACAACAGGGGGGTGAGGAATAACACGCTTCATTAGTGAAGAAGAATGGAGGAGAGACATATTTTTACCTGATATCAGGTAACCCCGGATGGTAGTCAACAGTATGGTAAACCTTCTTGTACTCCTCTTCAGTACTGGCTGGGTGATGGGTGGGGTTGGCAGGTTTTTACTATTTGTTTTATGTTTTTACTGGTGAGGTGCTGTTCCATTTGGTTTATATATACATATATATATATATATATATATATATATATATATATATATATATATATATATATATATATATATATACATATATATATATATATATATATATATATATATATATATATATATATATATATATATATATATATTAATATATATAAACATGACGGAGAAACTGTAAAACAACGGTGCTACAGAACTGAAAGGCTGCATCTCCGAGGAGATACAAATAGCGGAAGGCTAGAATTTAGATAAATTAAACAGCCAAATGGTTTGAAGAAGAGCTTTCGAGGAATACTACTTTTTTGTTCTCTTCTGTGCTTTAAGTTTTGATTTTATCTGTGTTATTTTTAACCCTTTTCTTTGTACAGCGCTTTGAGTGTTTTTGAAAAGCGCTTTATAAATAGCATTATTATTATTATTATTATTACTACCTCTTTATCAATACTAGGTCAAAGAATGGCAAGGAGTGAGAAATTTTGGAAGCTTTTAAAGGTGTAGACAATGTTCTCACCTCTATTGACTGTGAGGGTCTAATCGGATTACTCGGGTGTAACCCATCAACACTAGGAAAATCCTCTTCAAGGCAATTAGAGAAATTGTTAGACCGGAGAGGCCTAATCGGATTATTTGGGTTTTAATCATCAGCAAGCTGGTAAGTCGCTTCTGATGTTCAAGCCGAAAGGCGATGTGGTTTTGAGATTGAGTTCCCAGAAATTTTCTTTAGCTTTTCTAGCTTTGTCGGTCCATGTATCGTTTTGGTCGATAGCACTGACCCGTAAATTTTTGATAGAAATATGAGGCAAATTGAAATGGTTAGCAACAGGTTGTTCAACCTTTTTGGTTTTAATTGCTGACCTGTGCTGTGTCATTCTCATTCGAAAAGTATTTTTATATTCTCCGACATACTGTACACCACATAAATTGCAGTATATGAGATAAATGACATTTTTTGAAAGACAATTAATTTCTTGTCTAATTTGGAAGGTGCGTGCATTTTGATTGCTCTGGAAGCCTTTTGTGGAATTAACCAGGGCGCACGTCTTGCAGTTGGAAGGGCAAGGTTAACAACCAAAATTTTCGTTGTTTTCCTTGACTGAGGCTTTGTCCTGGAATTTTGCCCGAACCAAAATGTCCCGTAAATTTGAGGGCCGCTTTAAGGCAACAACGGGGGGTTGGGGAAAGATAGACCTTAGGCGATCGGTACTCTGAAGAGTGGGCATATGCTTTTTGATGAATTTGGCTAGTGGTGGTAGACCGGGATGGTACTCAGTTACCAATGGCACCTTGTGGGAATTGCCCTGACGAGTTTTGTACGTCAGAGTTTGCGAGCGAGGAGTTTCTTTTGCCTTTTTGATGGCATTTTCAATTGAACCCCGAAAATACAGCCGGTTACGGAGGTAACCAGATGAACAGAGGAACAGATGCGTTTTATGCGGAGTGCTTGACTGTACGGAATGTTTTTGGTGCAGTGCGGAGGATGGCAACTGCTGGGTAGAAGGTAGTTGTGCTTGTCCGTTGGTTTGTTGAACAAGTCTGTTTTGAGTGAACCATTTTCTATGGTTAGAGTGGTGTCCAGAAAGTGGAAACTGGACCTGGAATGGTCGGCGGTAAATTTGATGGTGGGATGGAACGAATTGATGTTCGCAATAAAAATTTTTAGACCGTCTTCACCGTGGGGCCAGATCATGAAGATGTCGTCTATGAAACGTAACCAGAAATTTTTGCTCGAAGTTGCCCATAAACAAGTTGGCAAATGAGGGAGCCATTTTGGTTCCCATGGCTGTACCATGAATTTGGAGGTAGTGGTCATCACTAAAGATGAGATTGTTGTTGGTCAGAATCAGATGCATGAGTTCGCCTAGGTCTTTCTTGGTGGGAGTTTTGCCCCGAATCGGATTGAAGGCGTTGGTGCAAGCGGAGATGCCTTCCTCACTTGGTATGTTTGTGTACAACGAGGACACGTCAAGAGTGGCCAGAATTGTGTCCGGCGGGAGATTTTTGATCTTAAGTTTGCGGATGAAGTCCGTAGTGTCCTGAACGTAGGAGGGGAGGGTTGGAACCAGGGGTTGGATAAGCAGGTCAACAAACTTTGAATTTTTTTCCGTGGCAGTCCCGTTGCCGGAAATAATAGGTCTGCCCGGACTGCCCGTTTTGTGAATTTTGGGCAGAAAATAGAAACGGCCTGGTTTAGGATCTACCTGGAGGAGATTCGGGCCGGTTTCAGAGTCAATAGAGCCGTTGCGAACCATCTTTTTGATGGCCGCCTCCACTTTTTTCGCAATTTCCGAAGTGGGATCTGAGTCTAGACGTCTGTATTGGTCAGGATTGCCAAGTAATCTGAGGGCTTCCTCCCTGTAAAATTGAGTCCCCATTGCATTTGTCCGCCGGCTTGATGACAATATCATCACGATGCCGTAGACTTCGAATGGCTTGACGTTCACTTTTTGTGAGATTGTCGCGGAAATCTGGGGAAGGGGTGTGGTTTTTCACATCCTCTTCTATGGCCGAAATAAATGATTCCAGTTGCGGACCACGCCCCTTTGGTGGGTTCCAGGTGCTTTTTGGTTTAAATTGATACGATATATCGTTGTCCGGTGGAGAATTTAGGCCGTCTTCGTCAGCAAAATACTCCCGAAGGCGCAAGCGTCGGAAAAACGCTTTCATGTCTAGCGATAATTTCTGCGTGTCAGTCTGCCTTGGTTTGGGGCAGAAATTGAGTCCCTTCGAGAGAATTTTGGTTTCTCCTTCAGAAAGCTGACACGATATGGTTACAACCGCTGTGGTGGCGGTGGAAGGCTCGGTAACCGGTTAACGAATAAATCTGCGAGACCTGCTTTTCTGAAAATTTGAAATCACTTGATTTGTAGTGACAGTCACTTGGTTTGAAGTGACATGATCTCTTTGAAACTTGCGTTGTTGCCTAGAAATTAGAGTACGAGAGAGTCGGAGACAGGCCAGAGAGATAAACCGAAGCTTGTTTTGAAGCTCGGATTTAGGAAGCTCTCTTTTTAGCTTCCTGGTTTTGGAATCAATTTGGTGATTGAGTTCATTGATAGTTTTCCGACAATTTCCAATTTGTACTTCCATCAGTCTGAGAGACGTTTTTCTGAGTATACCTTTCCAGTTGGCGTAGCTTCCACTGTCGGAGAGTGGCAAGGCGGTAGGGACTTTAATTTGAAGCCCTTTCGGTACCGTATTGTTTGCTCGGTATGTCGATACCTGACACGTTTTTCGCACAGGCGTCGAAGTAATTTGAAAGTTTCCAAAGTGCTTTCCATGGGTGTAACAAGGTTGGATCAAAATTGATGCAAACAGTGAAAGAAATATATAAACATGACGGAGAAACTGTAAAACAACGGTGCTACAGAATTGAAAGGCTGGATCTTCGAGGAGATACACTAGCGGAAGGCTAGAATTTAGATAGATTAAACAGCCAAATGGTTTGAAGTATATATATATATATATATATATATATATATATATATATATATATATATATATATATATATATATATACACATATACATATATTTCACTAATTCGGAACTTAGGGGGAAAGTTGTTGTTGAAAAGCCGACCTTAAGGGGAAAAAATTTTGGGGGCGAAATATAAGTTTCGCCGTAACGTTTCTACACACTTTTTCTATAGGAATACGTAAACGGACAAGGGCGCCCTCCTAGATTTACAAAGTAGATGCAATTACTTCAAAGTTGTCAAATTTACGGACACCTAGCTGTTAACACGAACGGATGGCTGGCCATTGAAATAACGTTGTTTATATTTTTGGACGTTAGGGCGAACACTTTTTCTTATGTATTTCATTGTTATTTTTTCGCCCTAAGTACGCGCAGATATTACAATTTCCCCCTAAGGTGGGAATTAGCGTTATATATATATATATATATATATATATATATATATATATATATATATATATATATATATATATATATATATATATATATATATATATTCATAGACAAGATTGAGAGATTAATAATACTGATGACCAACAAGATTGATAAATATCCGAATATATTTCAATCCCACCTGGGATCTTCCTCAGCGGATTAGACGGGGAATGTACAGCGATTACTAATAAAAATGTAAATGATAACTGTTAACGTTTTTAAGTTATTTTTCAAAGTTAATACATTGATGCGCGCGTCATGAGTTAGTAATAAATGACGCGTTTGCAATGATCAAAATAAAGAAATTATGACGCATTGCTACAATATTGTGACGCAACTGTGATAAAGACACGCTTGGAGATGATTACAAAATGATGTGGGGGTAAAATGATAGGAAACCCCGATCTTTGTTTAAGCCATGGGAGACTGTTTTCAAGTAATGGGTCATTCTAAGTTCGAAGATTTTCCTCTCCCGGATGTCGGAAAAACCCCCTTTAAGAATAAAACACTTAAAATCCATAGAGTGATTAGCCTCGCTAAAATGCTTACCTATTGGCAGGCATTGAGTTCCGTCTCTAATGCTCTGTTTGTGGTTATTTATTCTTAAGCGAAATTTAGTAAAGGTCTCTCCAACATAAAGTTCGTTATCACAGGTGGGACATTCTAATATGTATACGACGTTGGAGGAATCACAGGTGTAATTGCCCGGATGAAGGGTCACTGGTCCTCCCGGGCGGTTAAGTATAATCTCTTCATCAGTTAATAATATATCAGAAACTGTGCATCTAGGATTATCGCACTTGCGATTTCCAGTGCGCTTGATGAGGTTTCAGAATTTCACTGTGTACTAAATGCCTTTTGAGGTTCTTAGATTGACGGAAAGCGGGGAGAAGGGGTTTGGCAAATATTGGATCATTGGTGTGTATCCTCGAGAGGGCTTTCCACTCTCTTTTGATTTTTTACATCAGCAGGGACTACAACTGGGTGATATACCTGGACCATCGGTATTTTATCCATAGAACATTTTGTATTATAAGACAGAAGATCCTTCCTATCAACAAACGCCGCCTTTTCAACTTGTTTTTGGAATATTTTCCAAGGATACGCTTTATTGAGGAAATGCTGCAAGAGCTGTTTAAGTTGCTCCTGGAAATCTTCTGAATCAGAAAATATACGTTTGTAACGTAAGATTTGGCTAAATACAACGGATTCTTTCATATGCTGAGGGTGACAGCTCTTATATGGAGAAAATCATGGCGGTCTGTAGGTTTGTGATATACAGTAGTAGTTAGTTTGCCTCCTTCGATCTCCACAAGAACATCTAAAAAGGTAATTCCGTCGGTGATGATTCATGTGTAAATTTGATAAGAGGGCGAATATTATTTGCCAATTCTACGAAATTTTTCAAATTCTCTTTACCATGTTGCCAAATCATGAATATGTCATCTATGAAACGAAGGTATATGAGAGGCTTTATGGGAGTATCAAGTAGCAATCGTTTTTCAAATTCTCCCATGAAAATGTTTGCGTAGGCTGGGGCCATTTTGGTTCCCATAGCTGTGCCCTTGATTTGGATGTAACAACGACCATTGAAAGACAAAACATTGTGTTTGAGAATGAACCTAATTAAGGTAGCGATGTCATCTGCCACATGGTCGTCTATTGAATGATTGAAATACGAAGGAAGTCGCGACAAGCTTCAACACCTTCACCCAAGGAAATTTGGTGCTAGACAAAGTCACTTGAAGAACAGAATTTCTTCATTTTCTGAAGAACTTTTACAATTAATCCCCGGGGACTAGAATGGAGTACAAAATTTTCTAAATAAAACTTATGAACACGAAAAGTTAGTGTGTTTCAAAAGGAAGAACAAGAAACTACAAAAGCTTCGTGAAGCTCATCCCTACCTCAGTGAAGTGAGTACAGGCGTAGTAGAAGACATCGTAAACTCTAATCACTGCGGGAATAGAACATCCAACGTCGTTAATCTTTCGGATTGTAACCTAACTCAGTAACAAGAACTGGTACTGCAGCTTGGACTTTCCTATTGCCCTTCAACTAGGGGAGTCGATAACATCAGGGTATGCGCAAATAATTCTGTAGACGGATCCGCCTACATGAATACTTCGCAACTAAAGACGTAAATGAGGTCGGCACATCCGAAAAAAAATCGCGCATCTGCAAGAGTCAAAAAAAAAAAAACGCAAACACGTGGACCCCACCTAATGGTAGGAACCCTTACATTGACGGTTTCGTAAATTCTGCTCGTCAACACTTCAACGACCTCATTTCGACCAACCAACACAATACACCGAACATAACCTATCAACAAAGGAAGGCAATTAAAGAATTAGCTACTAACTGTGAAGTTAACATTAAACCGGCTGACAAGGGAGGAGCTACAACCATTCTGAACACTACTGATTACATAGTTGCTTGCGAGTCTCTTCTGTCTGACCAGTCAACTTATTTATCAGTTGAGGAGGACATTGTTAGGCAACACGCCGAAGAAGCGAAAGAAATGCTAAAGACTTAAGGTAACGATACTCAAGAAGCTGTCAGTAATACCATTCCTTAGACTCCTAATTTAGGTAAATTTTACGCTTTACCTAAATTACATAAGTTAAAGGATATCGTAAGGAGTAACTCAACGTTAAATACCCAGAATCTTCCTCCTGAAGAAATATTTAACATTGCTAGGACTAGTAAAATATTACCCCCTTCCGACCTATTGTTTCTTGCTCCGGTACTCTTACAGAACATTTATCCGGATATGTAGACTCAGTACTTCAACCTTTACTTAGCAACATTCCTAGTTTCCTAAAAGACACCCCCATTTTAGCAAGAGGTGCTCTACTAGTTTCCCTAGATGTTAAATCGGTCTAAACCAATATTCCCTTGGGTGAAGGTGTTGAAGCTTGTCGCGACTTCCTTCGTATTCATTCAATAGACGACCATGTGCCAGATGACATCGCTACCTTAATTAGGTTCATTCTCAAACACAATGTTTTGTCTTTCAATGGTCGTTGTTACATCCAAATCAAGGGCACAGCTATGGGAACCAAAATGGCCCCAGCCTACGCAAACATTTTCATGGGAGAATTTGAAAAACAATTGCTACTTGATACTCCCATAAACCAATGTGAAGATCGAAGGAGGCAAACTAATTACTACTGTATATCACAAACCTACAGACCGCCATGATTTCCTCCATTTAAGAGCTGTCACCCTCAGCATATGAAAGAATCCACTGTATATAGCCAAATCTTACGTTACAAACGTATATCTTCTGATTCAGAAAATTTCCAGGAGCAACTTAAACAGCTCTTGCAGCATTTCCTCAATAAAGCGTATCCTTGGAAAATTATCCAAAAACAAGTTGAAAAGGCGGCGTTTGTTGATGGGAAGGATCTTCTGTCTAATAATGCAAAATGTTCTATGAATAAAATACCGATGGTCCAGGTTTATCACCCAGCTGTAGTCCCTGCTAATGAAAAAATCAAGAGAGAGTTGAAAGCCATCTCGAGGATAGACCCCAATGATCCAATATTTGCAAAACCTCTTCTCTCCGCTTTCCGCCAATCTAAGAACCTCAAAAGGCATTTAGTTCACAGTGAAATTCTGAAACCTCATCAGCGCACTGGAAATCGCAAGTGCGATAATCCTAGATGCAAAGCTTGTGATATATTATTAACTGATGAAGAGATTATACTTAACCGCCCGGGAGAACCAGTGACCCTTCATCCGGGCAATTACACCTGTGATTCCTCCAACGTCGTATACATATTGAAATGTCCCACCTGTGATAACGGACTTTGTGTTGGAGAGACCTTTACTTAATTTCGCCTAAGAATAAATAACCACAAACAGAGCATTAGAGACGGAACTCAATGCCTGCCAGTAGGTAAGCATTTTAGCGAGGCTAATCACACGAGGGATTTTAAGTGTTTTATTCTAAAAGGGGGTTTTTCCGACATCCGGGAAAGGAAAATCATCGAACTTAGAATGATCCATTACTTGAAAACAGTCTCCCATGGCTTAAACAAAGATCGGGGTTTCCTGTCATTTTACCCCCCACATCATTTTGTAATCATCTCCAAGCTTGTCTTTATCACAGTTGCGTCACAATATTGTAGCAATGCGTCATAATTTCTTTATTTTGATCATTGCAAACGCGTCATTAATCACTAACTCATGACGCGCACATCAATGTATTAACTTTGAACAATAACTTAAAAACGTTAACAGTTATCATTTACATTTTTATTAGTAATCGCTGTACATTCCCCGTCTAATCCGCTGAGGAAGATCCCAGGTGGGATTGAAATATATTGGGATATTTATCAATCTTGTTGGTCATATTAATTTCTCAATCTTGTCTATATATATATATATATATATATATATATATATATATATATATATATATATATATATATATATATATATATATATATATATATATATATATATATATATAACGCTAATTCCCCACCTTAGGGGGAAATTGGTATATCTGCGCGTACTTAGGGCGAAAAAATAACAATGAAACACATAAGAAAAAGTATTCGCCCTAACGTCTAAAAATATAAACAACGTTATTTCAATGGTCAGCCATCCGTTCGTGTTAACAGCTAGGAGTCCGTAAATTTGACAACTTTGAAGTAATTGTATCTACTTTGTAAATCTAGGAGGGCGCTCTTGTCCGTTTACGTATTCGTATAGAAAAAATGTGTAGAAACGTTGCGGCGAAACTTATATTTCGCCCCAAAAAATTTTTCCCCTTAAGGTCGACTTTTCAACAACAACTTTCCCCCTAAGTGCCGAATTAGTGAAATATACATATACATATATATATATATATAAATATATATATATATATATATATATATATATATATATATATATATATATATATATATATATATATATAAATATATATATATATATATTACACAAACACACATATATATATATATATATATATATATATATATATATATATATATATATATATATAATATATCTATATACTCAAAAAGTCGGCCAATAAATAAAACAAAATGCCTTCTGACGCCACTGCAATTTATTTTTAAGAAAGAAGAAGAAGATAAAAACACGCACTTGCTTCATTTATTATTTGTAGATTTTATTCTTAACGAAATTAACTCACCTGTCACAATTACCTCTACTGTCTCTAATACAGGATTTCCACTTAGCGAATGAAGCATTACAACACTGAAAGTGTGTTCCTGTCCGACGGTTACGTTGTCAATTACTAAAGAACCATTTTTGCACACGTCGTATAGGCCCGAATAGTATCCTTGACCATATTTCACCCCTTTGACTACTTGCAATATCATCTTTCCCTCAGAGGGATCAGGTGAGTTATACCATGCGGCAAAATAGAATCCTTCTTCGAGAGAGCACTCAATTGTTCCACTCTCACCTAAATTCATGAACTGAGGTGATTTGCAGATCCGGTCGTGTTCTTCCAAAAAAAAAAAATGAAATGAGTTAATGGCCCTTCAAGGAAGAAGATGCCTTGTACCTCAAATTTAAACTGCTTTTAGTGATATATTTCCAACGAGTTTACTTACCAGTCAAACATGGTACCAAGAGGAGACAAAAGAGTAGAAAACCACTAGAGGAATCCATCTTCAAGTCAAAGAACCCTGAAAATTCTAAGTGGTAATGTAAAAATATTGAAGACAATTTTTATCACTTCACATGATTGCAAATCTTCAAGTCTTCTTTCTTCTAGACCCTGCCACATTTGCCTAAACATCATCCTCATGTACACTATCCCAGCTTATTGTTTCAGGGTGAGTGCACAATGCTCCTACGTTTAATTGAAGTACTTCAGTATGGTCCTAGTCGTGTAAATTGTGCTGCAACACTATGCTTATATTCGTTTTTTTCTAAATATGATATCAATCAAATAACTGTGTAAATTGAGAATTATAATTATTATTATTAATAGGACACTTGTAAATGCGCTTTATCTGAAAAAGCTCAAAGCGTATAACAAATTAAAGAGTACATAATACAACAAATAGAAAATGCAAAACGAGGAACACTAGAGGTAGATACAAAGAATAAAAGTGATACAAAAGTTTAAAAACCTAGGAAACAAAAATACAGTATCTACAGCACAGATTAAAGAAAGCAAAGACAAGTTAAGATTACGACTCTCTGTAAAAAGGTGGGTCTTAAGGGAACGTTTCAAAGAACTTTAAGAGGCAACAGTACGTGTGTGGTTTGGCAAATTATTCCAGAGGCGAGGTGCAGCAAAGTAAAAAACTCTGTCACCATATCTATTTAATGATCTGAGTGGCTAGCAAGTTTGTGGAAGCTGAATGAAGAGAAGGATTTGGTTTGTAGAATGAGATCACTTGAGACAGATAAGTGGGGGCTCTATTATTCAAGCAGTTAAAAACGAGAATCTTAAAAATAATGCGTTGATTGACTGGTAACCAGTGTAATTCGAGAAGGAGAGGAGTAGCATGGCAAGAACGTTTTTGATTATAAATTAACCTGGTTGCATTGTTTTGTAATACCTAGAGTCGACGTAGCAAACTGGAGTTAATCCCAAAAAGAAAAAAAAAAAACAATTTCCGTAATCAATTCGAGATATTACAAAAGCATAGACAAGCAGTTTGGTAGCTCAAGGACTGAGATAATGACGAATACGAGTAATGTTTTTAAGATAAAAAAAAACAACATTTGACCTTTTCATTGACAAACCTTTCCATAGATAAAGTAGAGTCAAGATACATACCAAGGTTTATGACTTTGTCAACAGTTTTGATGGTAACATTTTCAGTATTGAAAGATAAGGTGCTTATCCTTGCAAGATTGTGTGAGGTACCAAATAATGCAAGTTAAGCCTTCTTTGGATTGAGTTTTAGAAAATTGGTGGATAGCCAATTTTTCAAATCAAGGATGCAATCCTCAAGATCTGCTGTGGGAGATTTAACTGGATCAAAAGCAAGTAGAGCTGGGTGTCATCACCGTAAAAGGGATAATCAATTTTGTGCTGCTTAGCTATTTCAGACATAGATGAAACATACATAGAAAAAAATGGGTCTAATACAGAATCCCGAGGAACTCCAAACTTTAAAGTAGCTGGATTTGAATGTCTGTAGATTTCTGCTTAAATGTTAGTTTTAAAGCTGCTTATTGAGTCGGATCGTGAAATTCAACAATTTTTTCAAACCTGTTGATAAAGTTTTTTTTTCACAAACCAATGACAAAGTGTCGAAAATGAAGTGTCAACAATAGACAGTTAGACAACCCCTTTATCCTACATACAAGTAACTGTTTTATGAGTAAGTACAAAACGATTCAATTCGGTTTTCAAAAATTCGTGACCAGTAATTTTTCAAATTGTGCACAAAACTGGTACAAGTCAGGACACCACATTTTTGGTTTACTTTTCCGTAACTTAAGGATATGGAACTTGGTTCATTATGCTTACCATAAGCATTGTCATGTGGTACAGTTATCCAACACTCTTATTATATAAGCTATTAAAATCAACTCAATGAAAAATAACTGTCTTAAAAATAACATAAGAAACCAACCAGTGACATTACTCCTGATAATTCCTAGATTGGTTGGAGGGTGGAAAGAAATTATTCACATTTATGTAAAGAAAAAAGAAAAGGAAATCTTCTTGGATCATCTTGCAGAAATACTGAGCTTCTTCAAGGAATCATTAAAGTTCGTCAGTGAACGGTATTGAATAACATAAGCAGGGACCGGTCCAGATTATTGGAAAGAGGGGGCCATCGCAAGGTCGGTTTGTTTTACGAGGGAGCAAAGGGGACGACCCCGAAAAGGGATTTTAAGGGTGCCCTTCCCGTTTGATGCTACTTTTATTTTGAAGATGTGTTTTCGTGCATACTTTACACGGTATTTTGTATACATTAAGAGACTCATTATTATGAATTTTGTAGGCCGAACAGCAGTGTACAAAATCAGGTACACACATATCCAAAGACCTGAATGCGTACGCTATAAAAATAAGAAAGAGTAGCTGGAATCAAACTTTAAACAAATTCTATGGCAATTTTGCGAAACGTCGGGCACTGCTTTATATCGAACAAGGTCAATCTCACATAAAAAATACCATCCCTAATTCCTTCACAAATCCTTTATGAACTAAGTATTTCCAAATGTTTGTTAGCTGCATGTACTGACTAAAACATGTAAATGAATAATTAAACAACGTTTATACATATTTTAAGTTGTCCCAAGGAATAAACAGGGATTAAGACCTCATCAACGTGTACCTAAAAATTTAAGGACGAAAGCATCGTTAGGCGTCGCTAGGTCATATGACAAATAAAAAAAACCAAACCGTCATACCACAAGTGTTACTCCTAAAAGTGCGTTCACACCAAAACCAAAATCTGCTGCCTTTTGCGTCCGGCGGAGAGAAATTTTTCGCCAGGACGAAAGAAAGAATATTAGGTTACTAAATATTACGGAAAATCTCCCGATTATTCCCGACTTAACCAAAAAACCAAAAAAAAAAAAAAAATACCCCTCCGTCTAGACTGCTGGGCTAAGCATCGATGAGGGGTGCACGCTGCGCTAGGCTATCATGGAGCCTTGGGAAAGATAAGGAGGAATCTATTTCTTGACAGTGTAGTAGTGTTCTAGATTAGTTGTGTATGGCAATAGCCATGAACGTCAACCATTTTAACTATATTCGAATCAAAAAAGGCGCTAGAAAAAAAAAAGACTAGAATGTGTCTATCGAGTAAGCACTGCTTGAACATCAACAAAAAAAAAAAAAAAAAACAAACAAAGAAACAAAAAAAAAAAAAAAAAAACCCCAAAACTTTTAACAAACCTAGCACCTCAACGAAGTGCCTAAACACCTTTAAACTGTGTCCACGGACGCATGTGTAAATACCATAATGGATAATGGTAACATTGTTGATGAGCATAGAGTAGTTTTTGAATATTAACGAGCTTGTGGTAAACCTGCTGTCCGCTGAACTGTTGTTACTTGTTCTGAATAAGTCCATTTTCTGATGGCTTCGAATTCATGACCGCATCCTAGCACCAGGCAGTCCAAAACGGTGACCGTGTGGTAAGTACTGAGATGAGTAGAAAATGACAGGCCAAAGTATAGAAACAATACCAGATGCCTTACCAGTGCATTAAAATGAATCTCGTAAAAAATATACATCTGTTCACAGTTAGGGAGTCAAATTTTCTCAGCAGTGTTGTCGAAACAGTGCTTTACAGCTTTCTTGCGTCAATTATACAAAATGAACGTACGCTTGAAAGTAATAATGGCACGTTATTTTCAAGCATCATTAGTAAATGTACGGTAGTCAAAGTGTGCGACAGCGAAATTTACATATCAAACTATTCTTGTTATCAGGCTGTAGTGTACGAAATTGAAACTATTCGCGGATGAAAAATTTCAATGATAATAACTGACTCGATCTCGCGAAATCAGAAATTGTGTTGGTATAGTATGCTTTTCTTAAGTATTGCATATATTATGTTTCCTGGTCAACATATTTCAGAAACATTCTGAAAATTTGTGTTCTTTTTAAAAGGATAACATTTACTATTGATTTAAAATCGAAGACGATTGTTGAACCATTAAACTGTAATATTTTTGTACCAATTTGAAATGGAGTATTATTTCAAATATGTTTTTTGAGTAGTGTGGAGGAGAAGTAATAAGGATAAAATGTTTATATATATATATATATTTATATATATATATATATATATATATATATATATATATATATATATATATATATATATATATATATATATATATATATATATATATATATATATATATATATATATATATATATATATATATATATATATATATATATATATATATATATATATATATATATATATAGGTCGAAAGTGTTGTAGTAATAAATTCGATCATGAATTTTTTACCGAACCAAGATAGAGTATAAACTCTTATCAAAGAAGGAACGGTTGAAGAAAAACACCAGAGAGAAAAATTGAGCCGCACGGGGGACCGAACCCACCATCCTCCGCTTTCCGGGCAGAGTCTATGACCACTACGCTAGAACAGCTCGTGATTCACAGAAGCGACAACAGGCTATAAATACCCCGCGTGGATCAATTTTCTCTCTTTGTTACCATGGTACTCCCAAGCGGGATGAATAATCAGTAGGTCGAAGTTGGTAGATCGAAGTTAGAATGTGTAGGTCGAAAGTGTTGTAGTAATAAATTCGAACATGAATTTTATACCGAACCAAGATAGAGTATAAACTCTTATCAAAGAAGGAACGGTTGAAGAAAAACACCAGAGAGAAAAATTGAGCCGCACGGGGGGCTTCTGTGAATCACGAGCTGTTCTAGCGTAGTGGTCATAGACTCTGCCCGGAAAGCGGAGGATGGTGGGTTCGGTCCCCCGTGCGTACATACATATATAGACAAGATTGAGAAACCAATAATACTAATGACCAACAAGATTGATAAATATCCGAATCATTGTTGGTCATTAGTATTATTGGTTTTCAATCTTGTTGGTCATTAGTATTATTGGTTTCTCAGTCTTGTCTATTTAACTATTGACCAATACACGGAAAACATATATATATATATATATATATATATATATATAACAAATAGTAAAAACTGGTAAAACAAGAGCATATATTTAGCTTTCAGGACCACCGGCCCCTTCCTCAGAAACGTGTTTAGACAAATAAAAGGCAAAACGAAAAACAGACTCTATATAACGGATTAAAGGCAAAAAGCACTTACTAGAAATCTAAAAACAGACCCAACCCAACACAAAAGATAAAATGTAAAAACTAGGACCCTAACAAAGGAGATAAAAGCTAAGTAGAAGCAGGAGACATAAAAGGGGATAAAAAGGCGGCTACAGTCTACGAGCACGTCGTTTTTTGGCTTGACAGTTAAAACCGTCATTTATGTTGAGACCCTTTGGGTAGACACAATCCAAATTCCAAATCCACTCCCTCTCCTTTTTATCCAAAAGATTATCCCTATCCGAATTGCGAGAAGAATGCACTACATCTAAAATTTGAAAATAGAACTTGGTAGGTGAATGTTCCTTGAGATGCTTGTAAAGCTCTGTGCAATGTTTAAAATCAGAACCACCCTTAACACATTTTGAAAGATCTGACTTATGAGCATTCATACGGATTCTAAAGTTATTAGTTTGACCCACATACTGATAATTACAAGTCGGACAAAAGATACAATAAATAACCAATTTAGCATCACAAGAAGTATTAAAATTTCTGCACTTGAACTTTCTACCAGAAGAAGTACTGACAATAAAATTATTACAAATAAGCAGACCGCACAACTGACGTCATATTAGGCGTAGTATCGCGTATAGTCAAACTATGAGGATCCTTAGAATCTGTTCTAACCCTCAAACTGCAGTTCGTCGTTGCAATGATCTTGCCACTTACCTTGTAAAACGCGGCTATAATCGACGTAAAGTTATGCAGCAGATTAAAAGGGCCCGTTCCAATTTTACCAGCCCCACCCATCCCCCAGCTAGTACTGAAGAGGAATACAAGAAGGTTTACTTTACTGTTGACTACCATCCGGGGTTACCTGATATTAGCGGCATTTTACATAAAAATATGTCTCTTCTCCATTGTTCTTCACTAATGAAGCGTGTTATTCCTCACCCCCCTGTTGTTAGCTTCCGTCAACCCCCCAATCTCAAAAAATTATTAGTCCGGGCTAAACTTAAAACTCCTCCCAGTCGGGGGACCCCCTGCGCACCTTGTAATAAGAACAAGACCAAACCTTGTCAGTTGTGCGGTCTGCTTATTTGTAATAATTTTATTGTCAGTACTTCTTCTGGTAGAAAGTTCAAGTGCAGAAATTTTAATACTTCTTGTGATGCTAAATTGGTTATTTATTGTATCTTTTGTCCGACTTGTAATTATCAGTATGTGGGTCAAACTAATAACTTTAGAATCCGTATGAATGCTCATAAGTCAGATCTTTCAAAATGTGTTAAGGGCTGTTCTGATTTTAAACATTGCACAGAGCTTTACAAGCATCTCAAGGAACATTCACCTACCAAGTTCTATTTTCAAATTTTAGATGTAGTGCATTCTTCTCGCAATTCGGATAGGGATAATCTTTTGGATAAAAAGGAGAGGGAGTGGATTTGGAATTTGGATTGTGTCTACCCAAAGGGTCTCAACATAAATGACGGTTTTAACTGTCAAGCCAAAAAACGACGTGCTCGTAGACTGTAGCCGCCTTTTTATCCCCTTTTATGTCTCATGCTTCTACTTAGCTTTTATCTCCTTTGTTAGGGTCCTAGTTTTTACATTTTATCTTTTGTGTTGGGTTGGGTCTGTTTTTAGATTTCTAGTAAGTGCTTTTTGCCTTTCATCCGTTTTATAGTGTCTGTTTTTCGTTTTGCCTTTTAGTTGTCTAAACACGTTTCTGAGGAAGGGGCCGGTGGTCCTGAAAGCTAAATATATGCTCTTGTTTTACCAGTTTTTACTATTTGTTTTATGTTTTTACTGGTGTGGTGCTTTTCCATTTGGTTTATATACATATATATATATATATATATATATATATATATGTATATATATATATATATATATATATATATATATATATATATATATATATATATATATATATATAAAAAATATATTCATATATATATAAAATCATATATATATATATATATATAACGCTAATTCACACTATACACAATATACACTATCAGAGGTTAAAGGGTATCATCAAAAGTTACTGGCATTTTTGTTAAATTTTTTATATGCCCATATATGAAAATATAGTAAATAAACTAGATATAACTTTTTGTCACCCTAAGAGGTAGGATTTTCCACATTGTCCTCCAAGTGCATAATAAAGTGTTATATATATATATATATATATATATATATATATATATATATATATATATATATATATATAACGCTAATTCCCACCTTAGGGGGAAATTGTTATATCTGCGCGTACATAGGGCGAAAAAATAACAATGAAATACATAAGAAAAAGAATTCGCCCTAACGTCTAAAAATATAAACAACGTTATTTCAATGGCCAGCCATCCGTTCGTGTTAACAGCTAGGTGTCCGTAAATTTGACAACTTTGAAGTAATTGCATCTTCTTTGTAAATCTAGGAGGGCGTCCTTGTCCGTTTACGTATTCTTATAGAAAAAGTGTGTAGAAACGTTAAGGCGAAACTTATATTTCGCCTCAAAAAATTTTTCCCCCTAAGGTCGACTTTTCAACAACAACTTTCCCCCTAAGTGCCGAATTAGTGAAATATATATATATATATATATATATATATATATATATATATATATATTATCAGTTCCATTGTCATGCTCACAGAGTAGTGAGGATACTTCAAACCATAGCACATGGCGAAACATTTGCATTCAAAAACAACCGCCATGACCACTGCAGTTTTGTTAGGTGGAGGGAGACGAGGTTCCCAATTAAGTAACCGAGTCCTGATTTGTTGTTTCAGTTGACAAAGTGACAAAGGCTTTGATAACCGTTCTTGTTGAATAGAAGCCAACAGTGTAGGGTTTCAAATAAGTGCTGGCCCAAATAAGTGCTGGAAAAAATGGATTAAATTATTTTGATGCATTGAAGGGTTAGATCCCTTTTCAGTTACATCTGAAATAAACTACTTTCAAATGTCAACTTTTAGGGCTATTGCGAAATGATTAAATTTACCAAAAGTGAAACCAGGGAGCTGTCACTGGAATTTGGCAGCTACCTGGTCAAATCATCACTGCTACCTTTACAACTCTCATACCTGCTCCTAACACTTTGTTAACATACACGTCCCAGTAAAGTATAACCCTTTCTTGAAAGGCATGCCGAACTCGGCCATAAGTTTAAGACCTTTTGAACGAATCATGACTTTATCAACTGACACGCCATGCAGAGAATTCATCTAACCTTTAAAGTTAGGAGAATAAGTAATTCAATACAGCTGTATCAGATAAGGGATGGAGTGCAATTGCTAAAATGGTTTTTATTAGAGAGGTGCAATACCAACTCAGGCAAATTCAAGTACGTAAGCTTCTCAGTTCGAGCTAAGCAGGCTGATCAAACACGCGCGATCCTTTAAACAGCACTAAAACTTATGACTCCATTGGTAGTCGAAATACGATGCGTTGCCTAATTGCGGTCCTTCATTCACGTTGAGAAGGAAATTTTCCTGTACAAAACTTTATCTAAGTTAGATAGTCACTTATTTTAATCATTGCAAGTAACTAAGAATAGTTAGCAGAATGTGTATTTAAGCTCATTTCATGTTTCATTTTATCTGGTAACTCCCTGGTCATTGTGTGAGAGTGTTCCAAAATCCGGTAGACATGTTATGAATTTTCCGGTCATTCACCCGCTCTCTTCTCTATATGGCTATTGTTAGTACACAGGTGCGGTGAAGACTTTGTAACAAGGTGATATGGTTAGTGAGGACTTGAAACGGGCAGGATATAATTTTGCTAAATAGGAGAATAGGCACAGACAAGCTGAAGACCAAGATTATAAATAATATAGCACCATACCATAAACAATGCATTTAACTGTTGGCCCTTTTCATGCCGTGTACCGAAACTTTTGTTAGATAGGATGAACTATAAGTTACTGAGAAACTACTAGCAGCCGGTCCTGTTTACCGACAGTCATAGGAGAAACGTTTGCAATCAACGATGTAGCCAAAGAGAGGGGAGGGGGTTTAACCACCTTCTCATTGCAATATCCCAAAAATTCGGATAATGAAGTAAATGCCATAGGAAGACTTGTATCACAAGCAAATAGTAATGTAGACGATACAGTGCCGTCGGAAGGTATTTTCGATTGGGGGCTGACTGGGGCTGACTATCTAAGCGGAGCGCCACCATCAGTTGGCGCGGAGCGTACAGAAAATTTTGAAAAATCGCAACCCCTCAGACAGCCGGAAATGACATTTCCCGGGCTTGTTAATAGTATCTAAGCAGTCGTTATTTTGACCTTTCGTTGTAATAAAATGTTCACTTCAAAAAAAAAAAAAAACTATATATGGCAAAATTATTGGGAGGATGCAGCCCCCCCCCAGCTCCCCCCCCCCGCTTCCGACGGCCCTGCGATATCAATATCATTTTGAACCGAACTGGTTAATTTGGAAAAGAGTAGATGCCTGGTAAGAAGACGATGGTGTGGTGCGTAAGGAACGAGTTCCCAAACGTATTTTTATGCCGTGGACCGATTTTGAAGCTGAGAAGACATGAACACACCGATAATTCTTGTCTCTCCTATTTAAGCAAGCTATACGATTACTCTTTGTATCATTGCCATGAAACCATCTTATTAGTTGAAGATTGATCGTCTTGGTGGCTTTAGTAGAAGTAAAATCTCAATGGAAATCTAGGCAGTCATTCACACAACAAACTGTTTTGTTATCCACACCAATTCCCAGTTGGCACAACTGTTTAACTGACTGCAATTTCAAAAAAAAAAAAGTAGAGCGTCATAGATCATATTACACAACATGCACTGTTGGCCTACTAAGCGTTTGATTACAAAGCAATGAACTCTTATTGTGTCTGGATGAGGATGGGTTTTAGACAGTTGTGGGAGGAACTTAAGTAAGAAGGTTATGGGAACTGTAACTGTTGGAGGTGAGAGGATTAGTCTTTTAAACCATGATAGATTTGTTCGACTAATGAAGTACTTCATAACCATTTTGTTTGCTTCTTTGCTCGTAGCTCTTGTAAGGTTGTTTTGTAATTATGGAACCTCTCATGACCTAGGTCAGATAAACAAATACCTTTTATCAATGTTGTTCAAATAACACTGAAAGCAAAACTGGCCGAATAGGTCAAAGTCAACTTCACAAAGTTTATTTGATAAAGGAAATTAGAAAACAAATGGTTTCGTTTTCGCATGAGAAGTTAAAGGCACTGTCGCGTAAAATTATTATAAATTTTTAATATCGCAAGATCACATAATATCACCATAATTATCAGAGGGTACTTTTTCATTCTCGAAAGGATAAAACACGGTGAAATAAAAGAACTTTTGTAAACGTAATGGTTGAAAACAATATTTAACAGACTACAGCAAGGCTCGTCACGCTTGTTTACCTAATCTGTTCTTTGCCGAGTGCGTTTCAGCTGGCAAAAGAATGAAATTGTACACACTTTTTGAAGCTAAAGAGTTTGTGAAAACCTCTAATGCCAGAGGTTTACCTTTATATGGCCCCACCATGTTTTTACTACACAGATAACATTTTTCTTCGTTAATGTTTTTATTTAGAACTGTATACACTGTATCCAGTTTAATATTCACTGTCATAGGCTATACCAGACGGCTGGCGCGAACGCTCATTTCCCCTTTCCCTTCATTTTCGCTAATTCTGATCTTCTTGTAAAGATCTGAACAAAACGGGAAATTTGAGTTGGAAGTAACGATCTTTTAATGTTGCCGCAAAACTCGTAACCATCATTTCCAAATTCTTAAAAAAATCGAAAATAAGCAAGCATCATTGTTAATAAAATCAAACGTTCGTGATAAAAAATTCGAACAGTCTATAAAAAAAAAAATAACGAGCCCTTTAGACTTATCCCCCCCCCCCCCACGTTTTCTCAAAATGGTAGAACATTGATAATATTCATTGATTTGGGTGCAAAGACCTAGGGGATTTACCATGTTTTCAGCTGCCATATGTCCCTGCCAAATGAAGCTAAGATGAACACTCAGATTCATATTCAACATTTTTTTTTGTTTATATTCCCGTCGGCATTAAAGGGTCAATCCTTTCACCCCAAACTACAACTCTTGTAAAGATTTGCAGAACTTCTTAATTGGCTCAGCTCTTTGATTGACAGCCAAGTCAAATATCGCAAAGTAAAGGTTATATCCCACGGCATGGACTGTACTGAGAGTGTTTTGATCACACACATTGAGCTTTTTCTACTCTCACCCTGAAGCACTGAACTAAGATTGTGTCTGGATGAGGATGAATGTCATAAAATTTTGAGAGGGGCGTAGGTAAGAAGGTTTAGAGAATTAATACTCTTATGCGTGGTATATGATAAAACTTCAGAGCTACCTGGGCACCTAGATAGCGTGTCGCGGTTTCCCAGCTTGAACAACAACTGCTTAAGAATTGAGTCGTTAAACTTAATTCAGCTAACCAACTTACCAATCAGTCTGACAATGACAACCACCCTTAAAGGCAATTGCACACCCATAGCCAACAATACTAGCTCAAAGGCAGTAACACCACTCCCGAAAAAAAAAAAAAAAAAACACTTGACATATTTGTTCACAATGCCCACAGCCCAAAAAATTCCCCGGAGGCAAATTTAACTTCATTATTTCCATTTTTAAACAAACTACACAACCGGATGCAATATTAAAACATCACCCAGTTCTACTTAACGTTTGAGACAGTGGCGTAGGAAGCAGTATGAAAAGTTGGGTGGCGATTTTGGACCATGCGCCTCATCCTGCGCCTCATCCCTACCCCTGTGACTAATAGGAACGTTATTTAACGCTGTTTTTCCGCTTTGTCTACGAGCAAGAAAAAAATTATTTTAAATAAAAAAAAGTGTTCCTTCTTAAGTGTGAACACTACAGTATTAGAGACATGATTTGCGTGCCGAGATTTCGGTCCTTTCAAACTTTTTTAAATATGGAGCTTGTGTTGCAGAAAGTATTTTAGATTTGGGGTTTTCTGTAAGGGAATTTGAATATTTGGGGTACTATCGAAGAATCTGCATTTCTTATTAGCATATATCTGGGATAGCATTTCGACTGAAGATCATTGTTGTTACATAATGTTATCTAAGGAGCGCGGATTGAGACTTTCAAACTCCCAAAACTTTGTTGCCTTTTTTAGACAAAATATTTAAAACTTGAAAGCATATATTTGGAGTAAGTTTGGGGAAACAGAACTGCAGAGACTTGGTTAAGTTTACCACTGACTGCTGTAAGAGTGACGGTCACCACTTACTCCATAAAGGGTTGCAATTTAGGACGCGCGAAGCTTGTGGAAATTTTCTCCTTCTAAAAACTAATAATTACAAATATTGAGCTTTTAGTAGAAACAGTTTGGAATTTTAGGAAGTAAAAGTTAAAAAAAAAAAACCTACTGTTTTGACTGGTGTTTCAAATGGCATGTTACCGACTTTTTTCGGGCAAGAGGGCAATCTCCCCCTGTCTTCTGTGACTACGTCACTGCTCTGCAACGATGACCATTGACAACATTTTGACACTTCAATAACTTATCCATCTACAGAGACCACTCAACTGACAGGGTTGAAATGGAACTGACCTGTCTCGGGCTTGTTAGTAGCTAAGTTTTCCGATTTTTCCTTCACGTGTAAACACCACATGACTGTATCAGGATTCAGAAACGTGTTCCGGAGCGAAGCGCACCAAAATTTTTGCCCTTTTTTAACAACATACTCTTTTTTAGATATACTTTTTTAGACAAAATATTTCAAACTCAAGAGCTTTCATTGAGGAAATTTGGAATTCATTAAAGAAGGAAAGTTTACAAAAATAGCAATATAGCTATCGGTGTCTCTTGATTGTGTGGTGTCACATATGGTAAAAATGGGTGCGTGCTCACTGTTAAACAAGGCGTTTCTTGATTGGTTGTAGCCATTGTTTTGTATCGATTGTATTCTTTGTCAGGAATTAGGTTAGGGATCAGGCTATCGTTAGACAGTAAGGAAATTTCTTCAGTGGTAAACAGTGCGCATCGCCCCGTAAAAATCTGATTTTTTTCATCTCCAGAGCTCGGAAAAGCTTACCAAACTGATTTATGAGCGAGAACTAATGCATTTTTTTATTTCAGTTTGCATTTTAACATCCGAACACAGGCAACACATGATACGTACACCGACGACATATTTTGGTCTAACTTAAACCTCGATCTGTATTGCTTAAACGCATGTCTATGGACTGAAAAAAAAATAAAAACTTTTTTTTATATTTTGAAAAGTAAATAAGGGAGATTTCAGTTCTGGTCTTCGTCGAGAGCAGATGTGTTTTCGAGGAGCTCTAATCGATTGCTCGTGCTGAATTTTGGCATTGTGCTGCTCTGTGCCAGCTCATACTATACTATACTATTCTATTTGCCATACTGTTTTACTATTATAACGTCGGTGTGTGGTCTGTCTTGAGGACAAGGCTTGGTCGTGCTCGTTGTGAAGCATATGGGAACGATTGGTTCACATGCCACAGGCTGCCACACGTAGCGACGAGTTAGTGTGTATAACCGGCAGTGAAAATTCAAGGTTCATGCAACAAAGCAGGTCATATCTAAACTTCTGTTACAAATATCTTCTTATTTCAATCACTTTAGTGAGGTTTCACTTGTTTTAAGTCTATTTACATTTCTTTCATAACTCTACGTAAATAAAAAATGCCGTACTTTCATGTTTGAAAAAAATGATTTTTAAAAATTTACAATGGAGAAGTAGCTCAAAATCCACAAGTCCTTCAAAAAATTTTTTTAACTTGCGATCGACCATATTTCAAAGACTCAATTTGATTGGAGTAAACTAAGTACCGTACTTTTTCAAGACAAACGAGAAAAGGTTTAAGACATTTACCTCTTTTCTTTACTTCTATACTGAATTTTCTATGACGCCATTGGCCGTTCCATTGTTGCTTGTAGGGGGTTTCACACATAGTCAACAACACACGTCAGATACTTTGTTTTCGATAAGAGTTACTGCGTTAAGTTATACCATTTAAGACAAATTGGCTCACCTAAATTACTTTGAAATATTTTTTGTATCATGGAAGCTGTGCATGGAGACTCAAACAGAGAACGCCTAACGTTAAGTTAGGTCTATACTATTACCATGGAGTTCCGAGGTGGTAACTCCATGCTGTTACTAATACAAAACAAAAGTTACGTCGCTGTTAGTCGTTTCGTGTAGCCCATTTTATCTTAAACCATGGACTGTTTTTGCGGCCATTCAGAACAGTTAATAAAAATAGCATCATGCTAGTAGATCCACACCCTGCGTACAGCATACCGCTGCTTATAGCGTTCTGTACCAGCGTTCAAAACAGTGAGCTTATCCTTAGTATGTCTTCCAGTTGTTACATGCGCTTTTTCACAATAGGATGAACGTAACACAGTAACAACAACAATACATCTGTTCCCGGCAGTACACACGAACGCTACGCGATACCTATGAAAATAATGGTGTCGTCTAAATCTTTGTTTACATTCGACGATGCATCCGATATCTGTTGCGCGATAAGTTTCTATGTGAACCAAATCACGAGAATCGTTCCCATATGATGTCTGTTCTGTAGTTGTCATTAGTTTTTTTTTTTTGTTGTTGTTGTTGTTGTTTCTTTACGGTTTACCCCCACCTGTGTTTGACTTGCGGTGCTGAAGTTTTCACTCCCGTTGTTACGTGGCCTCGAGCCACAAAACTCTTGCTGCTTTGCCCGAAGGTCGGGATAGCAGCATCTTTAAGTTACAGTTTGAGTCGAGGGGGGAATGTTACACCCCAGCATGTTTTTTTTTTTTCTGTGTTGAAGAATAATAACGTAGAGATTAAGGATATACAGATGTTGCAGGTCCTTGCAGCTCGGAATACCTACGACTTAGGATTCCGGGCTGATGCCGCCCGAATCAAGGGGGTTTTCTCCCTTAAGGTAGGGGAGGGTCTGACTCCCCATATGACCGCTCTGTGGTGGTGGCAGTGCTGTACCTCAATGTCGAGGTAGATCAGAGCCTGGTGGCGAGGGTTCTAGAGCAGTACGGAACTGTCTCTGACTGGCGTTTGGGTCAAGTATAATGAAGGTGAATTGGCCGGTATTCTCAGCGGAAAGAGACAGTTCCGTATGGAGCTGAAAAGAGACATTCCCTCCGTCCTTTTCATAGGGGGTTCACATCAGGTATTTTCGCCAGCCCCGCACCTGCTTCCAGTGTAGAGAGAAGTGGCATGAGACCAAGTCATGCCCGAACAAACGTTGTGGCAGATGCCTGCAGTTGGGGCATGAGAAAGCAACATGTCCCAATGACGTACGGTGTAACCTGTGTGGGGAGGAGGGACATGCCTCTGGTTCCTGCCCCACGTCGTACTCTGCGCGTGCAAGTGCAGATGTGGGGTCGGCAAATGAACCCTCGCTTTCAAGCCCAGAACCAATGGTGAAGGAACCCAGGTCCCCTTCACCTGATGAGGTGGCACATCAGGTGGAATAAAAGTTCCTAGCTTCTAAGGGATGTGAGGCGGTCTCTTGGAACCCCGAGGAAGGCCCTCCTCAACCCTCCATAACAGTTTCTGAGAAGGCCGGAATACCAACAGTCGAGAACGACCTTAGACTGTCATCGGACTCGGGGTCTGGCACTGCCATGTCAGATGTGGGAGGACCTGCCTCAGAGCCTCCACCAAAGGACCAAGCATCTGGGAAGGGCTGGTTTGATTTGTGTGAGGGGGTTGAACCGAGTCTAAGTTGAAAAGGTCGGCCTCAGGGGAGATGTCTGACCAGGGAGTTTACCCTTCTGTGTCACCAGCGCCAGACCCATGTAATATAAAGACCAGAGACCGGAGACGGTTTTGTAGTTCCACATTCCACATTCCTCTATGAATGGTCCCCTGTCCGTCATGACCCTGAACGTTAATGACATGAGGGACAGTCGGAAGAGGTCCAGAATATTCCAATTTTGTAAATCATTAGGTGTGGACTTCGTTTTCCTCCAGGAGATTCACACTGTTAATGAGGACGATGTGTACATCTGGTCTTTCGAATGGCGTGGGGGTTTGCACGCTTCCTTTGGTTCTGCGTCTTACTGTGGATCTGTTATTTTAGTTACACCAAGATGGCTCACCTGGTGGGAAAAGTTGATCACGATCATGAGGGCCGGTTGGTATGCATCACCATCAAACATCTTTGCGGGCACTTCTTCCTAAATAGCGTTTATGCACCCAACCAGCCTACAGACAGAAGGGTTTTTTTTTACTACCCTACCATCCTTCGTTCCTGTCTGTGCCCCTTGTATTCTGGAGACTTTAACTGTGTTCCTGACACACAGCTTGACCGAATGTCCACGTGCACATCCTCGAGCTGTAGTGTCGGTATGGAAGAGTTGGACATGTTAACAAAAAATCATGACATGGTTGACGTTTGGAGAGTGCATCATCCTGGCTTGTCTGTGTTCACTTGGCACCGCCCTGATGACAGGGACGCCTCAAGGTAAGACCGCGTGTACTCTTCAACTGCTATGTCAACGAGTGATTAGGAAGTTGTAGCATGTCCAATTTCGGACAATGATGCAGTTACTGTCTCCTTCAAAACATCCAGAGTCATGGCCAGCAGGTTCTGGAAAATGAACATGGGGCTGAATATAGCAAATAGTTTAAGGCCAGGTACGAAGAGTGGCGAACGTTGAGACCGGCCTTTCAACGGGTTTAGAGTGGTGGGACGACTTTAAGTCCCGCATCAAACCGTTTACAGTTGAATACTGTGTAGCAAGACCTCGTCGAAGAATGGATGAGTTCCTGTCGCTTTGCTATAGGGAGAGGAACGGGGAATCCTCTGTCCTTCACGCAATCCAACAGTATCTTGATGGAAAACTACACGGGGCTCGGGTTCGTGCCCGCGTGCATTGCGTGGAGGCGGGGGAGAAACCAACCATTAAGTTTTACTGTGACGTCACAAAGTATGCCATCGATCGCCCCATAAAAGCAGACCGTTACGTCCACGGCGTGGTACGTAAAGACCCTCTCGACATTGTAGACGTATTTAAAAGCTTTTATGAGCAGCTATATACCAAAGCTGATGTCGATGAAGACCTTCAAACGTCCCAATTAGATAACATCGACAAGACCCCCTCTGAAGATCAGAATGGTGAATTTGGTTCCCCTTGGAGTGTTGACGAGCTCTGGAAGGCAGTGGCGAAGATGAAAGGCGGAAAGGCACCTGGGTCCGATGGTATTCCAGTAAATTTCTATAAACGCTTCTGGTGTACCGTTTGACACGATCTCCGAGATGTATTCACCTCTGCCTCCATGGCTGGCTCATTGAGCCCTTCGCAGCGCACAGGCGCGATAACTTTGTTGTCCAAGTTGTAGGGTCCTTTCAGACATGTGCGGTGCGGGGACACAGTATACAGCAGAACCTCTGGTTGGTGCGGGACTTGGTTTAATACGTGATTGGACCGTGATCTTCCATGTGAGCTTGTCTCCCTCGATCAGGATAAGGCCTTCGACATGGTTGACCACGGGTTCCTCTTTAAAATTTTGAAAAATTTCAGTTTGAATCCAGTTTTTGTTAAATGGACCTCCTTATTGTATAATAGTGTAAACAGTCGGGTTATCGTTAACGGCCTACCATCAGACCCCTTCAGGGTCCAACGTGGGGTACGGGAAGAGTACCCCTATCACCTCTACTCTATGTATTGTTTAGTGAATCCCTTGCAAGAGCCTTTCAAGTTGAGCCTTTGTTTCAACCATTTCGCATACCCGGTGGTGTTGAAGTTAAGTGCCTTCAGCATGCTGAGGACGTCACATGCGTATTCTCCGACCTAGCTTCCTTTAAGGCCCTTACTGACACGTTAGCCAAGTTTCAAAAAGCCACAGGTGCCAGACTGAATCCCAATAAGACCAAAGGATGTCGCCTAAGTAAGTGGATGTCAAAAAGACTGCCCTTCGCTGCATAAAGGGTAGACGTCGCCATAAGGATCAATGGCGTACGGTTTGGTTATGGGCAAACCGAGTAACTTACCTGGAATGAAAAAGTGGACCTGGTGGAGGCTAGGTTGATGGACTTCGGCGATCGCCACATTAGCCTGTTCGGAAAGGTGACAGTTATCCATCGTTTCATTTATCCCCTTTTGTGGTATCCCAAAACTGTTCTCGCTGCTTCAGAGGATGTCCTGTTGCGTCTCGAGAGGGCTGCGTTTAGGTTTTTATGGTCAGGGAAGACGGAGCTGGTTAGAAGAGGAGTGGTATATCAGGATCTTAGGCGTGGTGGGTTGGGCCTTGTGCATTTTCCTTCCAAGCTCCGTTTCCTCCTGTGTTTAAAGTGCTGTGGACAACAGAATGCCTTCAGCTTATTTTGTCCGTTATGGTGGGGGGGGGGGGGGATTATCGTTCCGTCGGTTCTTTCCCTTCCTGTTTAGTAGCAGTCAACCCCACAGATGGAGGCCCTCGGGAGCATACAGTCAGATGAAAGAAACGCTCCGTATTATGTCTACAGTGGGGGGCGTTTTGCAGTTAAGTGCAAGGGATCCATACCGGGATGTTTTTTGATGAATTGGTTGGCCAGGTCCAATCCAATGACTGTCCTTCAAGGCCGGAAGTGTGGCGTGTAGTCCACATCAGACCATTAGATTACCGCAGGCGAGACCTGTTGTGGAGAGTCGCATATGACGCCATTGTAACTAATCTCAAGCGCCCTCGGTGGCGTCTTGGAGATGGCATTTGCCCCCGCACTAGATGTAAAAAAAGGGAGAGTATGTCACATGTGTATTGGCAGTGTGATTTTGTGGCCCTCTTCTGGGAATGGTTTCAAGTCCTGGCTGATCGCCTTACGTTGTGCAGCACCTGGGTTGTCAGCCAGGACTATGCTTTCTATGGTCTTTCACCCCCACAAGTGCAATACGAGTGTTCTGGGCATACTTACCTTTGTTTCGGCCTCCATAAAGCTGGCCTTATAGAGTAATATTGTATTTAGGGGGGTGGGGGTGGGGAGGCCTGTGGACGTCGTCCTGGCGTCAGGAAGGGTGGAGATCAGGCTGAGGGATGAGTCCAACTTCGTTCGTTTGCCAAGGTGGACGTTCGGTGGGCGATGGGGTCCACTTGTTACAGTGGGCGAGGATCGGGTGGTAGTCAAATTATAAAAATTGATTTTGTTTGTAAATATGGAGCTACTGTAATTTGTAAATAGTACTGTATTTGTACATTTGTTGCTTGTGAGGTGCTTATGTTGTAAATAGTTTGTAAATAGTTTGTAAATATCTGTATATATGGCTTAATTAATATAATTAACATAATTTTCTGCTTGACTTAGCAGTTTGTAAATAGTTTGCGTTTATGTTTCTGCCCGATCTGGTTAAAGGTTTTGTTTTTTGTATCCATGTGCCGTTTCGATGCACTTAAAAAGCCAGGGAATTCTTAACAAAAAATATGAACGGCAGATTGTCACATTTCGGTGATATCTTGAAAAAGCAGCCGTCATAATTATGTTGCGCATAAAAATTTGAAGAACTGCGGAATTGTAATTTCAATTATATTTTAGACAACAAGAATACCTGTTTATCTTAGTAGAAGCCCTGTTGAATGTTTCCAGTCACTCAATCTGTTAGGGGAATTCTTTAAAAGATTCATACAACTTTATTGATGCTGTGGAAATTTGTACATAGTGCAACGCTTAGCTTGACGATGCAATCGCTAAATTGTATTCGACGTTGCATCGCGAGTACTTATGTACGAATACTTAGCCGAAGTATCATTTTGCAGAAAAAAACATCAAAGTCCATTGTTTAATCACTTACCGAAGTTACAATTTAGTGTGCTCGATAAAATTTATTTTGTGATAAGTCGATGCATGGTATTCATATCTCACTGTGGTTTGAAATGGGTGAGACAAATTTTCAGTTCAGTATACGTTTAAAGGACAATGAACCTTATCTATCCTCGACGTAGAGTTAATTATTAAATATGGTCTCTTTAGGATTGAATGGATTGTGCAGTCTGGAATCAAATTCATATACTGTTTTTAATCGAGAACCACGTTTCACAAAATGAGATAGTAGCCTATTTACCTATTTAGTTATATTGTGTAAATATGTGAATACTGCTCTACCCAAAGTCGATATCAATAGGTGCCTATGTAGGTTGATTAAATCTCTTCCTAGTTCTCAGTATACACACCACGCAAACTGAAATAGGTGGTAAGGTACAAGTAAATGTGGGCCGGAAGAGGGAGATGACAGGAAGGTGCCTCATTATAGGTATCTTTGAAAGAAAAATGGACACTCAGATCGACTGCTGTAGGTTGTAACACTCTTGAAAATGATACAAATGAGCTAATAATCAGAATTTCGAACAAAATTCACCAATGTCATGCATTCAGAAAGCAACTAAAAAAATCAATAAAAAGGTGGAAAACAAGGAATCTATATTTAAAATAACTAAAATGGACTTCGCTTTTTTAAAACCGAAAATTTAATTTGAACAAAAATAAGCAAACCTGTGTGTGTTTTCTGCAACTAAATCCAATATTGTGAAGACATGGCGAAAAGTATTGGGTGGACTTTCTAGCCTTTCTTAAATTTTCGATGGCCTATAAAATGATTAATAATTTTTGGAAACTTTCTTCATAAATTAACACACTCTGATTATTACAAAATCCACCAATGATGCCTTTCCATAAATAATACATAACAGGCACATTATAATCACTAAAGAGTACAGTAAGAGAAGATCAAAGCCAGTTTAATCCCTACTCACTTCAAGAACCACTTCCAAATTCTTGAAGGAAATCGTACTTGCATGTGGCGCGTACACTTAAACCAGTCATACGGCATTCCCTCCTTCTGTATGAAACCATTTAATATACGATTCGCTTTGTATGGATAAACACATTTACTTTAAATTATAAGTAAAATCTAACAAATTAAAGCAAAAGAAAATTTTCACAATAAAGAAAGATAAGGAAAGAAATGCTCATTTAAAGCGCATTGGAAAATTTGCGGTAGCTTCTGCTGATAAAAGGAAATCTATTTTAGGATTGTAGCAAACGTTTAAGGCAAGCGGTATGCCTGTTTTCTGTTAGCACGTACCGTAGTCATTTGTACACATGTTCTACATAAAGCCACATATAGTTGTTCATGAAATGTAACTGTAACATATTTTCATGGAAGGTGTTTCGTTTTAAAGGATTATTTGCACAAGGTACTACACCGTTATTGGTTGTATCTAAATCGTTAAACATTTATTAATATATCAGAGAAAGATTGTTTGATATTGCTATCTGCAATATCAAAGTCTGTTTACTAAATTACAAACTAGCGTGCCAAAATGAATATGAAGTTTGTGATAAGCGTGATCCATGGTTACATCTCAGAGTGTTATTTAGATCAGTCAAACTATCTGTACGTGGTACACAGCTTAGAACAACAAAAGCCATGCAACGCTGAATTGAAATATTTTCTATATGTAGCCAAATCGGTAAAACTATCAGTTGCAGTTATATTCAAATAAAATTTGACCAGACGAAGGGGGCCAGGGTCATGCAAGAATGGATTTAAATGAAATTCCCACGATGTGGCAAGAATAGGTAATATGATAAGGTGACATAGTAAAATGTAATGTTGTGATTTACGAATATGTAACGGACCTAATACGACCAACAGTCGACACCAATGGGTGTCTACCTATTTTCATCAAATTTCATCCAAGGCCCTTCAAATTTGAAACCCACTAATTTTAGCCTTCAAGTGGTCATGGATTTCTGACAGTCAAACTCTACAAAGCACTATGTCTCGAAATGTATTTGATCCATAGACATATTGGAATGTGCGCTTCGGGAAGACAGATTTTTTACAAAATCGAAAACGACAATTTCAACAAAATCGAAAATGATAGACTCTTTGTAAATACTTCATTGAACAAATTAAAAGTCTGTTAAGATACGCACTTCTTTTGATTTCAGCGTAAAAAAATATATATATATTGATCGTGTCAAAGCAAAACAAAAAGTTGACAAGTGTTAAAACTTCAATTACCGAATAGCGCCTTTCAGTGCTTCAAACGAAAACAACATCAAAAAAAAAGGGTTTCTTTTGAACGTTGTGTTACAACTTGTTTACTGAAAGCAATTGAAATCGCGTTGTAAGTCTGTCAGAAACCGTAACAACAATTTATAGCATGCTGTAATTTATCGATCGCTTGGTACATTTCACTTTTAACTGCTGTAGGAATCTGTTGTCAATGAACAAACAGACGAATCTAAAACACTTTACACTCTATGCCTGGCACTTACCTCCTAAAACACTGAAAAAGGAAATGCAATTTGAAATGCAATATGAAAGTGTTATGTAACAATCATTGAAGAGGAACAATGACAAATATTGACATTGAGCAGTATTTTTGCATCATAAGTTTGGGGTGAATGCTCGTAATATTTAGCTTAGTCTCGGTTTTTATTAAATCTTGTTAAAAAAAGCATTATCTAATCACAATTTGTTTGTGATGTCTTTTATATCTTTAGTAATCTGTTTTAAATTATAATTGACAGGTAAGTGACGGAATCCTATTTGATTGTTTCATCTCAAATCTACAGCAAATTGAAAAAAATCGTGAAGCTTCGTTCTGGACCCCAGCGGGGCCATAACTTTTCTATTTACGATTACAGTGGTGGCTGTAATAAAATAATACTGAACTAAATATTTTTTACAGCACATTCTTTTCCAACGACTCTGTGTGGTGTTTTGCGCCTCAAACCTTAATATACATTGTAAAAGGTAGTTAACACCCCTATCTAGCTAAAGAAAAAACTTTTAGGATTAACTAGTAATTACCCTCTTTTAGAACTACTTTAGAGATTTCATGTATGTCCTTGTATCATACATATCTGAAAAGTGTCGATCTTTGTAATAATCCAACTCCATTCTACAGAGAACATCTCTCGTCATGAGATGTTCCTGTAGAAATCAATCATTACGATATGAATTTGATCTTGCTTCAATATTTCAGAAAATTAAACCATGTAGTCAACAGATCGACCATGAAAATTTGCTTAATAATCTCCCAAACCTGTTGTAATTTTAGACTCTTATTGTTCCATTACGGCTGACCGTTGCTTATCCCGAGGTAACCGTCAGGTGACCGTTATCGTCCCTCGATAAACCACACTGTAAAAAATTGCTGTAATTTTTACAGTAGTTTTCGGAATTCTCTTACAGTTAAATACTGTAGTCGTTTCTCTACAGTGATTTACTGTAAACAGTGAGTAACAGCATGTTAATATACTTCCGTCGTTTACATTGCTTCGATAATGTTACATTGCTTTACTGTACGTAAAACGCGTACATCTTTTGCCTCTCCACGTAATCGAAAGCTATACGTATACATCTTGCCGCGAAGAATATTTAGTCTCATGAATATTCAGTTTTCTTTTGGATAAAATATTTAATTATCGAGTATTTAATTGTTTACGTTATTTCTTCTCGCAGTGTTTCACTGCAATTTGGTTGTAAAATGTACAAGCTTCCAATATTGATCCCAACCACCTATTACTTTGATTGCATTCCAAAGTTACAATGCAGTAATTTACTTCATAGAACCGGAATGCTTGATGATTAAAATATTAATTAAAGCTGTGTCTACTCAACACTGGTAGTATCAGATAATGTAGTACATTACTGTTAAATCTTTGTTCGATTGCACTTACAAGTGATCGTTTCTTTGCCTTTTTGGCTATGATCATGTGTAGTAGCCTATCTTGTCTTTTCATCCATTCTAGGATGGAGCCGTACATGTCAGACCAGTGATGTAAATGGTGTAACGGTCGTAATTTTGGGCAAGTGTTGTCCCTTAGCGGACGTATTAGCATCCCTGGGAAGCAGTTAAAAGTTTGGACTCACCGATAGGCCCTTTGCCAGAGGGTCGGAAAAGTTTGATTGCACTTTCAAATGAAGTGTGAGTGAACTTCAAATGTCAATGTATCTGATCCCTGCATTTGTAAAGTATACAGGAAATTATATCTGCTGATGATCCTCTTACAGTTACTGCTTTCCGTGTGGACTGTAACAATTACAGTATCCTTACTGTAAAATTAATTTACGGTACACTGCGTGATACGGTTAAATTTACCGTAAATTACTGTCAGCTCATTACTGGTAGCCAGTAATGAGGTGCAAGTAGTTAACTGTAAATTCTACAGATTTTTTTTTTTAAAGTGCACCTTAAAAATTACCGGTGTATAAATGCAATAAAACCTATCTGTATTCGTAATAGTCCAAATCAATTCTAGAGCAAACAGAGAGAAGCTTTTGTCTTGAAATATCCTAATTTTTGTAATGTATACCTTATTATATGAATTTAAACTTGTTTCAATATTTTTAAGGTCCCTTAACCGAGTAATGAAAAAAATCGATTAGTAGTTTTATTCGATACAACTGTTGATAAAGAGTGTGAGAGTGTGTCCTACTTTGTTTGCTGTTTTTTTTTCGTTTTTTTTTTTCATTTTTTTAATTCACTCTCCAACTTTGCTTTTTGAGGAGTGAATTGGTCAGTGATCTTGCCGGGAAGAACTGTTTATATACTACTTTTGTATTATGAAAGTCCGTGACAAAATTATTTAAAGGGCCAATCCTTTTACTCCAAACTACAGTTCTTGTAGAGGTTAAAGAAATTCTCAAATGACAAAGCTCTTTGATTACACTTCATCGACACAATGCAGAGCACCTGCACATATATTACACATCATCAACTGAACTGAGAGTGCATTGAGCATTTCTATTCTCACCTTGATTCAATAAACTGAGATTGTGTCTGGGTGAGGATGAATTTCAAACCGTTGTGGGAGGGGCTTGAGTATGAATGCTAGGAGAAGTTTTACTGTTTGCGGTGGGAGAATTGGGCATTTAAACAGTTGTTCCGTCGTTTCACAAAAATACAATAAAACCGAATGCTGAAGTTCGATGACGTTACGGCGAACCCTTGCCTCAACTTCGATTGGGAACCGATTTGATAATACCACATCAGTGGCAGCGTATCGAAAACGTTCGCGCTATCTGCAGTGTGTCGAATCAGTTCCCAACTTACGTTTAGAAAATGGTGTTCTTTTCTATCATCCGGAATCCGACACAATTTTGCTTTAATATTTTCAGTAAGATGAAAAGTAAACTTCAATCTAATTAAAAAGAAAACTATAATCTGGTGGATTGAACTCATTTTAGATAAACTTAATACATGTTCATACCCCAGTGGGTGTTCAAAGTTATCAGACACATTTCTACGGTACTCTCTGTTTTGTATACGTATGTTAAGAAGGTCCACTGCCAATATATGGTCTTATTGGGATTACGTTGGACGTAACATACGTAAATTATTCTGATTGTACAATCAAGGAGAAAATTCCGACCAGATCCTTACACCCTATAAATGTGTTTAGGAATTAAAACAGTTGCTATATATATTTTCGCCTCCACTTTGTAGACACACTGAGTTGCTAATAACAAGTGTCTGAGTCGTAAGCATCTCGTCCGTACGCACGTTTAATGGTTGAACTGTTAAAATGTACGCCAGTGTTTTAAGGTAAAAAATATTTACACTTTTACCAAGTGAGGACACACTACACTCTATAAGCAAAACAGATGAATTTATTCACTCTCTAACACAGTGAAAAGTGTGAATTCACTCCGTTACAGTGTTAACTCAATCCTAGAATAGTTGAATCCACCCCAAGAACAGTACAATGCCTTCCAAAAGTTAGAAACTTCGATCTTGATGGAGTGATCATTGCAGGAACACTAATGTAGCCAATCCACACTTTTCACTTTATAAGATAGTTCTTAAGTTCTCTCTTTTGCGTGAACAGTGTAGTGTTTTATCGGTTAACACATTTTCAGAGTGTTTAAAAGGTTTGGAAGGTCGGAAAGGAGGACTGGAAATTTTGGTTAAAGCATTATCAGCAAAGCTGTTGCATTGATAGGAAAATGCAGGAAAGGCATGCACCACTCAAATTCAACACCAAAATGTTTCATCCACGGTCAACGCCAATAGGTGCCCAAGAGGATTGATCAAAGTTTTACTTATCTGAGAAAAATAGTCATTAACAATTGGAAATTTTTAACAGTTACAAGTAACATTCAGGCCGTGAAATATGTGCTTACTAGAGATATTTTAAAAGCACTCTTCAGTAGGAAAATAGACATGCGAAAAACATAAAAATACATGAACCTCTTTAGGAGCATTGTGTATTCTTGGTACATTAGCCATTAAGTTACTACCTCATTGATAATCGGGAACGTCTCCCAAATATCGCATCTCAGTCATGATGCGTAATATAGACTTAGATACAGCTGAAAGAGGTCAAAAATTCTTTAAACTCCTCCTAAAACTTCTTTGTTTCCGTGTGACGTATAAATTTACACAAACCACATCTCATTCCCTCCATCCCTATATGCAGTCACGTGATGTTCGGTTCGTACAACCGATGCCCGTAGTGCATTGATTTGTGTAGAAAATACCGTTTAATTACGTAATAAGTGAAATCTTGATAAGCAAAGTCCAACGGAAGTCTGAACAATGTAGTAACGTTTAAAAACTATGTTACATGAAAGTCAATCAATTGAAACAATGCGGCAAACATCTTTTACAAACACCACACCTGCTTACCTCGTTACTTGCTATGATTTATATTTCCAGTCTCCTACTAGTAGCTTTTCCAGGATTTGCATAAATCCACTGATGTACAATTCACACCTTTCCTATGTGTGGTGTTGTATCCTAGACGGTAATTTGTATTAGATATTACAATGTAAATGTTAAGAAAGCTTATGAGAAGTGAAGCAATTATTAATCTAGTTAAGAAGTGTTCGCCAATGTCTGTCCGTAATATCAAAGTCCGTCACTGCATGTGTCACAATCTAGCTACTAAGCGGGCGAATGAGAATGTATTTTGCGTTGAGCTTATTACATCATTATATCTTAATGTGTTTTGAAAATCATGTAAGATTAATAACTACCTCTTTATTACACCTCTGACGAAAACCATAAGACTCTAACTCGGAATTTGATATTTTGGAGACCAAATGGATCATACAAATATTTCATATAGCTGAACAGTTGATTTAAATTTCGATTCTATTCTTACAAAGTTGGGGCGGAATATCGGGCCTTTTGGTACACAGTCGCGGATCCCCCCCCAAAAAAAAATTGGTCCAAATTGCCTCTCCGATCGCCGGAAAAGGCACGTCCCTCGCCTGTTAACCGTATATAAGTGGGAAAACACTAGCAACATTGTAAAAATAAACATTACAAAAAATAAAATTGTGCTATTGGAGGGCGCTGCAGCTTCGACCATCACCCCCTGGCTACGAGCCTGCCTCACTATACCTTCCAGGACATCTACATCGTTATTTATTGTTTATTTTCCCTCAATTTCCATTGAAGGGAAAGGTATTTAAAAGATTCATCCAAAGGCTAGTGCCCAGGAATTTCCGTGATGTATGCGAAGTGACGAAATTTGGAATAGTGAATAGCGGAACAGGACAGTGCATGGCAGCTGCAGGTCCACTACCTAAGCCGTGCCGCCGTTATTAGTTGGCTCGTAGCGTACACTAAAGTTTTAGTAAAGGTGCGTTACATATAGCTGGATTTAGCCGGTTAAACTGGGCTCTTTAACAGTCTGGTTTAACCAGCTGCGTCCACGGCATTTTTCCAGTTGCGAGTTAGATTGTTTCCCTTTACTCTAATGCTTATGTGGAGCACCACGCACGGCAACGTATGGGCTCCATTTTGAAGTCTTTGGTATGACCCCCCCCCCCCCTTTGAAAACTTTTTTGTATATTTGAGGGTCTTTAGATGCAATATATTGAGGCAAAAACAAAGTTCTGGATGCATTCACCGTCAGAAGGCAGTTCCCTGGTCCCAGGAAATAAATACTTAGAACCTATTGGGGAAGGGGGGAGACTTGGCACGGATCTCCACCATCAGCTGGAGCGGGAAAGTAATTTCCTAATACTTCTTCCTGATCACAGGAACCTACCACTTGCCACTCATTCCAACAGCATCAGAAGCACCTTTGTCTTGAGATTCCAAGTTTAAAACCAATTCAAATACTGGAGCAGGAGCTATGGCAGTACAACGATCAATTTGGAAAGAAATTTAAACAAAAATTTTAGTCTAGCAAAAAATTCTCGTCCCGCCTACCTGAAGAAAATATATACTCAGAGATGTTGGAAGCAGTTCATATCCAGCCCATATCAACGGTTTCTGCACAATTGATCCCAATCAACCGTACGCGTAAAAACGTACTGGAACGCAACGAAATAAAAATCCGTTGTCAGCATCAACAACTATACCAGTGATTCAATTCTTACGTGTGGCATCACAATTAAAACTTAAAGTGAACCTCAAGTCAACAAAATTCAAAAATATATTGAAGTGCAGGAAAAATGAATTTTAACAGCCCAACTCCCATCTTTATAGTACATTCTTGAGCTGAGATATAAGATGTTGAAATTTATTCACTCAACTTAAAATGGTATGTTGTGCAATAATTTGTGATGTCATTGCTGTACTTACTCAAATTACAATCTTTGCATTTCTTTGTTTTTCAGAAAGTTACTACACCTTGTATCAGGGTGTAATAGCAATCTTACTCCTATGGTATGATGTATTTAATTAAGCACTCTCTCTGCAACACGTCACCGACACAAACAGGAAGTGTTCAAGGTCATAAAAACATTTTTAATTTTGAAGGGAAACAAAGCAGATTATGTGAGTTGTACAACAAGAAAGTCACAAATTGTTGCGCAATGTACCAATTTGTTGTAATTGAATAAACTTCAACATTTTATATCTCAGCTCAGGGATGTCCTTTGAAAATGGGATTTAGACTGTTAGAATTAACTCTTTATGCTCCATAACATATATTTTTGATTTGTTTGACGAGGTAAACTTCAAAACATGCTTAAAATTGTAAGACGCGTTTTGCTTGTCTCCGACATGATTGTTTTTTTATCCCTGTCCATACCAGGTATGTGCATGTGTAGGTCTTAGCACATAGGTCAATCTAACGGGAGAAGGATGGGGGGCAAGGGGTGACAGTAAGACGCCACCTAGTATACACCTCTATCTGCTCCACTGGACCACCCAGATCGCCACAGCAACAGGATTAAGTCCAAAGGTTTACACGCCCCTGCTCTATACCATGATGAACCACGGTTGGAAGTTGGGATAAGACGTTAACAGCCACTAAATTGGACACACGGGCTGACGTGCGACTATGTGAACATAAGTCAGTCGGTAACGCTCATAATCTGATGACATACTGGCCGGCAGCTATTTACATTATTTAAATCTTGTTGTTGGGGCCAGGGAGTTGCAACTCCCTGTTGTGTCGAAGGCAAGGCGGCAGGAAAGTAAGTTGATAGCATAATATCAAACAAGTTTTGTGTGTCTGGATTGGTGCTGCGCGGGAAAGGATGAACCTAAAATAGCCCCCTGGAGTATTCTCGTAGATAAACAGTATGTTGTTTTAGTGTATTTGTTATTGTTGATGTGACGAAAAGGGGTGGGGGGCGAGGCCGTAAAAGGCCCCCTCTCCCCTTTGATCCGCTCCAGGTACATTTGGTTATTGAATATATCAATTATTTATCAGATACTCAGATATCCAACTAGCTCAACTGAGCTGTACAGACAACTTTGACTTGCATGTGACAGCCGCAATATTTAAATTTGATAAATGGAAAGATTGATCTTTGATGAAATTGAGACCAAAATTCTCAACTGCTTTCACGTATTCAAACTTTGATTAGCTCATTATACTTCTGTTATGATTTATACCCATGTTGCTTTCAAAAGAGAAAGTATTCCAATGAATTGATTTTACACAAAAAAGTGCAAAAAAAAACCCTTTCAAAACACCTAATAGATCCACTTTGGAAAAACAAAAAATTTCGTATGGGAAGCAACACGATGATTTTGTTCTATTGTTATATTTTATGAAATGAAAGCTGTTGAAGTTGTTTTTGGTTTAGTATTCTTGTCATAAACGTGTTACCTCATCACGAATGAAAATCTTGAGAGGTAAGCAAGGCCATCAATTACATTCGTTTTTAGATGTTTTATTTCAAAGTTATTTTTCCTTTCTGAGTTTTCATTCGTTGAATTCCTTTTAGTGCAGAGGCATGATGAACAACACATAAAAAATTGCATAATAGTCTCTGCCTCTACTAGCATTTATACAAAAGTAAGTTTGTATCCCTTGGGTACTTTTACTGCACAGGAACTGATCACGTGACAATATGTACTTTAGTGTAATATAGCGTCGTCAAACGGTTCTTTTAACAGTTACGGGCAGGTAGATTGCGTTCCTTTATTTTATTTTATTATATTATATATAAATATACATATTTTATTATAGCAGAGCAAAACACAAAAAGAAAGTTGGCTCCGTTCAACAAGTTTTTGATATGAATCGACGTGGTAACCTATGCTGCCGAATACGGGGTAATGGCGTTGGAACATGGTAATGTATCTTGTGGTGGGTACCAGAATGTCAAAATTGTTAACATTTGTCCGGAGAGGGGGTGGGGAGGATAACTTCGGGGCAAACAAATTGACGAGCAGCGCGAAGCCGAGCCCAAAGCTTCCGTTCTTGGGGGTGTGGATCCAGGAGGCGAGGCCTTCGGAAGGCATGAGGTTTAAGCATATCTCTGGATGCAAAATTAAGTCTCTGGAAAGGTACATTATTTATTTTTTCGGTTAACCCAAACTAATTTACCCAACTTGGGGGACGGGGCAGGTGGGGGAATGAAAAAATTCTGGGATGATCATAATCCCCCTTATGCCCATCGTAGCGCCGCCACTGACTGTATTAGGAGTCATAAACATCTCATCTTCCATAAAGATATTTTGAAGGGAATTACATTTATGGCTCGGCTTTTAGTTTGGATGGGTTGGAGTGGTCACGAAAATGACAGGACATAGATAACTCGAGACTCTGACAAAAGTCCTGCGGCGACGAACGAGGCAGTTCCAAGTCAGATTCATGATTACTACTCAAAAAGCATTTACAAGTTCAATCTGGTAAACTACTTTGTATGTTATCTTGCACCTTACTCCTGTAAATACGTATAAGTAGTAGTGACCCTAGTAGCCCTGTATTGGATAAATATTGCTTTCTGTTAATATTATTTAAACAACAATGAAAGCCAACTTTGTTGGGCCAAAGCCAAATATAAAAATAGTTAGTAATGGATATCATCAGATATTCAAAAGCTATCACCTTATTGGTTTCGTTTTTGAAGAGTTCAAAGGTAGCTTACTGATTACCAGTAAACTAAAATTTTAGAAAGGATAGGAATAGTTAGGTGGCGTACTGAAGATATATTTTTTATTTTGCAACGGCCCATTACAGTAGGATGATTAGTATCCATCTTTTGATCAATAGCTGGTGAGATGAAGTATCTAGTAGAATTTTATAGCATAAAAGTGATTTGGAAAAATCATCATGTATCTCTTCAAGAGGTATGCTGGAAAAACTAGAAAACCATTAAGATATTATGAAAAAAGAATAATTACTCTGTATGAATCTATCATGTAATGAAAAAAAAAAACTTTCCGCAAGACCGTTATCGAGTTTTAAAGGTAGACTTAAGAGACACCATACGCATTACTGCTCATAAAAGTCACTTGATATATGTTAAAGTAACTTAGTAATAATCCAACTAAATTCGGAGGCAACCAGCTTGTCCTGAAGTTTCATTATCTTTAAGGATCCTTAAAATGCCCTTTGATAAAAATCAATCAACAATAGCGAACATTAAAAGTAATAAATGTTGCTCTCGAAAAAAGTAGTTTACGTTTCTTAATCCATGTGATTTATTCGAACTGTTCACATCATTTTTAGCCCCCTATAAATTTGCAAACTTTCCTCATCGCAGGTGTACCGACTTTTAATATTGCATGCATCACGTTACCTTTACCCTTTTCCATAAAACGCTGTTTAAATTTAACATCTAAATCTTCTGTAACAGACTGCATGGTCAAGTGAGTGCATGTTTCCAGAAACAGGGAGCGTTCTAATTTTTGGCAGGGAATTATCGAAGACTAAAAATGAAGTGGCATTTTGTTCGGATGCTCAGCACAAGCAAAGGAGTTAGTTAGTTAGTTAGTTAGTTACTTAGTTACTTAGTTTGTCAGTCAGTCAGTCAGTCAGTCAGTCAGTCAGTCAGTCAGTCAGTCAGTCAGTCAGTCAGTCAGTCAGTCAGTCAGTCAGTCAGTCAGTCAGTCAGTCAGTCAGTCAGTCAGTCAGTCAGTCAGTCAGTCAGTCAGTCAGTCAGTCAGTCAGTCAGTCAGTCAGTCAGTCAGTCAGTCAGTCAGTTAGTTAGTTAGTTAGATAGAGTTTCACGGCCCAGTTTCAAACCTTTCGGTTCTAGTCAAGCCGTCCATGGTCCTTTTTCCAGTTGTGACTCACTGGCGTGTTTTCTCTACAGCATAAGCAACGGAATAGGGAAAAAAGGCCAATGAGCCACAACTGAAAAAAAGGCCGTGACCGACTCGACTTCAACTAAATGGTTACAAATTTGGCGATAAAGCTCCATCTGACTGACTGCTTGACTGATGATTGACTGACTAATTGACTGACTGACTGACTGACTGACTGACTGACTGACTGACTGATTGACAGACGTATTGACTGACTGACTGACTGACTGACTGACTGACTGGCTGGCTAACTGACCTATGTTATATTTACTTGACGAACATAACACAAAACTGTTCCAACAAGGGGTAGGATATGGTGGATATTTACAAGACCTTATACAATCAGGGGTGGGGGTAGGGCAGGATAACGAGTATCCTCAGTAATTATCATAGGGTAATTTTTTGTTCCCGAAAACTTAAAACAAAAAAACAAAAAAACGGTGAAATAAAATAAGTTTTATAAACGTAATGATTTGAAAACAGTCCTGAACAGGCAACACCAACGCCCGCCAGGCTTGTTTGCCGTATCTGTTCTTTGGGAAGCGTGTTACAGCTGACAAAACAATGACATTATTCACACTTATTAAAGATAAACAGTTGTGTGAAAACCTTTAATGTCAGAGGTTTACCTCCAGAAACCCCACAAGGTTTTTAACGACACAGAAAACATTTTTTCTTTGTTGTTGTTTTTATTGAGAACGATATACACTTTATCCAGTTTGATTTTTTCTCCGTTTATTATTTCTTTCTGAACACTTCAACTATGAAGACTTACGGCTGGTATAAATAAATAATGATTTTATCCTCGAATGACAGAATAGACAGGAAGTTAAAAATCCAAAAGATCATTTTAACAGCACATTGTGTTAGCTACATGTAAGTACAGAGGGGAGCCGACATCTGAAAGAGAACGTGAATGACTCCACACGAACCACCTAATCAGTTGCAAGTCAAGTAGAGAAGTCAAGAGAGGGACAAGAGAGAGACTCTTTACTGAAAACATAAGTTGGTCAAATGCAAGCTTGACTAACAATTGGTTAGCCCAGCAATTAGTCAAGAAATATTAACTAACACTTTAAGAATTTTTCACCAATAAATTTTGATGACAGAAGCTGGACTAACCCGTATAAGGGAAAGACAAATTTCCATTGCTTGACTAACAGTAGGCCTAAATGTGATGCTGGACTAGCCTGAGTAGACTCCTTGAATTGGAAAGTTTGACGAACTCAAGAGATGGATTAACTTATTAAGCTCGACTAACTTTTTGCTACTGGATAGACTAACTTTTTGGCTCCAATTTCCATTCCTTTGTTTCATTGTTATATGCAAATTCACGCACAATGCGTACACTGTAGTATACAGTACAGTGTATGCTTACACAGGTAGTGTAAAATAACAATGATATGCGGTTTACATACAATGCATACAACACTGCACATTGCACAATGTACTGTACAGTCGCTGCAGTATAAGGTCAGTGAATTGACGGCCATTTATTGTTTACTGTTAACGAGGGAAACTACAAGCTAGCAGCCGAGAGTACACCTTTCCTGATTTTTGGCGACGTCCTCACAGGGTAGGAGGTAAGTTGTCTTACAATGGTTCAGTTATTTAACTTGCTAGTGGACTGGGCCATCGGGTTTTTGTATAACTCGTTCTAGTGTTTTTTCGTTCGTCCAGTATATTTCGTGCATTTCATACCAACGTTAGCAGTACCAGTATCATAATGATGTTATACCGACGGTGGCCTATCAGTATCAGCCTTGGCCTAATGCGGTATTGTGAGTTTATGACAGGCTACGGTATTAAAAGACTTAAATCTATTTGGAATCTTCAAGTAAAGGTTTCCCCATAGAAAGTTACAGTACATGAGAGATTGCTCAGCAATTTTTTTGCCAAAAGTCGAAGGTGTTATTAGGCATATTCCCCTCTCTTGTTCCACAAAGAATGGAGTTCAGTATTTTTCACTACCGGCCGACAGTAAGGCCAACCAGCAAAAGGAGGTACAGAATATTTACAGATGCTTAATATTCTTTACATTGCAGGGTGTACATATGTGCAGCGTTTCCAAATGTAAACGAGCCATTTACAACTGTCATTATGTGGTTACAAGAGGACATGGACACAACTGGCATTCTTTAAATCTTGTTCGATAGTCATTGCAGTAGTACGACTCGTATTGTTGTCTAAGTACAGCAAGTTTCACTGGAGTAACTGGAAAAGTCCCCGAATAAGTTAGGCAGAATCTGTGTTAATCACCAGACGCATTTCAGCAACCGAAGTGTCATCAGCTAATCATTCTTCCTGAAAGCAGAGAAATTTCCTGTAGGACGGACACTGAATGATGTCTCTGTATAATGTACAATGTTTGTTCCTGGCCTTGACAGTGGATTATTGCAACTATTTGGACATTGGATTTTGATTTGTTACGAGGATGTTACAACACAACGTCCATCTGGCTTTTCTAACAAATATTTAGAAAAAGACAAGTATGAAACCTACATGAAAACAATGAGTCCTCTTTTACTACATGTTCATGAAAACGAGAAGATCTATTATAGTATCACATTGTGCCGACGGTTCTTCCCTGCTGTATTTCGATTAGTTTGTTTGATACTACTTCACTCAATATAATACATAGACCGGTTTCTGTTCTTGGTTCTCGGCAGAAAATCATTAGGTGTACCTTTTTCACAATGGCAGGATTTGTCATGAAACTTAGTAATGCAGCTAATTGCGCAGCTAACAAAATATCGTTGCACCTTATACCGACTCCGGATCGGGGGGGGGGGGGGGGCTTTATATAGAGAGCACATTTTTCAGATTTGGTGCCATTTCATTGGCAACAGTGGAATTAGCGGGAGACAGACAGCGTAGATGCTGGTCAACATGCAGTTAGAACTCAGTGCTGTATTTAAGCTGGCTTTTAGGTGCCATATTTGGATGAAGGTTGTTTTGAAAACGAGTGGCGGTGGTGTTTTAATTTTCTCAAAAATGAAGAGGTACTCCCTGTGTTTAGAGGAAATGTCGTTAGTGGCTGAGGCGATCTCTTCTGGCAAGTGTTGTTTCTAGTGAGAAGTTGATGTGAAGCAGCTCCCCTTTTCTCGGAAATCAATTTCTCTGTTGCATATAGTTTAGAATACTTAAGCAAATCCCTTTTTAAGAAACCTCTAAATGTGACACGTGGGTAGTAACGATCGAAGTTTTAGTGGGCGCAGGGTATTGACTTTAGTGTCACGGAGGCCGCTTCATTGAAACGTTGACCTTTTGGTAGATTTTATAATCTGGGAAGGTTAGATCAGTTTCAGAGATCCCCCCTTGTGAGTTACAGAGAAAAAATGATTTAATCCATTATTAACCACTTAACTCGAAAGTTCAGGTGCCACTTCTAAAAGGAACATTTAAAGAAATCCTTGTTTTTGTTTTGAGTCTTTGTTTTGAAAGATGTAGCAGTCTCATTTTCCGTATCAGGTCTTCATTGGCAGATGAGTAAATTGCTACGTTTAGCTTTCAGCGGCATTTTAATCAACTTTAAAAGCTGAAAAGAGCGCCGCTATTTCATTTGAGTTCGTCAAGGGGACGGCGGCCCCACCCTGACTGAATGGCAGCTCCACCACTGATTTCAGACAATTGTGGAAGGGGCTTAAAGTGTACCTCTAGTGTATCTCAAGTCAACATTTTCAGAAATATGTTAAAAGCTGAAAAGGGTGCCTGTATTTCATTCGGTCCGTTAGGGGGCGACGACCCCGCCCTTACTATATGGCAGCTTTGCCACTGATTTCAGACAATTTTGTGAGGGGCGTTAAGTGCAGTAACTCTCAGATAACCAGACTCTCGAAAATACAAAGATTGTAATTTGAGTAGTACAACAGTAACATCACAAATTTTTGTGCAAAGTACACTTTTAATCTGAATGAATAAACTTCAACATTTTACATCTCGGCTCAAGAGCGTCCTAGGAAGATGGGGGTGGACTGTTAGAACTCATTTCTCGTGCTGTTTAACATAAAGTTTTCAATTCTTAGACGTAAGGTACACGTTAATTAAGAATGTTAGGATAATTGGTACTGTTTAGGGTGTAAGAATTAGGCCTTTAAAGCCGACATGTGTACACTTTAAGACAATTTCAAATACTCAACTAAACACTGTAGGACTGTAGAAAACTCAGGGTAAGTAGGGTAATCATGTAAAAGACTATTACAATAATCGATCTGGCTGATAATAAAAGGATGAACCAAGGAACATAAAGCAGCATCACGAGTAAGGTATTTTCCAACACCAGCAAAATTTTACAAGTGAAAGTAAATAGTTCTGCAAACCTTACTGACAAGATACCATTCGAGCTGAGAGAAACAAATGCATCGCCAGCTTTTAACCCCGCAATTGCTACTGAACGCCTGAAATGATAAATGCAGTTTTGCTGTCATTTCATATTTTCAGCTTATTATACAAAACACTCACTCGTTTCAGAAATACGGTCTTCAAAAGAAAGACATTCATTAGGTTTGGAAGTTGGTAATCACGTGAATAGCCGTAAGCGATTGTAAAAAGACGTTGGTGAAACATAGCTTGCAAGGAGGACTTGCCCAATGGCACAGTCAACGGCAGGGAAAAATTGGGTTGCACCCGAATCATATTTTGATCTCCACGGGTAAATTTACTTTCGTATTTTGCCTTTTTGCTATAGGGTTAATTTATATGTAAACTTAAAAAAAAAAAATCAATCCCAACGAGTGAAAAATACTACTCTCGGTAATATGTGAAGTACTCCTTACAGAGTACAACCTGCATCTCCCTTGTCATATAGTCTTATGTGTTAAATGAAATCCCCCCTGTGACCCTCCCAAAGTACACTATGAAAATGAGTTTATTTGCATTAGTATTTGAGGGGCGTTACTACGTAATGGTAGTACTTGTATCAAAATCTCCGACGTAAGGTAGTCCCAGTTCTAAAATACTGAAATCAAAATAACGCATATCGTTTCATCCTTTCTCTGTTTGTAGCATTTCAATTAGATGAAATCCATTTATCCAGGATTTCTTTTTCTTCCTTTAACAAGGTGTAATAACAGAGACTATTTTTATATTTGCCCTAAAAGATCAATAAAATGGGATAGTCCCGCCTAACTAATTCAGGTTGAGGCGACTTCATTTGGCCTTTAACTATAATTCGTCCGAAAAACTCTTGAATGTCATTTTGTTTCTCGTAAGTGGTACGTAGGCTGTGGCTTGTGAATCTAGGTCTAACGCAATCACGTGGTCTGGACTGTGGCTTACGAACCTAAGTCTAACACAATCAACTTTTTTCTTTACACTGGGATCATATAGGACATGGAACAGTGCATGGATGAAAATTACTTTTGAAAATTGGCGAAGATCCCGGGGATTCGGAGATACAGCCCCCAATATTTGACAAGAGGGAATGGTCAATGTAATCGTTCCCCAATGTTCAATCTACAAATTCGTAACTGCTAACATTTTTGCTGGCAAGTACATTTATTATCCACCTAAAGGAGAAGTTTAAGAAATAGCTAATTTTTAAATGTGAAATAAAAACCAAGTATACACAGTGTTGTAAAATTTTCATTGCAATTGTACATGTATCTTTCGAGATGTCAGCAAATGAAGTTACTAGATTTGTGTTTCCAAGTGCCATTGAGGGCAGCAGAGTTCTATAACTTCCTCACATTAAGAAGGAATCCTTCGTTTCCCTTTGTCTTTAAACTGCTGTGCTGACCTTGAATTTGATAGTATTAAAACCTTCCTATGGGGAAGCAAAGTTTGTACAGTTCTCATGCTACTTGTACAATCCACATTCTGATAATATGGCATTGTTGATGAGGGAATAGGCTATAGAATCATTAAAGTATAAGACAATCCATCGATGTGAGGATATGATGTCATTTGTGCTTGCTTCAAGGTCAATTTTTGTTGAAAATGTGACAACTTTGCCTGCTCATATCTTTATAACCTCTCGTTGCATTTCAATGCAAATTTTGCGGTAATGCCAAAAATAAGTACCTCTCTAACATATCAAAACTGGATATAATATTTAACGCTTCCTTTGGAGGCATATTCTGGTGGCTTTCCACCCGGGCCTTGGACAACATAATCATTCTCCACCATGTACTTCAAACCCAGTCTTAATACCCTTTTCCAAACTCAAGATATCTCACTTTAAAAATTGGTTATTTTGTTAAAAATCACCTCTGCTTCTCACCAAAGTCACAGAAAAGTATGTAATGAGGGTACATTGCCTCAAATTCCTTTCGTTTTTCTTAATAATTGAAGATCCTGATTGTCCTTGAAATTTGATACTGTTGGAATGTTTGAATATCCTGTCCTGTAGATCTAGCATAATCCCTTCAACATACGTTGAGTTCAACCAACAATGTTGACTAATATTGCCTAGCTGCAGCGTCATCAAAATTATTGAAAAATTGGGTGCAGTGTCAAATTAATGTGCCACGATGACATCACACAATGCCCATGATGTACAAAATCTCATGAAAATTGCATCTCTTTAAACACGTATATCTTTCGAACGATGTATGCCATTGAGATGCAATTTTTACCTCCTGAAAGAAACAATTTTTCTGCATATTTTGATATTAACGAATTTTGCCTCCGGAATATACCTTTAAACCATTGAACTAATACTTTGACAAAGTAGTACTTAGGTCATAGTTTTATAGCTCCATTGTTAGGTATTCATCTAAACCACGTGTGTAATAATTAGCGAGTTCGGTAATTCGTTACAGCATGGAATTGTGGGACACAGCGTGGAATGTACAAACCGAGATCCGCACATAGTGTACGGCGTTCCTTTGTTTTTATTAGCAAGTGTATAAAAAAATGTTTGGCCAACGTTTATTCACACAAGATGGTACATTGCGCAATATTTTGTGATAATTTCGGTGTACTGCTTAAACTACGTTTTTATTGCTTTGCTTTTCTGAAAGTTATTCAACTTATACCAAAGTGTGGTACTTTAGTAAAACTCTGAGACTAATGAGGTGATGTGATTAACTAAGCCCTGTCTGCTCTGCAAGCAAACAGGGAGTGTTGAAGGTCATAAAAACTTTTTTAAGTTTACAGGAAACAAAGAAGGTAATGTGGGTTGTACAAGAAAGTCACAAATTATTGCTGAATAGACAATTTTGTTTAAAGTGAATAACTTTCAACATTTAATACCTAGACTCAGCAATGTCTTATACAGGTGGAAGTTGGACTGTTATAATGCACTTTGCATGTTTGTTGATCTATATTTTTGATTTTTTTTTTTTTTTGGAGGGGGGGGGGGGAGTACACTTTTATACGTATCGTTTATTCAAGTTCATGTGTCTTTTCATTGTTCATGAACAAGTATGTCGAGTATAGTTAAATAGCAACAAAACCTAAGATTTATGTGAAGGAAATAATGCAGCATTGAAGTGAAAAAAAAAAAAAAAAACTACAGAATCGGATTAAAAGTGAGGCATGGGGCCTTTGACGACCCGAATAAACATTTCACTTCGAAATCAAACTTCCTTAACCGTCCCTTAAGAATCAATCGTTTCGTTAAAGCGCTAGACAATCAAACTTTCCGTTAGTAACACACGAATAAAGAATACTATTGTTCGTTGATAGTGGTCTATGGTCTTTCACTTCTAAAATACAACTGCATTAACTACCTGGCGGCTGCGTTCAAACATGCGGAACAGGTACTGAAAGACAGGACCAGGCCCCCAAAATCCAACATTCCGGACCAGGGGTAGAGTGGCTATTGAGCAAACACAGCGGATGGTGACTCAGCCATAGCCGAGGAGCACACCGAAAGATACCCGTGTACTGCATGCTGTTGAGTCGAAAAGTAGAGTCCTGAACCAGCTTGTAAGATTTAGGTTCAAATCATAAATACTAATGGTTTTTAAGTACTTTAAAATTGCAAGAAATATGGAAGTGAGGTTTCTAAACAATGTCAAATTTCTATAAGGAGTTTCGAAACAGACTTGAGGTACACTTAAAAATAGTCTTTCTGTTTCTCCTGAGGAGGTAAAACCCAGTAGCTTCCGGGCGATGCAAAATTTGTTTTTGCACGACGTCTCTTAGGCTGGATAAGGTTTCCCCTCAAGCTAACGGTTTCAAAAACAAATAATAATAAAAACATTTCCTCTGATATTTTTTGTTTGAGTTTTTTAGGTTTATTATTCTCTATTTTTTTCAATTTTATTACAAGCATCAATGTTTGGCCTTTATAGGTGGCGGAATATATTTTCAACAAATTAGGTGTTGGATATAACGATCTAAATAATAAATGCAGCTGATTGAATAGACAGTTTCACTACATTCCCACTTACACACTCGAACAATTAATATACATGATATATTCTACTTAGTCATTGGATATATCTATCAGGGTAGGAAAATGTCGTGTTCTATAATGTAACTGCCAGTGACATTTCTAATAGAAGAAGTTAATGAAACCATAGTTACCATAACTTTCCCTGGTTGGGAAACTCCGCGAACTGACTGCTTATGTTGAGATCCCGGTTTTCGTCAGTCACGTGAAGTTGATAGTACACGAGAGCCTACTTGCTGGACTCCCCGTACGTACTGCATATATGCAGACAGGGTGAACTGATTTCTTTGAAAGTCTCTTGCGAACAATTATTAAAATGTAAAGACTTCAGTTGGGCGTATATTATGGCGAAAGGTTTGATGAAGATTTCTGTCTTAAATTAGAACGGCCGTTAAGCGAGAATAACTGCATCCAAACTAAAATAGGGAGAGCAATCGAAGGCTGGGCTAGCAACAGTAACTTGGTAAGCACACTGAACAATTCCGCGAAATTGCGAAGCACGTAGCAATCGCACTGTTAAACGTTAGACTAGTTGGATTTCACCATTTTGACAAACGAGTGTAATGGTTCATGAGACGAGTGTATTATACAATATTTATCAGTTACTATGGTCGTACAAAATTTTAGGAGGTCCACCTAGCGTAATGAAGTAGGGCTACTTCACCCTTACCGCACACTGACTGCGGTAAGATACGCCTGTAGAGGGCCTACTGAAGGTCCTCAGCGAAAGTCTACAAACGCCAGTCCTCGGAAGCAGTATTTTACGCTAAGAAAGAGAAAATGAAACCCGAAAATATAGGATTTCTTCATTTATTCAAAAATCTTAAAAACTTACTGATTAGGAGGCCTTTTGCAGTTTCCTTTTAGCCCTTTGGTCAGCTTTAATTTCACTTATCAGCAGAAACAGTACATCACTCAACTTTTTTGAAGGGCTCAATATGCTTTTACGGACAGTTACGGACGCACCTTACAAAAACTATGAACGTACATACAGCTTATACGTCTGTGCATACACAGTGTACGTTAGGAGTTTCCCAACCAGGGAAAGGTATAATAACTATGATGAAACTGCCTGTTCTATCCATTTTTCCATAACCGTGGGAATTCCCGACGCACATAACGGATAATTCCAGCTCAATAAGGTTTTAATAAGTATGTCAATGCTTACAATACCACCACATTATTAAGATTGGCTTCAATCTATACTCAAGAGTAGGAAACATGGTCACAACAATAAAAAAATTACTCTGATAAAAATCTGAAATGAATTGGTGTTTTTTTTTCTTTTGTTTTTTGTTTACTGTTTTTAAACAGTGAGGCAAGTCTCCCTTATAGGGCTAATCATCCCATCCGCAGCTAAAATTTTTGTAGTAGCCCACAGAAATTGTCAATTGGCATGCCTCATTGATTGGCAGCTACTTCAAAAATGCAGACTACCAAAGGTCATATCATATTTCACAGCATTTACTGTGCCAAGAGTGCTTTGATCGCTCAGCGGGTTCCTGTATACGCATCCTACAGGAATAAATTGAGATACAGTCTGGAAACAAATGTCCATAACAAAGGTCAGTATGTTATTGGAGTTAATAATATGCTTAATCTATTCAAAATGAGATACTTTGTTAAGCTGGTGAACAATTTTCTTCCGTTTTTTATCTCACGAATAAACAATACTAAACTCTTGAAACCCAAATCCTGTTTGACTGTTTTGTAAAATACTTTGTTTGGAAATACCTATAAGGCAAAAAGCAACTATGCTTTTCACTTTTTTTTAAATTAAAAGAAAATTAAATTTAAGTTATTGGAACACCAATCAGAAATGCGCGGTCATTTCAAAATTTCACACTGCAAACTAATAAAAAAAAAAAAAAAAGAAACATGGACCTACCATCCTGACTATCATGTACTGGCGGAAGGAAGGAATTTCAAATGAACTCTTAGTTAGTGATTATAACAATTAGACCTTCTTACACTATGCAAAACGTGATTGAAATTACTACAATTGATATAAAGTAACGTACTGATTTGCAGTATAAATTACCGATTTTTTAAGTAATAAAGTGCATAAAACATAAGACTACTAAAATTTTCAAGTATGTCTTAGATCTCAACACATATGATTCCACAGCTGTGTATTGCAAAATTTTACTTGTAAAACCAAGCAAAAATAGTAGCCTAATGCAATGCAGTTCTCCTGCAAGGATAACTCTTCTAGATACTTTCTGTATGACATTTCTATCAATGAACCGCGTTTTTCTAATAAATTCGACTCATTCAACTGCCACAAATAAGACTAAAAGATGCACGGCTGTGTACTGAATTTATTTACGCTCTTATGTCATGAGAATAAAATATAGGTAAAACCTTGAGATGAAATATGTACAAGTAAATTTTATAAAAAATGTAGGTCTAATTTTCTTGACAACACGACAAAATTTCTAGTCCAGTCCAAAGAAAATGTTACAAAAATATTACAAAATTGATATTTGTATTTTTTTCGAACTAATATATTCAAACGAAGCGGTTTTTGCAGTAGATGCATTATAACAAAATATTTACATTTACTTTTTTGAAAATAATAACCATTGGGAATCCCAATCAATTAAAAATATTTGAATGGAATAACAAGCGATGAGTTTATACCCCCAAACCTCTTTTCACATATTGTTTCACATTGAACCCTATTGGCATTGACTTCTATGATTACCTGTCAATTATTGTTTGTAGCACATGTTTTTTACTAGTCGTAAGTAAATTCGCCACAAGACTGGGCATGATTTTTCATCTCATTATGATCCATTTGTTAATAATCCTTCATGTAATTGTGGTTTCGTTTGATTAGCCGAGATATAACCAGGAGAGACGTAGGAATATTTGAGAGGGCAAACGAATGAATTGGGTGTTTCTTTCCTGCTCTTTCCTTTTTCTCACACTCTCTTACATTTATTTTCACAAAAAACAGGGGGAGATCGCTCCCTGTCCCCTCTAACACCGCCGCTGATTATATGGACAACCGGCAGAACACTGATCGTCTCACCAAGGAAACATTAACCACAATTGGTTGGCTTTGTTCCAGATACACACCAAAAACACTGGGATTAATTTAACTAGGTTCGGTGTTCTATTTACTTCAACATAACCCCATTTTAATTTTCCATGAAATGTTGGTTAAAATTATTTGCAAATCCCAACAAAAAATCTGATTGATGTAACCAGGATTTGAGTTAGTTTAACAAGGAAACTTAAACAGGATTTTGTTGCTGTAAATAGAACCCCTGCTTAAATTCAACCCCAGTGTTTTCTAGAGTGCATCTTTCTAACCACATGGTTTACGATATATGACATAAAATTTGATTCCATGCTGACAGAAAACAAACTGTTGGACGATATAAACAATTACTCTGTATAGCTACGGCAACGTCAGTCAATAATGCATCACGTGACCTGCACTTCTTTTATTTGAAAATGCGTCCCTAGCAAAAGTTTGAAATATATGAGCTTACCAGTTTGGTGATAAAACTGTTGAGGGCATATATCATATATATAAACCGGCCAGGGAGATGATAACGTTCGTCTCGTTACAGATATATCATTTTACAAACAGACAAGGCACCGGACACGTTTTACCCTGATGTTAATCTCTTTGTCCTTACCGTTCTCGCCAAATCGTCCCGCAACTGGTACTCATGTAAATATGAAACCATCCACCAATTCTATTTTCAAATAGCAATTCCTTTCTTCGAAATGCCTAATAGTCTCTAGTAGTTTAAGCACCTCCTGGTTGAGAACCAGGACGTTACAATATCAAATGTAACAACCGACTGGGTAGACAGTGCATTTGCATGACTTAATGAAGCGCCATTACATAACAGCACTGACATGATTTAAAGGATACGTTAAGCACGGCAGAGTTTGCAGCTGCCGTGTTATGCTTTTGAGTCTGTTCTTCATGGATTGTAGTGTATCTGTCGTCATTGATTCCGCGCCTGATGGTTTCCAATATTATATTTTAATGGGTCTCATTTAACAAGTAAACCAATGCATTCGTATGCCTATTGTCTTGTCAACTTGAGCTCAACAGAGTGTTGTTGTAATCTTTCTTCAAGTTCTTAAATGTAAGAATCATTTCGCGTATTTGAAAATAAAACATGAAAGGCACAATGGAAAGACATGTACAACCTCAGATGAGAAATCTCGCACAGAGTAAAACAAGAAAGATGGATATGGGCTTCGTGATAACCTCACAGGGTAGGTCTATACCAAAGCCAATGCTTGTTTCGTACTCAGTCTGATTGTGACGTCATAAATTGCTATGGCCATATATCTTATACTTATTCCTTTTACACCAGAAGTTACCAACCGTCCGTATATTCCTCACACCTAATTTGTAACGTTATGGCTTGACACCTTCAACATGTCATTGTACTCTGACACCATAAAGGGTGTGGGCACAACCAGGTTGTTTGTCTAAATACTTAATTTTAAATGTAGACCGATCTGCTCTGTTTCATCCACCAATTCAGTGAGCCACAACAGGACAAAAGGTTGTGGTCGGTCCGACTTCAACCAGTCTCTCAAAAACTCAGCTGTAAAACTCCATCTGAATGAACCTACCAAGCGCCACCCCATTTGATAACAACACATCACCATTTCTTTAAAGTCGTCTTTGATGCTTCCATGTGTCGTTCGCTGGTTCGCCGATGGGGTTACTGTACTTTAATTATCCCTGATTGGAAACGAGGGGCATCCAAGGTGGGAAGTCATGATACCTGGGGAAAATAAATAAGAAGCGTATAATATAAACATATTGTTTTATATATTAGATTTTATTGTTTCATAGAATTATGATGATCGTATTTTTGTTGTCTACTTACATCCCAATTCGATCTTACAGAAATTTCTGACCGCTTTCCTTCCTCCTTCGGGACTAAAAATGCTTTTTCGGGATAATTTATTCATAACATATGCAATTACAATATGTTCAGGTGTGAAATTTTGGCGTAAGAAACAATGCCTCACATTTTACCAGCAAAGTTTCAGGTATACAATTTTCCTTCATTAAAGTGTAAAATGAAAAGTATTTGCTGTTAAATAGCAAACTGGCTTTAGACTTCATAGCGTTCAGGCTTTCAAAACAACGCAACAAGATAATAAGACTTGGCAGGGAATGTCCATGGCGAGCCCTTCCTATTAACTAAACTCGTGCCCTTTCAAGCTTAGATAAGTAAGGTTAACATAAGTGAATCGTGTTCATTGGCGTAGGTACAATCCTCGACAAAAATGGTGGGACAAAGCAAGCAAAAGAAACAATGATTTGATCACCCCCACCCCCAAACTTCAGCATTCAATTTTGTGGGAATTATGGCCTCCTGGATCTTAAACGTTAATGCGGGGAATGGGGTTTGTCCCATGTTTTGTTGTCGAGGTATGTAGAACATTTTTTAGGGGCACGCACATACACTCTTCGAATTCCTTTCAAAAACTTTCAATACTACCGTAAGTAATGTTGTAATTTTGGCGTATTAAGGCACGCCTAAAATTTTTGCCCTTTTTACACAAATATTTGAAAACGTAGAGTAGTAGAAATATTGAGATTCTGAATTCCCCGTAACAAAATTTCAAAAGTGCGGGGACTGTTGAAAATCTGAACTTCCTATAAGCAAATGTTAGATTGCACGGCGATTGAAGGTCGTTGCTGTAACGTAAGGTTTCCTAAATCTTCTGTATTAAGGCTCTCAAACGGCTTTCACACGGTTTCCTTTTAATAAAAAATATTTCTAAACCCATATTCAACTGGGGAAACTTTCAGATTTAATGAAAATGTAGAAAAACGGCGTCTTCTTGGCCAGTGTTACTATATGATTTGATGTCAAATTTTGTTTTGTTTTTTTCATTTCCCAAGCTCGAAAAATGTTTCCAAAATAGATTTCTGAACGAGCAGTACTTTTTTATAGAGATTACAATTTGTCGCGCGTGAAGCACGATGTTTTTCTCCCAAACAAGAATGAAAATTCAATTAGTTGTACAGAGAATCAATCAGTTCGTGATGTTATAAAATGAAAGTTCGGAAAACCGTACTGTATTTGACTGGTGTCCAGAATGCCAAAATTGTGTGCGTGTTATGTTTGTGTGGAGGGGGGGGGGGGGACTTGAGGTGTCAAATAATATTGGAGCACAATTTTCGTGCGTAACCCCAAATATTCGTGCGTAACCCCAAACATAGTCCAAAGACACCATATCTGAAGTGGGGTCCAGGGAGCGAAGCCCCTGAAGTTCGAAGGTTTCAAAACATCTCTGGATGGAAAATGAAGTCTCTGCATAGGTACATATTTTTATTTTTTCGGTTAACTCAACTCCTAACTGATCTAAGGTGAGGAGGAGAGGGGGGGGGGGGGGACAGACCAAGGGAAAATCCCCTCTTACCCCCCCCCTCCCGTTGAGCTGCCATTGCTGGTGTCCTATGTAGATTTTTTCTCTTTTTATTATTCAGGGTCGGTGGAGTTCTCTCTCCCAAATGTAGCTTAACACTAATTGTGTCAAAGCGATTCCTCATTTACTTTGGCAGGTTCTCATTTTAATGAGAGCAACTAACTTTTATCATGTTTTCCCTAAACTTTACCTCTACTGGCAAGTCACTAAAAATACTTTACAAGAACCAGAATGCAAAAATGCATTGAGGTTTCAATGATACATAAATTGTCTGTTTCAAAGAGTGCCATCATACACCACTGTCTTCTCATTCAAAGGTTATACTAGCATGTTCAAACAATAATTTTGTCATTCCAGATGATCTTTTGACTTCAATAAAAGTCATACATAGCTAGACAGGCAAACAACAGACAGACAGATGGACAAACACAAATCCTGAAAGATCGCTTTAAAAAAGTTCCTAGACTTTGACCCCTGGATACCCCAGATGACCTTTAATTTCTGCCAAAAACAATGGGGCTAAATCGAGGGTGGAAAATCGCAATTTTACCGCCTAAATCGGGATACTTGGCATTTCAGCCTTTGACCTCCACCAAAAGCCATGGACCATTTCCTGACCATAACCCATCCACATACCAAATATGAATTCTATTCGGGTTTCTTACCTTGAGATATCGCATAAACAATTCAAACTTTGACCCCTGGTGACCCCAGATGACCTTTGACCTCTGTCACAAATATCAGGAGCATCTCCTGACCATAATGAATCTACATATTAAATATGAAATCTATCCAAGCTTCCTATCTTGAGATTTCATGATGACGAAATTTTCAGACTTTGGACCCAGGTGTCCCCAGATGACCTTCGACCACCACCAAAAAAAAGTACCATTTCCTGAACATAACACATCCACATACCAAATACGAAATCTATGTAAGTTCCCTACCTTGAAATATTGCATTAACAAAATTTTCAGACTTTGACCCCTGGTGACCCCATATGACCTTTGACCTCTGCTACAAACAAAGGGAACCACTTCCTGACCACAACGCATCCACATACCCAAATATATAATCTATACAAGCCTCCTATCTTGAGATATCATGTTAACGAAATTTTCAGACTTTGACCCCTGGTGACCTAATGAGACCTTCGACCTCCGCAGAAAAACAAACGGGACCACCTATTGACTAAAACGCATCCACAAACCAAATATGAAATATATCCAAGTTTCCTACCTTGAGATATTTTGTTAATGAGATTTTCAGACTTTGACCCCTGGTGAATCCAGGTGACCTTTGACCTCCACCAAAAACAATAGGTACCATATCCTAACCATAACGTATCCAAATACCAATTATAAAGTCTATTCAAGTTTCCTACCTTGAGATATCGCGTTAACGAGATTTTCAGACTTTGACCCCCGGTGACCCCAGATGACCTTTGACCTCCACAATACAATAGGGTTCTTCCTCACAGTATGGCGCATCTATGTACTAAGTTTGAAAACTTTCAGACATTCTTATCTTGAGATATCGTGTTAACAAGCAAAGTGTCACATACCCGCATACACACACACACGCATACATAAACACGTACACACGGACGCCATGATGAATGCATTGGTTTCTCTTATCATCGAAACCAAAAATATTTTTACTTTATTAAAACAGCAAAACATCAGCTGCTTTCTCTGACAGTCAATAACCTCCACGACAGTCTTAATCATGAGTAACGTAAACTGCACTGAGCAATATTTATAGTATTATATGTGTACAACCAGGTGGGATGAACATATCATGAGAAGTGTAATCTTTGTAAGTCAGTTATCCAAACAGTAAAATTTCTTCAAAGTTTTTCTATCGGCTACCCTGCCGCAATTTGAAATAAATCCTTTCTACTTAAAACAACATGCTCACTAATGCCTCATTCAAACATTATTCATTTTAACATTACCATTTACTGCGATGCTTCTACATAAGCCAGCCATTTCACATCAATAAATAAATCTTTGCTACTTAAGACAACATTCGTAGGGGCATCTTAATGTTCCGAATAATCTCATCAGCAAAAACGATTTCAGCTACATCATTTTGTCATGAGATCCTACCACAAGCGATAGACGTTAAATATGTAAATCAAGGGGAAAGTGTGCACCATCAGTGTCAATGCTCACAATAAATAGGATATATGTTGCGGTGGAAATTTGGGACAATATGGCCATGTAAGGAAATGCTACTTAATTTTAAAAAAGTCAGCTTTCTTTAAAACAAAACAAAAAAAAAAATAGTGAGTATATGATCTGAGGACCGTGAGGTTTGTCATGTGTTGTCCTTCAGTGGACTCGTAGTTTCTTCGGGAAGCAGTTAACCGTTTGGTTTCGCCGAACGGACCCTTCCTAGAGGACCTGGAGGAGTTAAAATATGTATATTGACTGCATTGAAACTTCATTACCTCTTTCCTCTCTTCATCTCCATCTTCATTTTGTCTGAATCTACTCGCCTGTTGATAAAACACAGAGTAAATGTTATTAATCACTATAAAATAAAGAACAGCTATATGTCAAAGACTAATTGTAATCAGAGCTTTGACTGTTTTATATGTCATATGCCAACGACGGTGTTGCTCCTAAAACAGGTAAGTTTCTTTCATCTTCAACACGTCAATATTAAATTTTCTACGGAGAACACTCTATTAGTGGCTGCGATACCAACCTTTCCATCCTCGTCACCAAGCCAAACTTTTAAGAGACAAATAAGTGAGTCATGTTTGTAAAAGTGATGCATGATACCTCTCAGAACTTTAGATAGCATTCCGTAAAACTTCACCTATTCTGCTTAGCTGGCAGTTGATGTGAATATTCCCTCAAACAAATATAACATCGATCACATGAAAGGTGTTTTTAGGTGTTTTAAGTAGCCTAGAGTAAATTGTAAAACCCCGCTGTACCAACTCTATTCGTTGAGACTGACCTTTTTTATTGCAGCCTGGATAAAAATTAAGTTTTGAAATGAACTTACAATACTGGGGTTTCACTATATATAGTGTAATTGTGACACGACTTTTTTCAAGAAAGAAAAACGCTTTTTGTTTTAGTTTTATACTTCGAATCACAATAACTTTTCACTTAGTTTGATAATGGATATGACTGGACATGTTTACGGCTCATGGGGATAATTGGTATGAAAGAATAGGTCTTCTGTGGACACAAGTTTGTACCCGATTTTTGTCAGGATTTGGAGAAATGATATTTTCCCTTGCCGCAATGTAAGTTTGTTGAAAAGACCAACCGCATGGAATTGCTAAAAGGAGTTATCAAAGAAAACAAAAAAAAAAAAAAAACCCCAGAAAGCCAAAAGGCTTAGTGATTCCTTGCCATCAAATACCTTACCTGCTTTCAAATTGACAGTGTTTGATAGATTTTTCTTTATATTTTAGGCACAGAACTTTCGCAATTTTACCGCTGGTGACCTCAAATAACCTTTAACCTCTACCAAAAACAATAGGCTTCTTTCTCTCAACATGACAGATCTATCTACCAAATATAAAGAGTATCGGTCACTCCTATCTGAAGATATCATGTTTACAAGCCATTTTCGGTGTTTCGCATTTTTATTGCTGGTGACCTCAAATGATCTTTGACCTCAATCAAAAACAATAGGCTTCTTCCTCTCAAAATAACAAACCTATATACCAAGTATGAGAAGTGTCAGTCACTCCTATCTGAAGAAATCATGTTTAAAAGCCATTTTCGAAGTTTTCGCAATTTTACCGCTGGTGACCTCAAATGACTTTCGACTTCTAACAAAAGCAATAGGCTTCTTTCTCTCAACATGACAAATCTATATAACATATATGAAGAGTATGGGTCACTCCTTTCTGAAGATATCGTGTTTACAAGCCATTTTCGGCTTTTCCGCAATTTTACCGCTGATGACCTCAAATGACCTTTGACCTCAACCAAAAACAATAGCGTTCTTCCTCTCAACATGACAAACCTATATATCAAGTTCGAGAAGTGTCGGTCACTCCTACCTGAAGATATCGTGTTTACAAGCCATTTTCGAAGTTTTCACATTTTACTGCTGGTGACCTCAAATGACCTTTGATCTCTACCAAAAACAGTAGGCTTCTTTCTCTCAACATGACAAATCCATATACCACATATGAAGGGTGTTGGTCACTTCTATCTGAAGATATCGTGTTTACAAGCCATTTTCGAAGTTTTCGCAATTTTACCGCTGGTGACCTCAAATGACCTTTGACCTCTACCAAAAACAATAGGCTTCTTCCTCTCAACATGACAAATCTTTATACCAAGTATGAAAATTGTCGGGCAATCCTATTTGAAGATATCGTGTTTACAAGCAAGTGTCACAAACACACACACACGACATCACCATCGCATAGATTCCTTGCCTGCCTACGGCAAGGAATCAAAAATGAGTGGTGTATTCCTATAATCATTAGTCGCAATTGCCTTCATACCTACAGGGAGGTGTTAACACCTGCCTGATCCCTCCAATATCAACTTGCCCCTCCTCTTGACCAGGCCAAACTTTAAAGAGACAAATAGGTTAGTCAAATTACATTCACAAACGTTATGTGTTTATACATCTCAAATCATAACATTGCATTGGGGAGGATGTCACCCAGCCTCCGTAGCTGGCAGTGGATGCAAATATTCCTTCAAACCAATAAAACATGAATCACATGAAAGGTGATTCATTCAGTAGTTTCATTCTACAAACCTCTTCAACCAACTATATTCGTTCCAGATTGCTTTTGTTGCAGCCTGGATGTATGCTATGTGACGTTTTTTAATTATTTTTCAATACTGGGGGTTTCATTGTAGCTATTTTACATATGAACGACACAAACATTGTTTATACATGAATGGTGTCATCAAATGTTTTACATGGATGAAATCAAGGATTGTTATACAAGATTGACATCAGCAATGTTAATAGTAATAGTACTTTCAAACTTATTTTATTAAAATAAACATTGCACAGGAGAATTGACATCCTGTCCTAAAGACGAGTCAATTTGTCTCTGTGGAGACTTATTTAAGATAAAGTGGGTCATCACTGGGACAAACTGACCAAGCTTTAAGATAGTGACTCCCTTCGATATTTCCCGTGTAACTGTTTGGTTTCATGGATAAAGTTTTATCGGTGCGTAATCTTCCGTCACTTATTTAGCTTCGCATCGTTAAAAGTTTCCAGGGAATATTAGACGCTTTTCACAGTTTCGTGAGTTCCTATCAGCTTATGCTATCTGTGTATTAATTGACTGTTAAAACAGGTGTTTGCAAAAAAAAAAAAAAAAAAAAAAGGAAAAAAAAAAACGATACAGGATCTTTTGTTGAAAATTGGGATCACTTAGTAGGTCAGCATTTTAGAAAATTCAGTAAAAATGGCGTGGCCTTTGAGGCAATATATCCATATTTCGAAGTGAAAGCTCTCCTTGGAATCGCAACCATCGTAAAAACCAACCTGATCATCGATTGGCAATACTTCCTATCAAAATAACATCTTTTCCGATAACGGCCGTGATCCTCGTTTCCGGGCAACGACCTTAGGCAAGTTATGGTCATTTCTTAATACTCGTTAATCTGACCTTATATAATGTACGAATGAGTTTCAGGGGGACTCTGTTTTAGTATACGGTCATTCGCACTTGTATATTGAAAACCGAAAAGTGACAAAATAATCAGACCATTTTTCAATGAGTCAAAACATATTATATGATGGTATTTGCACCAATAAATAAAACACACATACGGTTTAGACCTATATGCAACGAAGAAGCCGCGATATTTTCAACGGCTGAGGAAACTGGATGACGTCAATTAAGTAAGCCCCACACCTGTAGATGAACGAACTAGTAGTGTAAAAACCTAAATTTGTCGAAATAATTCTCCGTCAGTCATTTTCAGGTTATCTTCTACTGTGTTTAGAGAATGTTTGGTCACTCTCTTAGATACCTTGCCTAATGAAATGGAATATCATTATCAAGTAGTATCATTGTGGTACCACTATTTGGTCAAGTAATAAGGGACCGATTCAAGGTACAGTGACTGCATATGTATAACGATGAAAATTGAGGGTTCATTTCTTACTCCCGAACCAATCAATTGAGATTCTTGTCGTTTATCACAGACCACAATGTTTTTGTGATAGGTATGAAATGGTTTTATCGACTTGCTTTTGGGAAAATGGGCTAAACGATTTAGCTGTATTCTCTCTGAAGAATTGAAGCAATTTTATATTACCCTCCCATTAGACCGACAGTGACTAAGTCTACCTTACCTCTACCAGATACTCTTCATCTGTCATCTTTTTACCATCACGCGGGGAGTCCCAATGCTGCGAAGAAATTGAAATAAGGTGATATCAGTGCCGATGTATTTAATATATAGAGTAAGATCTAGAAACGCTGGTGTGAATGTGAGTTATCTTATCCAGTATCACTGGGCACTGTGTTTAACATAATCGTTACATGTGTGTACAAGCTTTTCCGGATTTCTTTAAGTAAATGATATTATAGTATTAGTTACATCCATCAAAAAATGTCGTAGAATGTTAGGCCAGTTGAAAGTTAATTCGTTTTCACATCATTTAAAGCATTGTGTGGTAGCGCGCTTATTATATTGATATACAAGATGTTCTTTGTCTCAACTTAAGCATCAACACAGTTTTGCCAACGTTAAGGAATTTTCGAGAAGATCATTCACCTTGAAGAAAAGGACAAAATGAGCAATCAAAATATTTTTTTTCACACAGGGAGAAAAGCACAATTTAAGGAAGAGCTTTTAGTCCAGCTGTCCTAAATGTAATAAAATAATAAAGAAATGTAATGACATTCTCGTCAACAATACATACCTACTGTGACTAAGATGGAGTCAACAACACAAACCTAATCAAGGTGGAGGTTAAGGGGCCCTCATCTTACGTGATCCGCGTATTCACTGATGGAGCCTACACCCTCCCCCTAACCTTTATAAATTAACTGCGTTATAATATTTTGAATAAAATCCAGTAATCCGGACCCCACAAGTCGAAGTATATGGCAAAACGTTTCCTTAAAATATGCCGACAGTATTCCTAAATGCAAGATAAGAGACGTGTACAACCCAAGTAGCTTACTGCATGTTACAACGGACCAGCTTTCCAGCTGATTCATTACTTAACCTTACTTCCTAATATTTGCACATTTCTACAGTAAGATCTGAGAGTTTTCTATCCAGTTCTTTTTGTTATATAAGGGCCTAATCCTCTTACTTTAAGCAGTTCGAGTTCTCCTAGCCTACTGTTCTTGCTCTCACCCCCCCCCCCCCCCCCCGAAAGTGTCTACTGTAAAACTTATTCTCATCCACACACAACCTCAGTTAATTGCTTCAGGATGAGTAAATATCTGACCCGATGTGTAATCAAAATACTCTCGGTACAGTAGATGTTGTGTAATTCAATTAAGTTAAGCAGAAGTACTCTTTATTCTTGCAATTGCTGTCAATCAAAGCAGTGGCTTTGTCAAGAAAAGGGGTGCAAGGGGCATGTGTCCCCCTATATGAAACCTTATGCCCCAACCCCAAATAAGATTTGGTAAATTTTGGCAATTCAATTTGCTTCGATATAAAATCACCCAAAACCCCTGGGAAATGCCATTTTTCGGCTGTCTAAGGCACTGAGTTTTTCAAAATTTTCTGTAAAATCCTGTCTGCACCAACTAAAGGTGTTGCTCAGCTCAGGTAACCTGTCAGAAAGGATAACATCTTTAATAGAGAGAGAATCACATGTAACTGTCCATCATTTGCTTTCTCTATAGTTCAGCTCACCTTCCTCCTTTTTCAAAATGCCAACCAGGTCTGCTTTTGATAGTAGTTACTATAGTTTTACTTATGTTAGCCATTATTTGCAAAACATTCTAGATCTATGAGAATGACCCAAGATATACTATTTTTAGGTAATTTTACCTGAATGTTGTAACTTTTTTCTTGGTTACACCATTTAACATGTGTTGTTAAAATCTCCTCAAATTTACTGACCCACCAGTGTAAGTTGGCCTCCTGGACCACACCGAAACAGCCTTGCACTTTATTACTTGGTGGTGCCTCCAACATTATAAGTGGTGTCTAGTAGTGCCCCCCCCCCCCCCTGCAAAATCTAAGTACTGTATGCTCCCTGTGATGCCTACAGTAGAGCAAAACATCTGGGGATGCCACTGAATCAAATAGCTGTGTTAATTGGGAATTTCTGTGGACTAATATAAAAGTTGTAGTTTGGGGTGAGAGGATGGAGACTTAACTAGCAGTTAAACTGTTAAATGTGTCAACAATATGTAGCCCTATGTATGATAGTGGATAAATCAGTTGCTATATCAAAAACATACTGTAATAATAAAAGGGTAGCAACTCTCACCCAAACTACAATTTTTGTATACATCTAGTCTACAGAATTTCTCAATTGGCACAGCTCTGTCATTAACAGAAAGTTCAAAAATTGCAGAGCACAGTATACTGTAGCTCATATTTATGTATTTTACTAAGAGTGTTACACATTGGGGTCTTGTAACTTACCATGAAGCAATAAACTTAAATTTTAAAAGCTTGTACCAGCTACAAGTCAGCTTCATATTGTGTAGGCATTAGTAATGAAGGCTATTTTTTCCTGGTTAGTGACGTTATCTTACTACAGGCATTACAAAATACATACAAAACATACAGTCAAAATACTCAGCTCCGGCCGGAACTCTCCGACCGGAACTTAAAAAAAGTCCGGGTGGTTCCGGTTCTGGTCGGATCCAAAATTTCAGTTCCGGTGCAGCCCTAAATTTAACCCCAAATTGGAGTGAAAAATATTCACAAAGCTCTTAGCTCCTTACTTCTCTTCAGATTATTGAAAAAATATTATAGGACTTTTTTTATAACTGCATATTCGGATAAACCAATCAGTCTGTCTTAATAAAGTCCACATAGAGGAGGAAAAAATATTGCCACAGGACTCTTAAGGCTACAACTAAATTTCTACAGCATCTTTAACACACATCTTTCAGTGACATTTCATTTTTTCGACCTCAAGTCCAGACTTTTATTTTTCACAATAGAAAGCTGCGTTACTTTTTCTCTTTCCGGCACAGCACGCATTGTTTTATTTTTCATATCAACCATTTGCAACGGTGTTACTGGGGAACGATAGTGGGCGTCCCCCCTTTCTTATCACAATGAAGAACACAAAAGAGAAAAACAAAGAACAGGAGACCGAGGAAAAAAAGGACACATAAAAACAACAGTGGCAACGCCCTTAGAATCAAATAGAGCACATTTTGAATCCAGTCAACACCCTTAAATCCATTTTCTCCAAGAGGAGGTATACCTCCCCTACTTACACCCTCCTCCAGCAAGGCGGTGATTATTTATCAATGCACTCACCCCTGCTAAATGCAATTCTTACTACGTCCTTGATTAGTTAGCAAATTTAGAACGTAATGCAGACTGATTAAAATCTCAATGTAACCTAAAAAAGTTTCTTCTAATTTTTATACGAACTACTAGGATGATCAAATTCATTGTTCATCCTTTTTCTCGGGGGGGGCTTTTTCTACCCAATCCCGTTAACCAGTTCCTTTTCTTGAGCACCTAATATGCTGGTCAACAGCGCTGGTAACTTTTATCGTGGTCGCTTTAACTCGGGCACAGAGGTAATCGAAAACATTCTCCAGTAAATAAGATAAGCAGCAAACTGCTCAAAATTATCACTATAAGCAAGCGTATCCAAACATTGTTTACTTAGTAACATTTTTTTGGAGGAGAACTTCCTTTAGAAATCCCCGGCCACGATAATCACTGTTTGGAATACTTTACTCTCATTGCCACATCCAACATAGACGGGATACAGGGGTTTCAAAGACATTCACCAGTAGAGAAGATCAGCAGCAAACTGCTCAGAATTATCACCAGAGACAACGTATTAAAACAATGTTTACTTACACTCTAAAAACAGTTGGGTAAAAAGCGTTGGGCAAAATACAAAATGCCTAACATGGGTAAATTATTGCCCAACAAATGGGTAAACAACTGTACCCATATTGTTGGGCAAACTGATGTTGGGTAAAATCCAGGTGTTGGTAAAAGGTGTTGGGCAAGTTTTTGAAGTTCCCAACAGTTGGGTAAAATGTAATTGACCAACCAGATGATTAGTTAAAAATGAGTTAAGTTTTACAAATAATTATTGTTATGAGAGTGGTTAATTATTAGATGTCATGGTTGAATAAGGTTGGATTTGGTAAATAGAACGCTAGCGGTAGAATAGCAGTAAAAACCTGGACAAAATTACTTAAAGAGCAATGGTTGTATGGAAAAAAATGTTTTCAGAACTACATAATCGATGGGAAAAGCAATACAAAATTTAACCCCAAATTGGAGTGAAAAAAATTCACAAAGCTCTTAGCTCCTTACTTCTCTTCAGATTATTGAAAAAATATTATAGGACTTTTTTATAACTGCATATTCGGATAAACCAATCAGTCTGTCTTAATAAAGTCCACATAGAGGAGGAAAAAAATATTGCCACAGGACTCTTAAGGCTACACCTAAATATCTACAGCATCTTTAACACACATCTTTCAGTGACATTTCATTTTTTCGACCTCAAGTCCAGACTTTTATTTTTCACAATAGAAAGCTGCGTTACTTTTTCTCTTTCCGGCACAGCACGCATTGTTTTATTTTTCATATCAACCATTTGCAACGGTGTTACTGGGGAACGATAGTGGGCGTCCCCCCTTTCTTATCACAATGAAGAACACAAAAGAGAAAAACAAAGAACAGGAGACCGAGGAAAAAAAGGACACATAAAAACAACAGTGGCAACGCCATTAGAATCAAATAGAGCACATTTTGAATCCAGTCAACACCCTTAAATCCATTTTCTCCAAGAGGAGGTATACCTCCCCTACTTACACCCTCCTCCAGCAAGGCGGTGATTATTTATCAATGCACTCACCCCTGCTAAATGCAATTCTTACTACGTCCTTGATTAGTTAGCAAATTTAGAACGTAATGCAGACTGATTAAAATCTCAATGTAACCTAAAAAAGTTTCTTCTAATTTTTATACGAACTACTAGGATGATCAAATTCATTGTTCATCCTTTTTCTCGGGGGGGGGGGGGGGGGCTTTTTTCTACCCAATCCCGTTAACCAGTTCCTTTTCTTGAGCACCTAATATGCTGGTCAACAGCGCTGGTAACTTTTATCGTGGTCGCTTTAACTAGGGCACAGAGGTAATCGAAAACATTCTCCAGTAAATAAGATAAGCAGCAAACTGCTCAAAATTATCACTATAAGCAAGCGTATCCAAACATTGTTTACTTAGTAACATTTTTTTTGGAGGAGAACTTCCTTTAGAAATCCCCGGCCACGATAATCACTGTTTGGAATACTTTACTCTCATTGCCACATCCAACATAGACGGGATACAGGGGTTTCAAAGACATTCACCAGTAGAGAAGATCAGCAGCAAACTGCTCAGAATTATCACCAGAAACAACGTATTAAAACAATGTTTACTTACACTCTAAAAACAGTTGGGTAAAAAGCGTTGGGCAAAATACAAAATGCCTAACATGGGTAAATTATTGCCCAACAAATGGGTAAACAACTGTACCCATATTGTTGGGCAAATTGATGTTGGGTAAAATCCAGGTGTTGGTAAAAGGTGTTGGGCAAGTTTTTGAAGTTCCCAACAGTTGGGTAAAATGTAATTGACCAACCAGATGATTAGTTAAAAATGAGTTAAGTTTTACAAATAATTATTGTTATGAGAGTGGTTAATTATTAGATGTCATGGTTGAATAAGGTTGGATTTGGTAAATAGAACGCTAGCGGTAGAATAGCAGTAAAAACCTGGACAAAATTACTTAAAGAGCAATGGTTGTATGGAAAAAAATGTTTTCAGAACTACATAATCGATGGGAAAAGCAATACAAAATTTAACCCCAAATTGGAGTGAAAAATATTCACAAAGCTCTTAGCTCCTTACTTCTCTTCAGATTATTGAAAAAATATTATAGGACTTTTTTATAACTGCATATTCGGATAAACCAATCAGTCTGTCTTAATAAAGTCCACATAGAGGAGGAAAAAAATATTGCCACAGGACTCTTAAGGCTACACCTAAATATCTACAGCATCTTTAACACACATCTTTCAGTGACATTTCATTTTTTCGACCTCAAGTCCAGACTTTTATTTTTCACAATAGAAAGCTGCGTTACTTTTTCTCTTTCCGGCACAGCACGCATTGTTTTATTTTTCATATCAACCATTTGCAACGGTGTTACTGGGGAACGATAGTGGGCGTCCCCCCTTTCTTATCACAATGAAGAACACAAAAGAGAAAAACAAAGAACAGGAGACCGAGGAAAAAAAGGACACATAAAAACAACAGTGGCAACGCCCTTAGAATCAAATAGAGCACATTTTGAATCCAGTCAACACCCTTAAATCCATTTTCTCCAAGAGGAGGTATACCTCCCCTACTTACACCCTCCTCCAGCAAGGCGGTGATTATTTATCAATGCACTCACCCCTGCTAAATGCAATTCTTACTACGTCCTTGATTAGTTAGCAAATTTAGAACGTAATGCAGACTGATTAAAATCTCAATGTAACCTAAAAAAGTTTCTTCTAATTTTTATACGAACTACTAGGATGATCAAATTCATTGTTCATCCTTTTTCTCGGGGGGGGGGGGGGGGCTTTTTTCTACCCAATCCCGTTAACCAGTTCCTTTTCTTGAGCACCTAATATGCTGGTCAACAGCGCTGGTAACTTTTATCGTGGTCGCTTTAACTCGGGCACAGAGGTAATCGAAAACATTCTCCAGTAAATAAGATAAGCAGCAAACTGCTCAAAATTATCACTATAAGCAAGCGTATCCAAACATTGTTTACTTAGTAACATTTTTTTTGGAGGAGAACTTCCTTTAGAAATCCCCGGCCACGATAATCACTGTTTGGAATACTTTACTCTCATTGCCACATCCAACATAGACGGGATACAGGGGTTTCAAAGACATTCACCAGTAGAGAAGATCAGCAGCAAACTGCTCAGAATTATCACCAGAAACAACGTATTAAAACAATGTTTACTTACACTCTAAAAACAGTTGGGTAAAAAGCGTTGGGCAAAATACAAAATGCCTAACATGGGTAAATTATTGCCCAACAAATGGGTAAACAACTGTACCCATATTGTTGGGCAAATTGATGTTGGGTAAAATCCAGGTGTTGGTAAAAGGTGTTGGGCAAGTTTTTGAAGTTCCCAACAGTTGGGTAAAATGTAATTGACCAACCAGATGATTAGTTAAAAATGAGTTAAGTTTTACAAATAATTATTGTTATGAGAGTGGTTAATTATTAGATGTCATGGTTGAATAAGGTTGGATTTGGTAAATAGAACGCTAGCGGTAGAATAGCAGTAAAAACCTGGACAAAATTACTTAAAGAGCAATGGTTGTATGGAAAAAAATGTTTTCAGAACTACATAATCGATGGGAAAAGCAATACAAAATTTAACCCCAAATTGGAATGAAAAATATTCACAAAGCTCTTAGCTCCTTACTTCTCTTCAGATTATTGAAAAAATATTATAGGACTTTTTTATAACTGCATATTCGGATAAACCAATCAGTCTGTCTTAATAAAGTCCACATAGAGGAGGAAAAAATATTGCCACACGACTCTTAAGGCTACACCTAAATTTCTACAGCATCTTTAACACACATCTTTCAGTGACATTTCATTTTTTCGACCTCAAGTCCAGACTTTTATTTTTCACAATAGAAAGCTGCGTTACTTTTTCTCTTTCCGGCACAGCACGCATTGTTTTATTTTTCATATCAACCATTTGCAACGGTGTTACTGGGGAACGATAGTGGGCGTCCCCCCTTTCTTATCACAATGAAGAACACAAAAGAGAAAAACAAAGAACAGGAGACCGAGGAAAAAAAGGACACATAAAAACAACAGTGGCAACGCCCTTAGAATCAAATAGAGCACATTTTGAATCCAGTCAACACCCTTAAATCCATTTTCTCCAAGAGGAGGTATACCTCCCCTACTTACACCCTCCTCCAGCAAGGCGGTGATTATTTATCAATGCACTCACCCCTGCTAAGTGCAATTCTTACTACGTCCTTGATTAGTTAGCAAATTTAGAACGTAATGCAGACTGATTAAAATCTCAATGTAACCTAAAAAAGTTTCTTCGAATTTTTATACGAACTACTAGGATGATCAAATTCATTGTTCATCCTTTTTCTCGGGGGGGGGGGGGGGGCTTTTTTCTACCCAATCCCGTTAACCAGTTCCTTTTCTTGAGCACCTAATATGCTGGTCAACAGCGCTGGTAACTTTTATCGTGGTCGCTTTAACTCGGGCACAGAGGTAATCGAAAACATTCTCCAGTAAATAAGATAAGCAGCAAACTGCTCAAAATTATCACTATAAGCAAGCGTATCCAAACATTGTTTACTTAGTAACATTTTTTTTGGAGGAGAACTTCCTTTAGAAATCCCCGGCCACGATAATCACTGTTTGGAATACTTTACTCTCATTGCCACATCCAACATAGACGGGATACAGGGGTTTCAAAGACATTCACCAGTAGAGAAGATCAGCAGCAAACTGCTCAGAATTATCACCAGAAACAACGTATTAAAACAATGTTTACTTACACTCTAAAAACAGTTGGGTAAAAAGCGTTGGGCAAAATACAAAATGCCTAACATGGGTAAATTATTGCCCAACAAATGGGTAAACAACTGTACCCATATTGTTGGGCAAATTGATGTTGGGTAAAATCCAGGTGTTGGTAAAAGGTGTTGGGCAAGTTTTTGAAGTTCCCAACAGTTGGGTAAAATGTAATTGACCAACCAGATGATTAGTTAAAAATGAGTTAAGTTTTACAAATAATTATTGTTATGAGAGTGGTTAATTATTAGATGTCATGGTTGAATAAGGTTGGATTTGGTAAATAGAACGCTAGCGGTAGAATAGCAGTAAAAACCTGGACAAAATTACTTAAAGAGCAATGGTTGTATGGAAAAAAATGTTTTCAGAACTACATAATCGATGGGAAAAGCAATACAAAATTCACGATTGAGTTTGTTATTTAAACCTACACACTTCACTGTTTTTTAACCAAGTGCATCGTCGCTGTTGTCCCAAACCACTCTTGGAGGGCAAACGGTGTAAGTTATAGGGTACTTTGCTAAACTTTCTTCTTGCACAAATCATGTAATTATATATCAGGTTATATTGAAATCCAAACAAGCACCCAACAGTACAGCTGTGGGCCAAACGTGTTAGTACAAATTTTAACCATTTGTTGGTAAAAATTAGTTGGGTGGAATGGTTGGGTAATTTCTTTTTCCCAACTAATGAGTAAAACACTTAAGCAACTGAATTGGGCAGTTTTTTACCCAATTCCGGTCAAGAAGCATACGGAACCAACGGCTCGGTAATTTTTTGCCCAGGTTGGGTAATCATTTTTTAGAGTGTAGTACCATCTTTTGGAGGTGATCCTCTGTAGATATCCCCGGCCATGATAATCACTGTTTGGAATACTTTATTCTCATAGCCACACCCAGCACAGACGGGTTACTAGGGTAACTATGACATTTACCAGTAGATTAGATCAGCAGAACCAACGTATTAAAATATTGTTCACTTAGATACATTTTTTGAAAGAAAAACCTTATCTAGATATCTTAAAGTAAACCAGGCCATGATAAACCATGTTTGGGATACTTTATTCGCGTATTGACACATCCAATAACGAGAGTTCCTTTTTGCTTTTCATCGATGTCAAGGTTTTCAACACAATACCAAAAAATTGTCAGTTCTTGCATGCTGAAGAACTGCGAGATTTTTTTTTTTTTAATTTTTCCATTTTGCGTGGGGATTGGGGCGGAGGTGCAAATTATCCGTATTTTTCGTAGTTTATCGAAAAATCCAAATTCATTCCTTATTCCCACACGGACCATGTCCAAGGATCCGATTACACGGTGGAGGGGTAAACATTGAGATGTATCCGAGACAAGGCGCCGGGTGTAACTTGGGAAGAGATGTACACTGCAACTTTGGATAAAAACTTGTACGTTAAGATGCGAGATAGTGCAATAATTAAAAAATGATTTATCACAGATAATGAATCTTAAATAAAGCCACAAAATGGAAATTTGTACGAATATTTTCACAGAAATCAGACTAAATATTTCAACAAAGTCTTCCAAAGTTTAGGTTAACTTGAAAAAAATCGTCAAATCATTTTTAACTCATCCTTTTTGTAGTTTTCCAGGAGAAACTCAAAATTGTTCTATCTTACAATTATTCAGCAGGAATTACGTGAACCAACAAATTTAAGATTAAACCTTGAAACCTATAATCATGCTGCATTTTTATTACAGTATACGGAGTATATCGTCTTTGTCATATAGGGTAAACGAATTTTTATTGAAAGAGTACTGTTTTCCTTCATTTCGTGCAACACTTAACTGTTTTTTTTTTTTTCTTCTTTTTTTACTTTTTGAATGCCTTTAAAAAAAAGTGAGATTTCACAAGAACATTCCTTAAAAGTATTTTTATCAAAGCACGCGACATTTTCATTCTTTGTAATCCTTCATCTATGCCATGTATAGGATTGTACAAGTGAAGTTACAGAAGCTTATAGCCGTTTTAGCAGATATCGGAAGCTTCAACAGGAGGAATAATATTTTATTCAAAGTCTCACATCTGTTACGGCTGAATTGCATTTTCGTTACCGGGGATTCCCCCGACAGAAAACAAACGAACTGTCATCATTGAACAATAAAGTAGTTTCCGGTCAAAGTAAATAAACAGGTCAACATAGAATGTTACATTGTGACAGGTGAGCATTTGATTGACAGCTCGAACAGGTGATTGCTAACGTAAAGTACGATCGTCTGGCTGGAATAAATGTAGCACTGTGCATAAGTAATTATTCTTTGGTATCAGAGCAAACATCTGTATTGTTGTAACATGTACATGTGTAAAATTAGAGCAATATAATAGCAATGTTAAGCTTTTAAAGGAACAGGTTGAGGGAACTGGTGGAGGGAAAGATTTCGTTAGGATAATGAGAAGGTACTCGAAACAGATGTTAAGTTTGGATAGTTCATTGTACAATGTATTTTAATTTGCACAACAAATCGAGTAACTCAAAAGTAAACATACAATAGCGAAAAAGTTTTTTACATCAGTCTTAAACAAGACCGCTTCAAAAACGCACGCACCCACTTACACACACTCTAAAATCAAAAGAGTGAACTTAGTCACTCTTTGATCGAGTGAAAAGTGTAAATTCGCTCCATTAGAGTGATAATTCACTCCAAGAGGAGTGAAGTTCCCTCCAAAAAGAGTGAAGTTCACTCTAAAACGACTGAAATTCACTAGAGGAAGAGGGAAATTCACTCTTCCACGAGTGCCTGCAATGATCGCTCTTTTTTATGAGCGATCATTGTGGGCACTCCATCAAGAGTGAAACTTGCTCGTTTTAAGGGAATTTCACTCTTTTTGGAGGGAACTTCACACCTCTTGGAGTGAATTATCACTCTTATTGAGTGAATTTACATTTTTCACTCGATCAAAGACTGAATAAGTTCACTCTTTTGATTTTAGAGTGCACAAACACACACAAAACTATCTGGTTATCAACGAACAAATGCAGTTACACCGAAAAATACAAAAAATGACCACAAGTAGTCTAATAGAGTGTAATGTGTGAACTCACTCCATTAGAGTCATTAGAGGGTGAATTCACTTCAAGAAGAATGAAATTCACCCTAAAAAGAGTGAACTTTCTCCACAAAAGAGCGAAATTTTCCCCTTGATGTTGTGCCTACAGTGATCACTCTTAAAAAAAAAAAACGGAGTGATCGTTGGAGGTACTCGTGGAAAGGTAAATTTTCACAGACTACTCTTCCTGGAGCGAATTTCACTCTTCTTGGGGTGCTGTGAATTAACCCTCTGATTCTTACTCTTCACTCTATTAGAGAGTGACTATCACTCTTTTGATTTTAGAGTGTAAGCAACGTCACACCTGGTCATAGATCGCTATTTTGATAGATAGTGTTTAAAGGCTCGGTTTCTAACCAATTGGTTTTAGTCGGGCGGACCACGATTTTCTTTTTCATTTGTGGTTCACTGGCTTTTTCCTAATCCATTGCTCATGCACATTAGTAGGTAGGCTCTATTTTCAAAATATTGGATATTACCCAAACCTCCAGACCTCCCGAGTGGGATACTGTGACCAAGCAAGAAATCAAAAATCTTTATACATGCGGCATGTTCAGGCATCGCAGTAATGGCATTGTTTTGGGTTTTTCGTTCTTTCTTTCTTTTTTTATTTAGTTTTTCTCTTTCGTCTCCCCGTTTTTCTACTTGGATAAGTACTTAAAATAAGTCTTATAGACTTAAAATAAATATAATCGTTTAGCATTAGTGACCAATCGAACGTCCCATGGGTCATTAATTCTACTGTTTTAGATTTAATCTCCAATATTTTTAATCTTACGATTTTACAGAGTACATATTTGGGGGGGGGGGGGTGGGGGGTGGGTTTGTGGACAGTTAAGTGTTCAGGAAACAATCTAAAAAAAAAAAAAACACAATATTATTGAATGATGCACACTGGCTGAGCGATGCATAATTCATTGTCTTCTTTATGTTTAATACTTTAATACATCTAACAATTAAACTAGGAAACGCTATACTGGATACTTTCTGTTGAAACCTTCTTGCATATTGTAGCAATAATATGTACCTTTTAATATGACAAAAACATAACGATAATAAATAAAATAAAATCACTTGCTGTACCGTTATAATGTACATGCATACGTAGAGGTAAACACATAACTTAGGTCTGATATCATTACAAGATTAAAAATTTGTAAAGTAAAACAAACACTTACCTCCCATTGACCTGACTGTAGATTCAGTTGATAAGCTTTTACAGGAGCAACCCAGATAACTGAAATAAACAATTTATACACCTATAACAATATATACAATAGGCTTTACGGTCAATGCCATATCACCTTTGAATGAACACGGAACAAAAGATATCTTTTATTATCATTATTGATGTTTTGTTAAATTCTTACAGATTTTCTGGCAATAGATTTTGTTTCTTAATGATTAAATATAAGAAAAACGTTGGCTGTAAGATGATTTAAATATTTGAGAGGTTATATCAATGAATAGAGTTATATTTAAGCCTCAGAAGTAATTTTTCTCCAGCTATCTTAAGGTAAGTTATGTATCAATAACTGACGAAATTGTTTCTTTGAATGTTTAACAGTAAGGAAGGAATTATTTAGGGAATCTTTACGTTTAATTTCAATATGTAATAAGTAGGTTAACTAGGGTTGGACTGAGTTTTAAAGTAAAGTTTCCAAACAATTGGTTTAAATCAGGACAACCACGGTCGTAAGAAGCATTTATTATGAATTCTTTGCCAATATCTAAGGGATATTACTAAAAGCACAAAGGATAAAGCTCAATCCATAAACTAGGGGTCCAATGGGGTTTTTACTAACTTTTCCAATATAATGCTGTATTTCAGAAACAGGGAATACATCAAACCAATGTCTCAGGTATTTTATTATCCTTTACGAACTAGGCTATCTAATGATATATAAACTGAATATCCAAAGTTAATATACTTAGACTTCTTTGCTTTGGTGCCCCCCCTCATTTTTGCATAATGGCTGTGACATACAAATATACAAATTTAAATAATCAGAAAAACATACTACAGACTGAATTACTTTTCTCATGTGTCATGGTAAGGGTATCACCAAAAGTCAACATTTCTAAAAATATGAGCATTAGCGCTCCACCCAATTTTCCAAATGATACTATTGAAAACAACCTGGCGGACATAACTTTTTGGTGTCCCCCTAGTTATGTTGGTTTTTTAATGTATATTCATCATTTCTACAAATATGATCATTCTCAGGTGAACATAGTTTTCTTGATACAAAAAATAGGTCAAACTCTTTTAGATAGTAGCTCATTTGGAAAGAAAAAATCAAAACAAAAGATTTTCTAGAAATTCGATATGGACAGAATTTTGGTGTCCCCCATAGTAAGTTATGTTGGTAAACTTTGATGTTTCACCAATCGCACAAACTAATTAATTTTTGGGTGAACAACGGTACATGAATAGAAGGTCCCAGAATATTACCAAAAAAGTTAATCCCATGGTTTGAGAATCTTGTATTCATTCCTAATGAACATTTGATTTTTTTGGTGTCCCCCTTCCTGTCAGAGTTATGTCCGCCATAAGCAAACAAAAAATTGATGAAAATGGATCTTATTATTCTATCTTACAGTATAATGTAACTGCAAACAGTGGTTTTTGTCGTATTTGAAAGTTACCAGCTCAACTTAACATTTAAAAATCAAACTGGCACTTTGAATGTTAGGTGTTATGGGGGCACCAAATCTTGGTGTCCCTGTTACACGTGACAGATATAATGGAGTGTAATATCTTGCTAATATTACGTATGTCCATGAAGGGACAATAAATAAGATTTCAAATGTTAAGTCTAACAATCTTAGGGTGTCAAAGAGGAAAATTTGAATACTTAAACATCATAAATTGGTAAAAAACAGTCAATATTATACAAAAATATGTAAATGTGTAGAAATTTTGGCAACTGAAACTTTTTGAGAAAAATGAAACTGACTTTTCTAATTTTTTTAGTATTTTTTCAAATTTTTACAATGTTCTTGTCACAATGGGTACTAAAAAATATTCAAATAGCAATTTTCAACCATTTCAGATTTTCATCATTCTTGGGGGAGAAGGTTAAAGACTGCTTTGATGTCCCTGTTATGTTGGTCAATTTACTGGCCAAGTTTATGTTTGAATGAGTGACCTCATGCATACATTATGCTCAAGGCAAAAATATTTGTATTTTTATAACTGCTGTTGATACTCTATCATGAGTGTAAATTTCAATCAGATAAAATGATTTTAAATTTTGACCTCATGTCACACTATTGGACCCCTAGTTTATGGATTAAACCATAATGTATATCATTTATACTTTGTTTGAACACAAGGGAAAACATTACAAGCAAGCACAATTTACCTTTGATGTACCCAATCACATATATTTCCCTCACATAGTAAAACTACCAACTATAAATGATATTATCAACCCTGAATACAAAGTGTCTGCAATGTTCCCCAACTCTTATGTTATAATGAATCTGTTCGTGTGTCTGTTATTCACTACACACAACATAATAGTAGTCACAAGTAATCTATCTTGTCATACTGTGTACATTAAATTTATTTTCATAACACACAAAGTATAATAGACTGTATGTTACCTTTAACGTTTCTTGATCTAAGAACAGAAACCGACTCAGCCTGGACGGATGGTGGCAGCAGACAGTCCCAGAACCTGATAGAAGAAAGATGACACAGGGAAGGACCAGTAGATTATACATTTGTACAAGAATATTTATAACCTAGGACAAAACTCTAGTTTTCGCTGTTAAAAATCAATGTATATAAATTAACAGAGTAAAAACAAGCAGATATTTTTTCTTCCATCTTTATTTCCTTTTTGAATCTGGACTTTTTTGCAGGAATATTTTAATCATCAGAATATAACATGACAAAGCATATTACATACTTTCAAACCTTGATAAGAAAAAGGAGGAAAATTTCGTTGAAATGTTCAAATGAGTTAAGAATCAATTGGGTCAAAAAGATCCACACAGACCGAAAAGGCGTCTTTTAAATTTAAATATATAACTTTACCTATTGATTTTTGTTTCCTCCTAAAAATATTTGTCAGTTTGAAAAACAAACTTAAACTTGTAATATAAAAGCAAACATACAAATAAAGATTACAGAGAAGTTATCTGACAAATATTTGTCAGTGTTTTTCTGTAATCATAATATTTCTCTTCATTTTTTCTGTAAATAAACAGCGATTTTTAAGTGTGTACTTGCTAAATAGGTGAAATAACATTCAATTTTATCACTGCTGATCATTGTTATCTCCTCTGTTTCAAAGTCACCTTATTTTAGGTCGAAGGGTATTCAACTAGTATATGTCTTGAGCTTTTTTGCGAAATATTTTTTAAAGTTTTTTTTTTTTCTCTTTTTTAGATAAAGGTATCTTTCGTTAAATGTTTACTGAATTTTATTTTTCTAGTTCATCACATGCATTTAGTAGAGTAGTATACAACATTCAATATGTTTTACAGTACGTGACAGTGATGAATAGCTCACAGTGTTGTATAAATAACTTGTCAATGTGTATAGTGTAATCTATTATTTGCCGATCACTGTCACACGTGATTTTCCACCTGTTGGTCTATTATTATGTAAATGACCCACCTTTGTTTCTAGTTGCATACTGACAGGTGATGTACAAAAGTCCATTTTCAGTTTAAAGTCTTATGATTGTAAACATATGTATTCACTGTGCATGTATTGCTGTGTACTGTATTAAGGAGAAAATGTCTATATTCCCCGTATTGGGCTGTATTTAGAATATTTTACAGACAGACAGTACAAACAATTAAAATTCAGGGGAAATTTCTATAGTTTATTAAGATGTAAGGCTAGTTTATCAGTTTAAGTCTGTATTGCCAAGTTGGCAAGTTAGGTAGTAATTGCGATGGAGTTTTACGGCCCAGTTTGAACCAGAAAGTTACAAGTAGAGGGAAAACGTGTTTTAAAGTTGTATATTTTTTGAATTGATGGGCAAGGGGTCACTTATTACAGGGCCAGGTGTGATACAATATTAACATTAACATTATTACATATTAACATTATTATTTAAATGTCATCTTTTTTTACTTTACAACACATATTATACACGAAGCCATCCTCCACTATTTTGATTTATGGTTATGTTACCTTAATTTATTTTGGATGAAAAAAAAAAAAATAACTGACCAACTTTGTCGGTATTTTTCTGTTAACTTAATGTTTCCCATTATTTTTCTGTAAACTTGGGATGGTTATCTTTCACAAAAAGAATGCAGGGTTGCTATTTTTTCATGGCGAATGATAAATCACCTGGAAGTGATGGTTTTTCTACAGATTTCTATAAAAATTTTTGGCCTACGCCCTACTATTAAAAATTTCGTTGTTTCCTCGTTGAATTACGCACTTGATTATTCAAAGTTATTGGAAGAACAAAGACGCAGTGTCATAACATTAATTTCAAAGCAAGATAAAGACCCGTTATCACTTGGCAATTATCGCCCATTTTCACTTTTGAATACGGATTATAAGATTGAACTCAAATTACTTGCTACTCGACTTAAAGGTGTTCTAAGTAATTTTATTAGTAACAATCAGACGGGTTTTCTTCAGAATCGCTTTATTGGTGAAAATATTCATTTCCTTTTGAATTGGATTGATTTAACTAATGAAAATTATATTCCAGGATTTATTTTTTCATTGATTTTGAGAAAGCTTTTGACTCCAAAGACTGGACTTTTATCCATAAAACGTTGGATTATTTTATCCGTAAAACGTTGGATTATTTTAAATTTAACGACAGCTTCAAAAATTGGATTCGAACTTTTTATTAAGGTTGTTCTGCATGTGCTTTTAATGATTGTTTTTCCACTGATTTTTTTCTTATTAGAAGAGGGATCCGTCAAGGGTGCCCTTTAAGCCCTTACTTATTTTATGTGCTGAAACTTTAGCCACACAAACATTTATCAGTAATAATTTCAGGGGCATCAGTTTTTTTAAATAAAGAAATTAAGATTCTTCAATACACAGATGATACTGCTCGTTTTAATGAGCGTAGTCGTGGTTCTATTTCAGAAATGTTTATTATTTTGAATGGATTTGAGTACGCCTCTGGACTCAAGATCAACCTGAACAAATCTCATCTCTTTCCTTTGGGCCCTCTAATTTCGAGTCCCCCTGAGTATCTACGTGATTTCGGTTTAGACCTTTCTTTTGGTCCAATCAGGTTCCTTGGGATTAGTTTTAATCAAAATGGTGATGATCTTTTTAGATTAAACTACCTTCAGAAACTTTCAAAGCTTAAGAGTATTCATCATGGTTGGTGAGAGATGAGGGATTTAACGCCCATATGGAAAAATATTATCGTTAAATCTGTTGTACTTTCGCAACTTGTGTTTTTGTTTCACGTTTTGCCAGACCCACCTGTGAATTTTATTAAAGATGTTGAAAGATGCAATTTTTGGTTTCATTTGGTCCGGTAATCCGGATAAAGTTAGGAGAAATACTATGTGTAATTGTATTGAAAATGGAGGCCTCAAGGTTACACATGTTAGAAGCTTTATATCCGCTCTCAAAATTACCTGGGTCAAGAGATAAAGGGATGAAAGTAACAGGACGTGGAAGTTATTTTTTAAATATTATTTACTTCGCTAAGTTGGAGAAAATATTGGAAAGGAAAGATGCAACGGAGCTGTCACTTCTAAGTCCGCATATATAAAATTAATTTCTCACATTGTGTTACCTCCACGATCTTTGGTTAAATGGGGTGCGGAATTTAACTTTACAGAGGAAGAGTGGAATGTGATTTTTAAGATTCCTTTCTTTAATTTATCCGAAACAGATTATTTTCTGCCAATTTCGTTTCCTCCATAGAATTATCGGAACAAATAAGCTTTTATATTTAATAAATAAAGTCAAAAGCCCTTTGTGTAATTTTTGTGAAGCCGAAGTTGAAACTTTAGACAACTTATTTTGGAGCTGTCCTTTCACTTCATCGTTCTTTTTAGATACAAAACAAAATCTTTTCGGAAGACAATTTATCCTTTAAAAGAGATATTTCTTTTTCGGTTATAATATTCTTATCGACCATCCAATGAATTTTGTTATTCTTCATTGTAAATATTACATTTTTAGTTGCAGGCTTGGAAATCACAAGTCAAATATTTTTTATTTTTACTAAAAATTAAGATTCATCTTGAAAGTAGAAGAATATATTTGTTCAAAAGACGGTACATCCCGTAAACGTGTAAATAGGTACAAAGAAATTTGTAATTTTCTGACATATACTACGCCTAGTAATTCGAAAAACGGATAATTGTGTTGTTTATAATGTACAGTTATTTCTTTGAAAGATCTGTATTTGTATTATAGCAACATGTTTTTTGATCTTGATAAAAATAAACGACGGAAAAAAATTCTGTAAATTATCAGCGATGTTTAACAGTTTATTTGCTAACATAACATAAAATGTTATAACTGCCCAGGCCCCTGTAAAAAAGTCCAATTATTTCAACTGGAAGTGTATTCAATTATTAAAAGCCTTAAAATTTTGCCTCACATTTTCATAAATTTTTTCACATGAAATGTAAGCAGTTTTCGTTAAATGTTCACTAGGTCATCACATGCAGTAGAGTTGTATACAGCAGTCAATATGTTTTACAGTAGGCTACACGACAATGATGAATCTCTCACAGTGTTGTATTATAACATAACCTCTCAATGTGTACGCTGTGTTCTATTATTTGCATTCAAAGGTCAGTTTTTAACTGACGCACCTGTGTCTCCACCTGTTGATTTATAATTGTTATGTAAATGAGCTGCCTTTGTTTTCAGTTGTATATTTACAGGTGATGTTAAGGTCATGTAAAGTTTAATATCTTGTGATTGTAAACAGTGTTTTCATTCACTGTACGTACATGTGTTACTGTGTACTGTGTTACATTTAGCAGTGACAGATAGCTAGAAATAGGAACTTAATTTTCTGTTTCAGTATATTGTGATGTAAGGTTAGTTTAATCCTGTATACTGGCAAATAGATAAATGACATAAATTTCAGAAGTGTGCATCTGTGTAGGGCAGAGTCTATAGGATGGCGAAGTCTAAAACAATTGTATATCATTCACTATAACTGACAAATGTCGTTATTTATATAATTTGACAGCCCACATAATACAGTAACTACAATAGCTTACACTGATATATTTAAATTTATTTATGGATGTGTAGGCCCAATGTTTTTTGAAATAAAAATTTTTAGACACATTTTTTGAAAATATGCAAGTATGCACAAGACATAATTTAATTAGCTACGTTTAAATCTTGAAGTAAAATCTTTTTAAGATAAACTATTTGTTTTATTTTGTTATCTTACTGCACTGTTTAGTTTATCGTAAATCACTTCAGTGTCCATGATGACTTTATAACCTTTTCCTCCAGGTGCGATAATTTCTGTTTTTATCAAATATTTACGCTTCTAAGTTCAATTGTCTTTTAAATCAAATTCCCACTGTACTTATTATTACCAACGGGCAAGTCTGTTTCACAGTTTAAGCCTTAAATTAACGTTTGTTTACATTAAAATAATCCCCGATATTCCTCAGATGTTCTTTATGTATGTATTGTATGTCATTGTAAAAGTGTTTATCCTACAACAAACCCTAAAATAACTATTTAAACAGTCCCTGAACCTAATGACATGTTTGCATTTACATAGAATTGATTATCCTACTGTATTTTTCGTACTTTTATCAAATATTTTGGACTTCAAGCAATATCTGATAGTGACACTGTACTATACTACACTGTATCAAAAATGTTTCTCTAAATGTTTATGTATACAACAAATACCAACTACTAACTCTATTACACGTTTTTATCGTAAAATTAACGTTTTTGTACACTAAAAGTCTCACAACAGGAACGTCAGTCCTTACTAAGATAACGTATCGATGACAAATAAACCATGACACCGATTAATTTCTGACAGTTTCATTTATATTACTTACATTTTAATTACAATACTTACCTCAGTTTCTTCAACGCCAGACACTTTGATGAATACTGTAAGATGCCTGTAAATTCTTCTGATGTTATTTCTCTGCCTTCACAGTACGTGTTTATCACTAGCTCGTTGAGTGTAGTGAGGACTGGTATAGAGAGATTGGATTTTAACTGGAGATGATTTCCGCCACGCAGGTCCACTGTACTGTAGCATCTATTCAGATACACACATGAAATGGAAATCTGTAAATTAAAATAAAACAGAGGATTGGATTAAAAGTAGAAATATACAAAACATCTTTAGTGAATCAGAGAAAAGAAATAAGAGAATTTAATGATTAATGTGTCCGTGTTGATAAGAAAGACTTTTTGTAGGAAGGAATGTTGACCTTTAAATGATAAAAGGTAAGTAAAAGTCATTAGTGGAGATATAAAACAAGTATTTCAGGATTTTTGCAGGAATAAATATTATATTTGTGTTATTTAGTGCCGTTTTGTTCCATGGATTTTTTATGTTTTGTTTTGTTCTTTTTAGTACTTTGATTGTTTTTTTTTTCCAAGGACTTACAGTTTTGGAATTATATTCAGCAGTTCTACGGTGGTAATAGTGACTATTTGGAAATAATTGTGGGAACTATTGTATGTTGATTCAGATTGGGAAGATTTTAAGCAAGAAATCGCTGGATAAAAAAGCGGGCCGTTTTAATTTTATGAGAAAAATGTTTGAAATATTTGAATTATTCTATTTATTATTATTTGAAATGGTTATAGTTACAAAAGTTCATTTTTAATTGACTTAAATTACCTGGATTACAACATATTTTACAATAGAATCAATGCTTTTTACTCTGATTGTTATCGATTTCATGTCTTATTTTTGGGGTTATATTTCCTCTCTCTGTAGTGAATAAAAATCATTTTCGTAAGTTTTAAGATGTCAATACTACCCTATTATTGTCGTCTTTTTATATATTACAGAGCTATTTATATTTCAGAGGTTAAAAAGTATAACTAGTCTATTTTGTTACCAACCTGTTTCAAAATGAAGTTTTCTTCCTTTTTATTTGACCATTTCAGAAATGTTTCAAGTTAAATAGTTCAATTTATATAGTACAGCAAGTTTTGCTAATCGGGAATAACATTTATTTCTCTTAAAATTGGTCCGTTTAAACTTAGCAACTAATCAATTAAAAAGTAAAAAAATATCCATTCTGTAATATTTCATTTTGAAAGATATTTCTAAAGACATAGATCGGATTGTTGACCTATATCAATTAAGTGTATCTTGACTAAAGCAAAACTTTAATTAACTTTCTCCCTGATAACGGTACGTCGACTCACGTACATCGGCTACGGACAACCTCGGTAGGCTGGTTTTGGTTACACACGGAACATTTGACAGTGTACTCGAGTTAAAATGGTTTCAAAACATTTCAAGTTCTAATTTTTAGTAAGATATGGGATTCCACAGAAAAAAAGAAGGTGATAAAACTTTAAAAGGTCAAATCATGGAAAATACTTCAGTCTTCAAGATGAGAGCTCAGTTGACAAATGTTGGTGTTTTTTTTTTTTTCACAGGGGTATGAAAAAGTGATTTTACAAGTCTCATTCGGTCAAAATCATTTTTCAAATTATCTTTTGTGTAGCGCCATATCATAGTACAAAGAAAGGTTTGGAAAATTGCTTTTAAATCACTAAAAATTATATTTCCCATAGCAGGCGTGATAAATATTAATCACCTTCTGGTTTGAAATTTTACGGTATACTTTTTATACTTGATGTTGATGCATTAGTTTTATCTTGTCCATGATAACAGAAATGATTTTCTCACTTTTTTTTCGCTCTCCGGGGAAAACTGCCCGGCTCTTTTGTCCCTATACCCGCAAATCGCACACAACTTTATCATTTAGGGAGAAAATATTTAATAAATTTAGCTATAAATTTTAACTTTTCCACAGAAGACACAAGGAGAAACATCTATACGTCTGTGTGGCCCCAAAGTTCACCTTCTTTTAAATTAAAGATAAATTCCGTTTATTTAGCACATAATTTAATTCAGTGTTTTTCTTATAACTGGAATAAGCACGCTTGTAAAAATGAGTAAAAAATGGTTGTTTGAATTAAGTTATATTTGGTCTATCATCATTTTAACTCAAACACAGGTCCAGTATCACGCTAATTTACTGCACAGTTAATTTCTTTTAATTAGGAGAAGCCGATCGCGGTCATTTTTTCTGTGACTAAAGTAAGGCTTAAAATACCTGTGTTTTCTCATTGGTAAAATTTGCTGTATTTTACAAGTAATCTCCATTGCTGCTAAACATATATCTCATCATATGTTGACATAGGCTAGATCCGGTCCTATCGTTTATTTCCATGAAAAATAATATTTTACTTTACTTTTTTTAGGGGAGGGATCACTTCAACCGTAAAAGTCGTCTTTTACATATGTCCAAGACACCAATACTTACTAGGTTACATGTCCAATATTGACATAAGAGCCCACATTTTTACGAAAGCCTTGGGCCTAGTCACAGGCTCTGTCAATATTACAAGCGCGCGGTATTCGCGAAGTATTTTGATCACCGCGATAGCGCGATAGGTCGACGGCAGGTAACCGTACCCACCCCGCTAACAAAACGATTCCGATGATTGCTACAACATTTCGTTGCTTAACAGGTGTTCGTAATTTGTTCTGTGTTTTTCAAATTAACTATGATAAGAACACACCGCGGCAGGTGTATTATATCTCGACTCATTAAGTAGGCCTATAGGCCTAGTCGAACATTCGTTCTGAATATTACAGATATAGCCTAGGGGCCTACATTAACCTAGTTTTTGTAGGGTAGGCTACCTAATTTCTCGTTCCATATTTTATTAAATTTGCGGAGATAATGCTCGTGATGAGTGCATTGGTATTATCTGTCAAGAAATAGCTTCATAAACACGGATAAAAGAAGTCAGTCATCATATTCCTTTTCTGAATATTTTTTTAATAAAATTATAAGCTTTAGCCTACTTAGGCCTAAAATAAAACGTCGAATAGAGTAGAGAACTGTCTATCATTCAACTCTCTGATCATAGCAGACGTTAATGTTTTGAGTAGGCCTAAGGCATATCGTCTGAGTATTTTAAAGACCAAACTTAAACGTTAAAAATACCTTTTTGTTGAACAGTACCTAACACACTCCGTTCAGCTGATGTAAATTTATAAGAAATAAAATACAAATAATCCAATTCGCATATCAAACGTGGCAAAGAATCTCTTTCACCATCCATTATGCTTATTTCCGTGTCAGGGTTGAAGGTAACGACTCTCAGTATCAAGTGGCCACTGATCAACTTAATTACTGACACGTGTACACTATATAATATTGGCGCGTAAATTTCTTTGCAGTTAGCATGCATTGTACTATATTGTGATCGTAGTCCGCCATGACATGTACAGGTGCACGTATGTACATTGTTCTCGGTAAAACAGGTGGAACAACATGTATGTTTATATCAATATTCCACGTGCTTTCGGTGGCAGCATTCAAAAATACTTTGTCAGTATAGATGTCTGAATTCTTCAATGTTTTAGCGGATCATGGTACGTGTTCCCAAGTAATGTTGAAACTAACGCTAAAAATCTAGGTATTAGGTTGGTGTTTTTAAAATTATAACTTTTGCGGATTATGCGTTATAAGTGTAAATGTTGAGCTGGACCATATCGTCACAGATGTTATGAAGACGGATATGACATAACATGACCCCAGCTCTAAGCATGGCCGTTCGGGAAGGGGGCTCCAGGGAGCTGCCACAGGTCGCCCTAGCGTTATATAGTATATATATAGTATATATATAAAAAGGAAAAGGTTGGTCACATCGCCTAACACCAATGCAGTGCTTCGCACAAAACTATACATGATTCCTCACCTTCCACTAGATTTTACCCCTTCAAATCTCTCGAAAACATTCCTTCATCTTTCTCTGATAAAACAAAACAAACGTTGAGAAAAAAACTGACATCTAATGCAAGAAATCTTCTCATCTGATTCTTCGTTAACCACACTCTAGATCACTCTTCTCCAATTGGTGACGTCACATTACGTAATGGGAATTGCCCTCTACGAATCCGGTTCTGCCGTTGGATAGTTCGAACTGCTTTCGAATCTGTCAACGACCAGACTGTAATTTTTTTTCTGCTCGGGGAACGTGAACAAGAAATGGAAAACACGAGCATACAATTCCCCAAGCTGTGCTACGAAAAAAAAAACTTGTGTGTGGCCTACGTGCGGTCTTTACGTACAGCATTCATACAACAGGCGTTCTCGGCATTTACACATGCACTGGGTTAACAGGGAGTACCGGATTCGTACAGGGCAATTCCCATTACGTAATGTGACGTCACCAATTGGAGAAGAGTGATCTAGAGTGTGGTTAACGAAGAATCAGATGAGAAGATTTCTTGCATTAGATGTCAGTTTTTTCTCAACGTTTGTTTTGTTTTATCAGAGAAAGATGAAGGAATGGTTTCGAGAGAATTGAAGGGGTAAAATCTAGTGGAAGGTGAGGAATCATGGATAGTTTTGTGCGAAGCACTGCATTGGTGTTAGGCGATGTGACCAACCTTTTCCTTCTTATATATATATACTATATAACGCTAGGACGACCTGTGAGAGCTGCTGTCCCCGTCAAGGACGTGTCTAGACCATTCTTCATACTTGGGCCAAAGTGAGCGAAGCGCACGAGGGAGGGATGGGAAGCTTTTAGTGTTTTAATGTGAAAAAACGTGAGTTGGTGCATATTTAGACGATACTTTGTATACTTAGGGAGACTCATTATTATGGATTTTATGAACTATTTTCTAGGAATAACCGCATTGAAATCAAGTACGCACCTATAGTTGGAAAACAATTGGGTTTGCGGGGAGGGCAAGAAAATTTTGGTCCAAAATGTCTCCCGATCGATGGAAAAGGCACCTCCCAAGCCTGTTTACCGTACACTCTGAAAACATCCTGGTTAAATCCTGGTTAATTCAACCAGAATGGGGTAAAAGATTAACCATACATTTTCTCGTTAAAAAAAAAGAAATTTAACTGCCAGGGAAATGTTAAATTCTTTTCAGGATTTCTAGCCAGTAGTTAATTTAACAAGGAAAATGGCAGCTTTGACCAGGATTTTCGCGTTATTTTAACCAGGAAATGTATGGAAAAGTATTGCCCCCGATCCTGGTTAAATTTAACCAGGATGTTTTTAGAGTGTATATAAGAAGGGAAACACTAGCAATGTTACATAAAATAACCATAATAATATCACAAACATGCCAATGGGGGGCGCTGCCCAGTTTCGGAGTGGGAATAGGCGAAGAGTGAATGCACGGCTGACGGCTCTAAAAGCGGGGCGCATTGGTTCGAGCGGAGTGCACAAAAACGGCCGGAAACGGCTTTCCAAGGCGGGTAAAAGCATGGTTTACACAGGCATTTTATAGCAGGAACAAATTAACATGAAGCACTACAAATCTGGAGTTTGGGGGATATAAACCTTTGAAAAGAAGAAAAACAACCATCTAAGCGGAACGGAACAATTAGTTGGGCCGGTACCTTAAGAAAAATTGCGACCCCTCAGAAAGCCTGAAACAGCATTTCCCTGGCTGGTATAACCCCCCTCCCCCGCCCTCCTTGTGCGAAACTTTTAAGGTGTGGTGAAATATTGAATGTCAGATTGAAACAACGACGAAAAGTATTATGACGAACGAAATTATTGCGAGGAAAGCATTAGTCATCATTCCATTTTATTGTTGCAATCAGTGGCGTAACCAGCGGGGGCAGGGAGGTATTGGGGGCAAACTACCGGCGGACACGAAAAAGTAAGAACTGAAGAAAAAAAAAAACGGAAAGAGAAGAAAAGGAAAGAAAGGAAAAAGAGGAAAAGTGAGGGAAGAGAAGAATAGGAAAAAGAGAAAAAATGGGGGGATGAAAGGAAAGAAAGGCAGAAGAAAAAGGGAGAACGGAAAAGAAGGGGTAAGGGAAAAACGAGATAAGAAAGTGGGTCAACTATAACAATAAAAGCAAGATTGATTTGCATTCATGGAACACTCTTTTGGTGAATATATGAACATTCATGTAGAAAAATATATGAACATTCATTTAGTCATCTAAAGTGAACAAAGTAATATCTGAGTTCCACTTTATCGGAGGAAAGACTTTCCTCTCTTGCTCTTTTCCAGATAGTCCATAGTACTTTAGAAAAGCGATCATTCACGGATTTGCCACCAATATTTGGAGGAAATGCAGATTCTTCAGTTAACCCAGGAAACCCAGAATCCAAAGCTCGGTTCTGCAATAAAAGCTCCATATCATCCAAATTATTGTTTTAAAAGGGCAAGCTTTCTGCAATATAAGCTCCATATCAACAAATTATTGTTTCAAAAAGGGCAGAAATTTCAATCCTTATACATTGCTGTTCACAATACAACCCTTATACATTGGTGTTCACAATACAACCCTTGTACATTGGTGTTCACATTTGCAAGAAAAATCCGCGGAAAACTTAGCCACCACTTACAAGCCCGAGACATGCTATTTCCGGCTGTATGAGGGGTCTTGATATTTCAAAAATTTTCTGTACGCTCTGCGCCAGCTGAAGGGGAACCATTGGCCTTCCGTAGTCAAATGCTCTTAATACACACCGGTCATCAGATACCTTAAATTTCAAGCCTTAAAGCTGTAAGTGATCACTCATAAAGCAGTCAGTGGATTATTTTTCCTAGCCACTACAGTGCCGTATCCGTAAAATTTTCTTCAATATATGCTTTCATTTTGTCCCAAAAGGCAACAAAGTTTCGAGAGTTTTAATTTTGCCGAGAAGCCTTAATCCGCACTCCTTGGATAACACGATCTTCAGTCGATGCAAGCTATCTCAGATATATGCTAATAGGGAACGCAAATTCTTAGATAGACCCCAAATATGCAAATTTCCTTACAGGAAACCCTTCTAATCTATTTTCTGCAACATAGGCTCCATATTTACAAATGTGTAAAAGGACCCAAATTTTTAAGGTAGCACTTCCATGCTTATACGGCAGTGTTCACACTTAAGAAAAAAAAAATCAGATTTATTTTAACAAAGTTTTTCTTGCTTGTAGAAAAAGCTAAGAAATTTAACAAAAAATGTACCTTTTGGTCAATTGGGTAGGGTGAGTTGTATGGTCCAAAATTGTCCCCGCCCTTAACACTTAAGGCTCTAAGACACCCAAAAACTAACACATCTCAACTAATACAAAATCGGAAAAACCTCTATGCTACCCCCCCCCCCCACCCCTCCCGGACAGTTAGGTCTGGTTGCTATTCTCATAATAACTCTGACCTAAACAGAAAACTGAACTTTCACTTTTTTCAAGGAAAATATTTTACCATACAGGGCAAAATCATGTCCAAACTCTGAAGTGAAACTAAGGAATGTATAATTAACCGTCTTGTGAAGATTTCAAGAATGAGCGGCCAAGTTTGTTTTGGAAAGTTTCATGAAAACTTTGCAGTGACTATGGTGCTTTTTTATTTTCCGAGCAATTTCTGGAAAAAATCATGCTTCTTTAACAGCTATAGGTGATTAAACGCTTATAGGTTGTTTAACACTTATTTGGCTGTCAGATTTTTAAAACCGAAATTAAAATTTTGGAGGCAGTCTTCTACCTGCCTCATGGGACTAGGGTTTTAGGGGAGAAGATTTCACCCTCCCCATTGTGGTTTTGTGTGTGTGTTTGTTTCTTCGTATAAGATTTGCATCATAAGCTACCTTTTAATTGAAATTGTGTTACGTATATTTAACACATAGAAAGGAATTTGAGAAATCTGTGAGGGGCACGATGGGATGGTATAGCAGTGCCTTGCCTCGGCTACGCTAATCCTTGAGAACGTATGTACCTAAACACCCAGGCAGATTTACTCAACTGAGTACTTAAAAACCTTTCAGACGACCAATACAAGTGCGATGTGTGTATTCCGCCCACCTGACCCATCCCTATCACGTGTGCATACATAAAGTTTTAATAGAGGGACGCAATGACTTACAGATCGCTGTCATGGTTAGAGGTCAAGGGAAGGGGACACCCTCCCTGGACAAGCTCCCCATTTTGGCTTGTGGAAATGGGATGAAATGCGAAATTTCTTAAATTCGACAGCATTAAAATTTGCAAGTTACAAAATCTTCATGAACAATTGGGTTCCTCAACAGAACTTTACGCGAACAAATCGGTAACGAGGCGATCCGTTTTCCGAATATGTAAAATGCTTCTAACTTTTGCTGCTATGTGCTGCGTGAGTTGTTGTAACAGGAGGAATATACATACATGACAACATTGAGTAAGGTAGGAAGCACGCGAGAAAACCCCCGTGGCTGGCCCAACTTAAACAAATTGTTAAAAATAGAGTTTTTAAACATCCCCTTAGTATTTTAAAGGGCAACAGCGGTTGTCCCAAATTGAAGAAGTATAGTAGAGTGTCCAGTTTCATTATTGGCTGTTGGACAGTTGGAGTCATGTGACAACATTTTCTTCTTTTTCAATGGTGATATCTACTAGAAATAACTGCTTGGTTTACCTTGAGTATGCGATATTAAATCATAAAATGTAATGAAAGAAACTTTGAAGAGAAATAAGACGAAAATTGTGCTATTTAGCCTTTTCTTCAAAATAAGTTTGCGTGACCGTTCTTTACCTTTAAGCTCGCAGGGTGCGTAGAAATTTCGCTAATTTGATAACGGTTTGTGAGAGAACATTTTCAACAGTGATTCGTGGTCGAAATACCCCTATAATCCCTTCTAACCCCATATCATCCTTTCTCTACAGAAATTCCCCTGGTGGAAAACTGGAAATTGAGGGAGTCGAGCCATATTCTGACAAACAATCAGCCATTTTTGAACTGATGTTTAATTTAGACTGAGATGCTACTGAAAATTACTAAATCGATGAAACTGAAGCGCGGGAAAAGTGTCGCGGGAATTTTTGCTAATTGAAGGGAGAAATATCTACCTCACTTGATCTACTTGAAAAAGGTCGATATGGACCTAGTCGGAAAAAAGGGCGCTCGAGTGAGAATGAGAAAATTCCAATTGGAATTCCAGAATTTCCAACGATCGCTCTGAGGAGTTTCATTTTGGGGGGCTGGGGGTTCAGACACCCCACATACCCCGCTCGCGACGGCCTCGTTGGCGCGCAACTCCACCGTCAGCTGGAACGTGGAAGTCATTAGGAAATTAATCTTCCTGATCGCAGGAAACTGCTAGTACCAAAACACTCCAACATGCATCTGAATCACCTTTTCATTGAGATTCCAAGTTTAAAATTAATTCAAATAGGCTACTGGAGCAGGAGCTGTGGCATTTCAGCCATCGATTTGGGCAGATATTTAAACAGTATACTAGCAACAAATTATGACACCTCTCCCTGAAGAAAATATATACTCAGAGGTCTTGGAAGGTGTACAATTTAGGATTGTTTAAGTTATAAATATGACGTCACTCATTCACGCTGAAAGCTAGGTACATTACACACCTCACCCCTGAATAGTGGTACATGCAGTTTGCAATACTTTTCTGTAATTTACGTCATTGCTACTATTTCTGCAACATTCCTATCGCTCCCATCTTCATTACCTTTCTTCCCTTCATATTTTTCTTCATTTTCCTTCTTTTCACTCTCTTCCCTCATCTTTCCTTTTTTTTCCCTTCTCTGTTAATTTACAGTATCTTCCTATTTCTTTTTTCTTGGAAATCGGGAAATTTGTTTTTTAACACTATAAAAATAATTTGTGAGAATGTCTTGTCATAAGTCTGTGTGAAAATTCATTTAAACCCACCTCGTTGCAGAAGTAAAAGCAATTTTACTCGGGAGTTCGGGCAGTCACACAGACAACTTTATACATATGTTTACTGAATTCAGACAAGAGTCGCAATAGAGTAAAAGGCATTATCATCTCCTCTGTTTCGTTGTATGGTCTTCCCATGAAAAGATATATACAAGACTATTTCATTAAAGGCATATTTTCATTATCCCAAACAGTTCCAATTCTCCCAACCTACTTACTTCTAGCACCTCCCACATTTATCTAAAAGTCATCTTTATCCAGACACAATCCTAGTTTATTGCTTCATGGCTTATCCCAGTGGCCATACAAGTCCATAATGTGTAATCAAGACACTCTCAGTTCCCATGCTGTGAAATTTAGCTATGATGCATTGTTTGAATGTGATGCCAATCAAAGAGCTTTACCAATTGAGAGTTTTAATATATGTATACTGAAACTGTAGTTTGGGGTGATGAATGACTGCCTTTAAACCATAGTGGTACATTTTACTATTTTACAAATCTTTCGAACTAAGTACCGGTTATTTTTCTGATCATTCTTTTATTATTGCAACCAAAAGTCGACTTTGTAGATCCTCCTTATAAGCCCCGGTAAAGTCATTTCCGCCTGACAGAGGGGTCTATTTTTCAATATTTTCCATACGCTTCGCAACTGATGTTGGCGCTTCGCTTTGATGGTCTTTTTGCCTGAAATAAGTTTGAAATTAGCGTTTTTCTGAAAATGAAAACTCAAATTAGTGACTACTCAGATCCTCCTTGTAAGCCTGGGGAAATATTTCTGACTTTGTGAGAGGTACCAAACGATTTTTCAAAATTTTCTGAATGCTTGGTGGCGCTCGGACTAGATACCCTTTTGGACAGAATCACATTTTTAGGGCAGAATACCTGCCCCAAACTGAAATGCTCCCGTACACCTCTGGCAGAAATTATGACCTGGTTGAGGATCTGGAGTAGGGCAAAAAGTCACCTTTCCCCATGAGAGAAACTCCAAGAGGAGTGAAGTTCCCTCCAAAAAAGAGTGAAGTTCGCTCCAAAAGAGTGAAATTCACTAGAGGAAGAGGGAAAATTCACTCTTCCACGAGTGCCTGCAATGTTCGCTCTTTTTTTAAGAGCGATCACTGTGGGCACTCCATCAAGAGTGAAACTTCACTCTTTTTGGAGGGAACTTCACTCTTTTTGGAGGGAACTTCACTCCTTTTGGAGGGAACTTCACTCTTTTTGGAGGGAACTTCACTATTCTTGGAGTGAATTATCACTCTTATGGAGTGAATTTATACTTTTCACTCGATCAAAGAGTGACTAAGTTTACTCTTTTGATTTTAGAGTGTAGTTCAAGGTGATCAAGGTGGTCTAAGTGGTTCGGATGTCGCAGGGTCCGATTTTTTGGACCCGATTTATATGATATCTCAACGTAGGTAGCTTGAATGCCTTTCATGTTTACTTTTTGTGTACATCATTAAGCACTATCAATCTGAAATAAAAAAAAAAAAAAAACAGACTTACTTTCCAGTGACAACGAATCACTAAACCTGTTTGCTTTCTATTTCACAAAAGGTGGGAGGGTATTACTGCCCAAGATTCCAAATCCAAATTGATATTGACCCAGTTCAGAGTTACAGGGGGTTTAAGGGGGTCAGAGGCTATCTTAAAGGTCTGTGTAAGGTACAATCTGGAGGGTTTTAAAGCTATTTATTAATGAAATTTCAAACAATGTTGCAGAGGTCCGTCTCCTCTTCTTAAATAAGAAACCAAGGTACTGACATTTTTATTTTTACTGCAATGAAAGGGGGGGGGGGGGTTACCCCGGGGCTCCTTTCTCTGAAAAAGGGGAAAGCGTAAAGCTTTACCTTATTAACGTGAAACCTTCATTAAACTTACATAGAAGAAAGTTAGCAAATGGACAAATTTTCGAATTATCGAGAGGAACAAATTTTACAAAATATAGAAGCTCAGTTATAGAAGATCAGTTAAAGGATTCGATAGCCTGCATGAAGCTTATCATGCGTTGTAAGCTATTCTACAAGGATCCATGGACCGAAAGTGGAAGGAACTTGTTTTCTTCTGAGTTCCCGAGCTAGATCTGCTGGTGGAAAGTTATCTTCAGTATGTCTTCATTAAGACTGCTTTGGGCTTACAGTCAAAGGATTCAGCGGATTCAGATATCACCACGAGGGCCGAAACACCTTACATTTGAGATTTCTCCGCTACATTGATAGAGAAAGGGAGTTTGAAAGCAGCACCATCCAGGCTTAGCGGAAAGCTGTCATATTTGACGGTGTAACGTGAAAGAGAGGCACGAACACAATAATTGAAGGAGAAAAAAAAAACCCAAGAGGTTATCCACAAAGAGGATGTCCAATTCCCGTAAACACCAAGATCAGTTCCAGGATGTACTTCTGCTGTTTTGAAAGACATTTCAAAGCAAAGGCTTAAAAACTGCTGGTACAATGAAGTGTTGCAGAGAAGTAGGATGTAAGTATATAGTTTAGCCCGAGTTCAGTGCAATGTTGAAGAGAGCTAACCTTCTACATTTGAATTGATGAGGGCACCGTTTACCATTGTATTTAGTATTTAATTCATATTAATAATGGAGTTCACATCTATCCCTAATTTTTTACAAACAAAACCTTGGGTCATTAATTGACCGCACGTTTTAGTCATTTTTCGTTTAACCCATAACTCTCGGTCATATTGGCCCGTTGTGGAAATCTAAATTTCTTTAACACCTTGCAGGGGCGTAGCCAGGATTTCTTGGGGGGGGGGGGGGGCAAAGTTGACTTATCGTCCCCAATCTTGACCGACAGGACTATCTAAGCGGAGCGCCACCATTAGTTGGCGCGGAGCGTACAAGAAAATTTTTGGTTTTAGAAACCCCTTAGATGGTAGGAAACGGCACTTCCCGAATGTTTTATGCTTAATGTTCCCAGCCTGAAAATATGAATCTCATTTCTGAAATTCTCAATTAATGCAAAAAAAAAAAAAAAAATCAGTCTATGAAAAATGTTAATACATGTTTGTAAGCGGAGCACTACCATCGATTGACGCGGGGCGTACCAGGAAATTTTTGGCTTCACGAACCCCTCAGATGGCCGGAAATGGCAATTCCCTAGTGTTCTAATCAAGAATATGTTCAGCCCGACTTCGAATTTTTCTCCGCTTCTTAATTGGAGCACTTGTCAAATATTGAGGGGTTGAACAAACACACTAAAATCAAAAGAGTGAACTTATTCACTCTTTGATAGAGTGAAAAGTGTAAATTCACTCCATTAGAGTGATAATTCACTCCAAGAGGAGTGAAGTTCCCTCCAAAAAGAGTGAAGTTCCCTCCAAAAAGAGTGAAATTCACTAGAGGAAGAGGGAAACTTCACTCTTCCACGAGTGCCTGCAATGATCGCTCTTTTTTTAAGAGCGATCACTGTGGGCAGTCCGTGAAGAGTGAAACTTCGCTCGTTTTAAGGGAATTTCACTCTTTTTGGAGTGAACTTCACTCCTCTTGGAGTGAATTATCACTCTAATGGAGTGAATTTACACTTTTCACTTGATAAAAGAGTGACTAAGTTCATTCTTTTGATTTTAGAGTGTATCTTTAGCCCCCACTTTTCCATTTTTAATCGCCGCCACTGGGGTGCGGCATTTTCTTGAGGGAGCGAAGCGCCCGAGTGAGGAGCCGAGCAATCGAATGGGGAGAGGGTGTGGTTCTCCCCCTCATACCCCAGGGAGATTTTGCAATTTTACATCAAAAGTGAGTGATCTGGTGAACACCTTAGCTGGAATTTTTGGACATTTTCAATCTTGTATCAATGTTTTCCTTATTCCCTCGAAAGTTATGTGGCTGTGAGAGGGTTACTGTACGAGCTAAAGGGGCCCTAGGGCATTGTGTTGCACTGAAACAAAACAGCTACTCATAAGACTTACATTGGCTAAACCGGCGGAATTGACATTTTGCCCTGAAAAACGCCAAAACTCCATTTAAATAAAAAAAAAAAAGGTCTGAGCAAGTAAGAGCAAGCAAGTAGGAGGGAGTATGTGCGAACCCCCTGGCTACGGGCCTGTCTTCCTGGGTGTCCCCCTCCTCTTTTGGAATTTTTTGCTGTCTCGAAGAGCTTAGATGCAATGTGGTGCTATATTTTGTTCTTTTTATACTAGATTCCAGTGTTCTCCACAGGGAGTTTCAGAGGGGCGACACGCCCTCCTAGTGAAATTGGCCGCCCCTCCAAAATAGTTGCCGCTCTCCAAACAATGTAGCTTCCATTTTTAGTTAATTGCTTCATTACACATATACAGATCATAACTGGAAAAATGTGTCTTCCCTCCAGGCTTGGCGCAGGATTTGCCCGACGAAGGGCCACTTTCCGAATGGGGAGGGGTAGGGTGGGTAGCGACCATAAGCCCCTCAGCCAGGATGCCATCCATGTGTTTGTGAGGGAGATTTGAAAAAAACCTGTGCATATAACCTGCCATTGCGAGTCAAATACGACCTTAAATTTGTATGTGCTGGAGGAAGGTATTTCCGCACTGATTTGACCGTGGAAAAGCGGGAGAAAATTTTTTGGGTTAGCCTACACTAAAAAGAATCTGTATTTATTTAAAGCTTATAAAGGTCAATTGTCCCGACATTTGGGCCTTATCGGGTACAACTTATATTGTATTTCCTTCTTCGAGTCCGTACACGGCATGACTGACACAAGAGATTATTAACTAATTTTAGCGAAATGAGATGAAATTCCCGACATGTACATTAATCCATTTATTCTACTTATTAATTTACTGGAAAAGATGGGAAGGGTTTGTACTTTATTAGCTCTAGGTAACGGAACTGAGAAAGAGTGTGCAAAGCGTACAGAACATTTTGTGTTTTATGGCACAAATAACTCTTTTGAAAGCCCAAATAACTAAACCGGCCATGGGAAGGCGACGAATTATTCCCGACAGGGAGCGGGCCATGCCGGCGACCACAAGTTCCGACAACCTTTAGGTCGAGGGGGTGCTGAGAAGGGAATATGAAGGAGCCTAACTATCCAATGTCATTGCAGCCTGGGGCACATTTTGCACAATATCACTAAATATTTTAAAAGCCGGGATGCGCGCTGATAGTGTTCTTTTGAGTCTGAATCGTGAAATTGCAAAGCGCGCGAAAATTTTAGGCTTATAAAAATAGCCTATGTAATCATTAAGAACAAAAAGAAAGAAAAAATAGAAACTATAGGGGTTGTAGACCGTATCGGGGATAACATACATTGTGTCGAAACCACCTGGAATACCCGATAAAATAACAAAATATGCTCCGTGAGTCGTTCACATTGACCCATCGCATGACACACACAAGAGTACAGCAACTAGGCTTTGTGATATGGGATGAAATTATCGCCCTTTACATAACCTGTGTACTGTGCTTACCCGTTACTTGGTAAGGTTGACAGGACTTAGACTCCCTAGATATGTGGAATGGAAGTATTGAAAAAACTGGAGTAAGTCCTATAGCGCGCGTAGCGCGCCGAAAATTTGGGGTTCTTATTAGGGAAATTATCCCTTGAGAGCAAAAAAACAGGTAAACCATCGGGGAGACTAGTCGTCGTCGAGGACTGCATACTTTAACGACAAAGAGCCCCCCCCCCCCCGAAAAACTGTAAAAAATGCTCCCGATTCCCTCCCTCCTCTTGACGTTTATTTTGTTTTTTTATTTATTTATTTATTTTTTTGCTCTCCTTCATTTTTTCAACATCGCCCATCGCGTCCCCAAAATTTCCGTGGGTGGGCACTCTACCCCCCCCCCCCCCCGCTGGCTACGCTGTTGGCACCTTGCAACTAACCGCTGAAGTTCAACCTCAAAGAGTTCATGTATCGCCGGACGTTGTCAGTGAGGAGATTGTTGACATTAAAGTCAACCTTCTTCTTTTCTTAAGTTATGTTTGAAGTTATTAATACTGTTACACTTAGAAGGCATTAAAACCATTAAGTGTACGCTACGCAGGCTTTGATGGTTTGATGGCGAGTTACAGAATACCAAGCAATACAACATCATACTTTTACAGTACATGTACAGAGAGAGTTTAAGAAGAATGTGTATTTTAAAACAAACGCGTAGTCGAAAAATAGTGCTATTGTAGCTGTAGGCTTGGGAATTAACAAAAGTAAAGGAAGAAGAAAAACAAAACGACAAAGAGTCCAAGGAAAAGCTGACGTAAAGTGATTCTGTCTGTTCTACAAAGAGGAAATGTACAGAAGGTATTTAGTTTTACACGGACAACATGTTTGTCTATGAAACGCAGACATCAAGAAGTGAATCACAATTTAAGGGAGTCACTACGGGGACAAATTGACTCGAGTCGGTATAAGGAATGCGATTCCCCCCTTTTTTTTTTCTGTGCAGCAGACGAAATATTGACAGCTCATTTGAATAAAAAGCTTTATGATTATACACTTTTGAAAAACAGTTTCGCCAACACTGATAACACTGAAGGTTGGATTTTCCACAACAATTGTTCTTTAATAGGTTAACTGATGTGTATGTTAGTCCTTACTTTAGTAAACAGACTGTACATTTTCCAGATAAATGAGATATATTACGGAAAATCTTATTCAACTGTACTAATTTGGCATACTTGACAAGTGCCATTGAGTTATAACTCAACTTTTTCAGTGTAGGCTGCTTCAATTACGCCTTTCTCAGTAAAAATGAATGCAGTATCCAATGTGTCACACAGCCATCACACAGTACAAATATGTTCGGTTCTGGTTTAAGCGGTCCTTCCGCTTTAGAATAAGAAAAGCGTGTTTGGTATACCTACATAGAATGAACACCAGTGGCTCATTGTGCGCAGTAAAATTTAAATAATATTTACTCACATCTTCGGACAATAGCGTAAATTCAAAAGATCTGTTCCTCATTAACATGTCTCGGCTAAGTTGCTTTGTCTGAAGAGGGCCCTTAGTTACAAGCAGAAGCAGCTATATGCAGATGTAACAAAATAACCTCTAATAACCTCTACCAAAAAGGTGAATTTACGCGAAACGAGAACCACTTAGGCTTAAACATAAGGATTACACTCTAAAACAGGAACGAGCAACCTTTTGGATGAACGACTGGGGGCGGATAAAAGATATGACAAATTTACCTGGTAGTGGCCTAAACGTACGACCTCCTGCTGATTTTATACCTTCCATTTAGGAGTCTTTCAAAGCATATTTTATTCACAAACATAACCTCAGTATAGTTTTGTGTTGGGTGAGAGAGGAGGCCCACCTAGGTAGCTTACGGACACGCCACTTTTCCAGAGAAGACTGGAGCCTACCCTACAGTAAGTGGTGTGCATGATCCGCTGAGCAGAATACATTGTCCTTACCAGTGGCGTAGCTAGGATTTTTTCCAGGGGGCAAAGGTATGAAATTTCCCCAAAACTTTTCCCGGTCAATGTGTATGTATTTCATATAAAATATGCAAACTTACAAGTATAACAACATTACCATGTCATTTTGTAATATTACCTGCATTTTAATCTTAAAGTATAACACAGAGCAATGGGAAATAACAAAGTATATTATTTTGGTAAACAATATCTGGTTTATTTGTATGTACTAAAGCAGTGGCGTACGCAGGATTTCTCTGAAGGGGGAGGGGCATGCAGTATGGTCTAAGAGGAGGGGTGTCCGGAACTGTTTTAACGTTTTCAAGGAGCCTACATGCAGAATGACAGGAACAGTGTTAAAAGTTGAATCGTGGTGCTTCGTGAGGATAAAACTGAAATTTTTGTGTCTTTACATGCACTCTTATGCCAATTATGCTACCTTACGGAGTAAAACTGGTCATTAAATTTGCACACTTTTAGAAGTCCCAAAAAAGAGCATTGATCGGTATTTGTGGTTTTTCTTGGCCACAAAATGTTATTTTGTCATAAAGATTATCTAAGCGGAGCGCTACCATTGGTTGGCGAGGAGCGTAGCGAAAATTTGGAAAAATCAGACCCCTTAGATGGCCGGAAATAGCATTTTCCAGGCTAATACGAAGAATCTAGCCAGTCGCTTTCTTCTTTTCTCGTTTGCAATAAAATGCTCACTTCAAAATATGTTCGCAAAGTGCAAAGTGATCAGAGAGTTAAGAGATAATTTTACCCCAAATATGTAATTTTGCCCAAAAGACCGAGCGAAGCGCCACCACTGGTTGGCGCGGGGCGTAAAGAAAATTTCGAAAAATCAGACCCTCAGATGGCCAAAATAGCGTATTTATGCTTGTAAAGAGAATCTAAACATGTAGTCTTTCTCATCGATGCCACCAGTGGGAAACAGAGTCTACCCTTTTAAGTAAAAATTGGAATTTGACAGAATTTGCCTTGGTCTATTTGTAGGAATTAAAAAAAAATGGCATCACTGAAAGACCTTGCAGGGACAATCCTTCCCCTTTGAAAATTTTTGAAAAATTGGGTGTCCTTATAAGCAATCTGTTGCCACATATGCTATCTTTTGAAGTAAAATCTGTGTTAATAAAGTTAGACTACGTATTTTTAAGAACAAAGAAAAAATGGCATCTGTGAGGGGGACATGGCGCAATGGTCTCCCCTTCGCACGCCACTAAGGAGGCCTAATAGTGGCTCGATTACACAGGATATCCTGTGAGAAAAGCAGTCTGTTATGTGTAGAAGGTTACAAGGTACTCATTGTCCATTTATTGTTACACTCAAAGTGAGCAGAAAGCTATTTTCCCGAACTAGCTTGTAAGCCTCAATGGATTAGGCTAAGTAACAAAATCTAAGTGTGCCAACGGATCCCGTTAATTCTAATTTCTAGATTAACTTTAAGTTTATAGTTGGCCATGGATTGTTTCAACCCGATCCATCGTTATGTACAAAAAGTAAAATCGTACAGCTACTGCTAGCTTGTAGAAGAACATAACAACCTCGGGGGTCTACGGTAGTGACATCAGTTTTCACATCCTTTTACTGATGAATTCCCAAAGTATCACCTGAATAACAGCCTAGCTTCCTGTGCACTGAAATGCACCTGATCAGAACCCCCGTGCGTATCATACAAGCACAAGAGAACATCCAATCTGCTACGCGACGAGGATATTTCTTAAGAACGCGAATTGGGCCGGTTCATGCGACACTGACGAAATCTGACTGAAATTGTTGCATGAAAATACTAATTATGTATGAGAAATGTCTCACAATTTCTTATTCTAACAAAAATTTTGAGAAATTTTTGTGAAATTTTTGTAATAATAAGAAGATTCATCAAATTTCACCATTTTCATCAAATTTCCCCAAAAATTTTTCCCGGGGGGCAACTTGCCCCCCCTGCCCCCCAGTAGCTACGCCACTGGTTCTTACTGTACGTAAGATTTTTTTCTTGACATTCCTTGATACTTGGAATAATGCAACAACTGATTACCAAACTACTAGTTTTTACAAGAGATCGGCTCAATCTTGTCCTTGTTATGTACAGGTTTTATTGTTATTGATATTATCCTTCTGAAAACAACTCATTGGGAAGCGCAGTAGCAAAGTTATCAGTTTGTACGAATTATCAGGTTCAAGACTCGGCTTTTGATTTGCAAGTAGGGGAATAAAATCTGTCTTGATGCAGCTCTCTGAGAATTGTCATAAAATTACATGTGATGCAAAGTACCGCCGCATTCGTCACCTATCTGTTCACCGTCAGTTTTGAAGCAATGGCGTAGCCAGGGGGGGGGGGGGGCTGGGGGCCTAGGCCCCCAGATTTTCTTCAGCCCTTCCCCCCAGATTTTTTGCGTCCCGATAAAGAAATTTAAAAAATAAAATATTTGAACGGAAATAAGCTTTGAAGTATTTCCTTCAAAACAGTAAAATAAATAAAATGTGTAAAAATGAAAAAAAAAAAACATGCATGAATGTGTGTAAAACACATTTTGTGCGCACGTATGAAATCAAGTTATAACTTTAAAATGCCTACTTTCACTAAATTAGATACCGTTTGTGATCTGCACTGTCGTTTATTGCATTTCAATTCGAAGATGGAACGAAAGTCTCCACGACAAAACTTAGTGTGACTTTGTTTGGTTAAGACCCCTTCTGCCTTTCGGATGGCTGATTGATTTACTGAAAATATGTCAATCTTACACTGGAGACCACTCTTACGCGACCATTCCTATACTTTATCATACACAAAATATGACATAAGCATTTCATTAATTTCGCACATGATCCATACTTCTGCTTTGCGGATCAATTATTTTGAGAGAGCCCAAAATTTTCTTGAACGCTGCCCGCCAACTGATGGTGGCGCTCCGCTTAGATTCAAATATTGCCGCTTTTGCCATCTACATCCTTCTGAAGTTTCCAAATTTTCCCAAGGGAAAAGGAGATACCGGTTCCCTAAGTCTCATCACCCAGGCCACAGATCAGAAGTGCCTAGTTGTGAGGGCCCTAAGAAGTGTGTTTATTATCATTTTTCATAGACTGAATTTTTATTCACGCTGTTTGAGAAGTGGCAGACGTGAGATTCGTATTTCAAGGCTGGGTAAATCCAGCTTAAAACACGTGGGAAGTGCCGTTTCCAGCCATCTGGAGGGTTTGTAAAACCCAAAATTTTCTTGTACGCTCCTCGCCAACCGATGGTGGCGCTCCGCTTGGATAGTCTTGCCGTGCCTGACCCTCAGAAGTACTAGCCACCCCCACTTGTTCCCTAGGCCCCCGAAAAAATCCCATCCTGGCTACGCCACTGTTTTATAGTATAATTCAACGTTCTTTTCAAAGATATACTACACGACTTTGCACCCATAGGCGACCTAAACTTAACAAAGAAATTCAAAAAGGAGAAGTCTTTGGAAAACACGATAAACTATCTGTATCCTCATACCGCCCTCTCACTACACCAGCAACACAAAAAATTCCGCACGTTTGCATATCATAACTGCTTTACCACGAATGACACCAGTATGGAATGACACGTAGAAAGAATTTTACATGATTGACGTACCGTACGTTGTGTTAGGTATTACTTTTTAAATGTAATACAATGGTGGGACTCCATGCTTAAATGGACTTCAAAGAGTTTTTTCGTGAAGCCCATGAAAAATAAGGTCAGATCTTTTTGGATCAACCTCACACCACAGCCCATCTAAATCAAATATATTCCCAAATATCGGAAAAGATTACATGCTAATATTTTTTTTAAGCAAGATGGTTCTCTTTAACCATCGCTATCTCTGCAACTTACCCCTTTGTTGTAAAATCGTCAGTTGTAACACTTGAAAGTTTTACACCTGTATTAACCCGGAAGTTTAAAAACGACTGGTTCATTTACCTGAAAACTGAGATTTTTTGAGCAAAAATATGACTTCGAAAAATGCAAAATATTTAACCAGATGGCTACCGATGATATGTGGAAGTTGAGATTTTTCACACACCATGACTTTAGACCACTTCTGAGAACAATAGATATTCGCCTTATGTTTTCCTTTCTCCCTTCAAAACACCCAATTCAAAATATCCCAGTAGTTCAAGTGGGACCACTTAATTAAATTTTTTGAAGATAACTTTCACATTTTTCATGAAGTTATCTGGAAGACTAGAGTTGATGGTTCTGAGTATGGTGCCTTGAGGTAGTCTGAAAGCTCAAGTTTAGGGTTGCCGTTCTTTTGGCTGAGGTACCACATTGTCCACAAGAAGTCCTTTTAAGTTTCCCTTCATAACAAATGATAGTCTTAAAAATTGATCTAAACAAAGAAATACTTTCACAGTACGTTGGATACTTAACGTATTATTTTGCATTATTTTATTGTACATGTGTATCGGGGAAGTAAGGGCTTATATTTCGATTATTGGATGTATTCACGGAATGCGTGCTCACATGTTAAAACTCTTCTCTTTTAAAACCACATTGGTTACGACTGTCACTAAAATTTAAGTTACAATCGGCATTATTTAGACGCCTGGAATACATTCAGCATGGACAAATGGACCCTTGTCTATATTCGTTAAGTTAGTAATGGAAGAGGGCAGAGTGTAGTTTATTATGTTTTTTTTTTATTTCTCTCGACACAAAGATTTTTCACCAACCTCACATGTGTTTTGTTTCATCCTTGAAACATTGAGATATTGCATTGTCTCATGCATTATCTGATTAAATCAACTGAAAAATTCTGTGTATAAAAAAAAGAAGAAAAAAAATATTTTAAGTTTCCACCAAAGCTACTTTAAAGGATGAAAATTCTGTGAAAGTTACTAAGTTAAACCTTTTAAATGCATTATTACAACATCTCTTTAAAACTTATTTTTAGGAAATGGCTTTCTACGCAAGTGTGTCTCAATTAAGGCGTAATGTTAAAATTAGTTCTGTTTTCATTGATGTTTAATGTTTTTTTATGAAAATTACACACGTATGCTTGATTTTATCATTTTATGGCAACAACTTAACCATACGCAGTTGCCAGTGGGTTAGTTTCCACTGTCAAATTTTATAACGTATTTTGTTGCTGGGAGTATTTCAACAGTATACATCTTACTGACAACTCAGCAGACTACGGGAAGGAAAGATAAGAGGATTAAACAAAGCATATTTAGGTTTGTCCATTATAATATGCCACTTTGCAATAATACACACTTTTGTATCAGGTCACTTCTTTTGAAATACACTTTTGTAATGAGGTTCACCACTTTCGTGATTAATTCCTCCACCTTTGTAATAAGATCACTATACTTTTATAATGCTCATCGACCACTTCTTCAGTTGAGAAAAAGTCTTTAACCATTTTTGTAATCGCCAGTCAATCTCTTTTTTTTTTTAATTTTAGTCTACAGCAAATAAGGACACGGTTTTGATGACTTTTGTTTTTGATGAAAAAAGTATGGGAATTTGGTTTACAATCAGAATATAAGACATTAAAGTTATGACATGATATAGTTGAGTCCGGAGAGTCCGAGTCACCGAGTAACGAGTTCAATGAGTCCAAGTCAACGAGTCATGAGTTCGGAGAGTCGGAGCCAAGAGTTCGGCAATTTTCAACTTTAAAAGACTAGAGTCTGCACTCTCGGATTCAAGTCCATGTACTTTCTCAAAGGAAAAAAAATATCGACCTCTCTGGCAGATTCCTTCAAATGCTGAAATCACGAGTTGTATGAGGACTTTGCATATTTGTCAATGAGAGTAATGGCAGACATTTAAAAGCAGGGACCGATACTGCTTGTTGCTTCACCTGAATATTGGTTCATGCTACACATGTATAAACTGTTGTTATAGAAAGTAGTCATGTCATGGCACTCGAACATGCTAAAAGTTGAAGTCCTTAACATATAAAAAAAATCCTCTTTTAAACTGGTTAAACAAAAAATTAGATGAGCTGAGAAGAGCACCATGCATATCTTCCATGGGGCGGAATTATTCAACGCAAGGGCTATTTTAACGATAGATTCGGGTCAAAGAATGACACTGTCAAAACACCTGGGTTAAATATAACCAGGATCGGTGTTCTCTTTACTCTAACACAATTTTGGTAACATTTTACGCAAATTCTGTTTAAACCAACACACATTCTTGGCTATTGAAGCTAATCTATGGTATCAAACAGGAGTGTTCAAACGTTTGAAACACCGAGCCAAATCAAGTTGCTGGGCGGGGTGAGTACGGAGCTACAGTCAAACAGAATGGTAGAGGTGTATATGGGGGCAGCACCCACAATCACCCCTTTCATCACCCTCCCTTTTATATTGACTAATTGTGTGCATCTAGCCCGACCCAAATGCACTCAAAAAACTGTAGCCTATTATGAACCTACTGGTTGTTGGTTAAACTTGCACCGTGCGATTGCATTGCTATTTTGATGACAAAAATCTCAATTCAGATTTAGATTGCGTTTTCTTTTAGTTATTTTAGGTGAATGAAAATGAAATGAAATGCCTTACGTTACAATACCACATACAAGTCCCCGAAGCAATCGAAAATGAGACAAATCGCAACTGTTTCGATGGTCCAACAGTACGAGGCCGTGGACCATACATCGAATGCAGGTGTCAATTTGCTCACCATTGGTACCACGGGACAGCGATCAGAAACAACCAAGTTAGAGAAAATTAATCGCATTTAACAAAGTCTAGGAAGATTGAAAGGGAGAAGTATATGTTCTTACTGTAAATTTTTAGTACCATAGCTTGAGCGTCATGGAGCAACACGAAAGAGTTTGAAAGATTTTGGTTGTGAGCGACTGATAACGTTTACGCAATGGGTTATTTCTAACCTGATGTTCAAGAAATAGCAAACAACTTATCCTGCTTGTTTTAAGTTCGTTACAGAAAACTGTTGAGACTATTATCTAATAAAAAAACAACACACGAAAGAGATATGTATCGCCGGTTAGAAGGGAAGGTACAGTTTTTCAAAAGATCTCCATCTAAAAAAGAAAACTAAGAGAATGCAAAACTTCCTGGTTTCACACATTCGTGTATCAGCAATGTTGTGTTTCATACGGCAGACAAAACGATGAAGATGCTGTAGATCGAAAGGGTCCATGTAATCGATGTCTTGAATCATTGGCCTTTAATGTGCCGCGTACAAATCAAATGATACCTTAAAAAAGGCAAAAGCCTTTTTCTTTCTTATATCGATCATTAGAAACACTGCCAGGATCGACTGGAGAGGATTACACGGTCGTGCTAACAGCCCTAGTGATAATTATTTCGGAGCGGGATTTAGATTTTTGTTAATGCTTGTGACTTAGGCTATGTAAAATATCCCAAAGTCGTGATTCACTTTGTTGGGTTTGAACAACGGGTGTGTCAAGGAAATCACCCAATTACGATCTTAACACAACATTTGGAGCTGACTGAAGACTCAACATGAATCTGGTGCACAGTTACTGTGATGTTTTGTCTACTTTTAACCTTCCATTTAAAACAGTACAGACAACCTTGAGAGGTTTATAAAGTTAACTGGCAGTTGAGCTTAGTTATAGTTAGATGAAGTTTACCGGCCCAGTTTCCAACCTATTGGTTCATGTCGAGCCGGCCACGGGTTTTTTTTCCAATTGTGGCTCACTGACTTGTTTTCCCTACTCCATTGCTCATGCGGAGCTCAGGCACGACTGCAGTAGGTTCCATTTTTAGAGTCTTTGGTTTGACTCGAACTAATATGAATCGAACTCGGTCCTTCCGCGTGAGAGGCAGTGAAGGACAAATCTCCCAATTTGTTGCCAGACTTTCCCTACTCATCGCCACCTGGAAACTACTGCTAATATGCGTGATGTTCAGCATAAGTTGTAGAGTAGGCTACGATCCAGAGTGCAGTTCAAGCATATTGAAAAACCGGGCTCAAAATCGATGGGCATTGCAGAAGAGAACGCATACAGCTGAAGTATGTACACGGGTCGTTTAGGGCATTGGCGAAAAGCTTCATACGTCCCACGTGCTTGTTCAGTACTGCATGTTATTTGGAAGTTTCTTAAACCAGTCAGTACACCGTCAATACCAGTGGCGGATTTAGGGGGGGGGGGTGACTAGGGTGGCTAGCCACCCCCCTTTTTTGACCAAAAAAAAAAAAAATGATAAAAAGTAGGCATTGCTTTCACATGCTACCGTCTTCCTATTATTATTTCCTATGGAACGCGAACAACAATTTTAAAAGTACATGTTTTAATGTTAAATACAGCAACACCAAAGACTAATTTAATTCAGACAGTCTGGTACGAACATAGAATAGAGCTTGAAGGTGCAACCGTATTACTTTAATGCTTCCCAAAAGTGTAGACAAATTGCTATGATCACACACAAGCGAGTCATTATTACGCGTAACGTTAGGTTGTGGATGTTTACCGCATACTTCATTGCTAGCATATATATGATACAGAAATACCAAAATTAATTAGATTATACATGAAACAATGGAAATTCCCCCGAAGAAAAAAGGTGTTGTAAGCAACAGACTTTGGATAGTTTTGTAGTTAACAAGGATGTACGGCAGAATGAAGAAGACCCTCTCGAAAGTGAAAGGCTAAACCAAGGGTGCGCTGGGCCTATGATCGTAGAAAACATTTATGAGGAATGTCAACGTCGCTTCAACCTCCAGAAACGCATAATGCACCGCAACTGGCTGCATCTGGTAAATGCAACTGTAGCTCAATATGGGAGCCCCGTGCATACGGCTTTATCTTCGAATGATATTTCCCAAGTCATTCACACATCTGAACTGCTAAAAGATGCAAGAAAAGTGGAAATCATGAATAATTGCTCGAAACCCGACTCCTTACACACACTTCATAGTCGACAGTTTAAGGGAGGCAAACGTGTAGCATTCCAGCGGAGATGGATTGAGCAGCGTAGATGGCTTGCATACAACAGTCATCCCGATTTCTTAAGGGCGTGGTGTCTATCATGTGTTTTATTTCTAAGTAAAGACGAAAAACAACAGTTGGGGGCTTTTGTGAACGCGCCATTTACGAACTATAATAAATCAAAGGAACTTCTGGACAACCATGAGAAAAAAGATTACCATAAGCTTAGTCTTGAACATTAGACATGGTTTTTAAATATTTGCGAAATACTTATTTTTTCTGAAATATTCAAAACCCAAATCCTAGCCACCCCCAGTTTTAAAACCCTAGATCCGCCACTGAAAACGTACAGTATTTAAAGAATAACACAGTACAAAAGGAGCACAAACTTTACAGAAAAGTTCTGTTAATGAGTTTCCCGATTTTTTTGAATATCCTATTTACATCTATTATCTCTTTGTAGCATTTCATCTCTAACGGAACGAACTGCATCTTAGTAAAAAGAGCGTTTGTAATTCAAAATTTGAAAAGGGCCTTTTTACACAGAGTAAATTCAGTATTTCCTTCAAATGATAACGAGCGAACAAATGAAAAGTCCAGCGTTCGTTCAGCACTGTTTTGTTGTAATTCAAGCTTCCATATAAGCTTAGTCTTGAACAGTGAACATGGTTTTTAAATATTTGCGAAATACTTATTTTTTCTGAAATATTCAAAACAATATTTCCTAGCCACCCCCATTTTTAAAACCCTAGATCCGCCACTGTCAACATTTTCAGCGTACCAGAATTTATGGTGGCGCTACACTAAGATAGTAAACTTTACCCCCTTCAAAAGTATCTGGCCTCCCATAGCCCCCTTCCCACGAAAAAAAGAATCCACTGCCTGTAACTCAGGCCAAGAGAAGTCATTAATTTGACTTGAAATTTCAGGCAATAATATCCTCGCTCCTTTGTGTAGAAGATAGGGCTAAATATCCTATTAAATGAGATTTGGTGTTATTCTCTGGCCATATCTAGTACAAAAATGGTACTTTGGTCTTTTGCTGCACAAAACCGCCCATTGGAGAGATATGCTCTAATAAAATGGCTGCCTTTCCAGCACAACAGCTCTAAAACGTTACAAGTAAGTTAATGCAAGAATGATGTCAATGACGTCAACTCTAGGACCAAACTAGACATCATTTTGCGTTTATCTTTTTTTGACTGGGAAACTTCAGTTTGCGCCCGACAAAGTATTTTTGAATGCTGCCGCGTATAACATGTCGGTGAGGGGATGTAACCGCTTGGCGTTTCCACCTCATAATTCCTGAGCGTGGCACTGATAAACAGTCATAAAATGTTTTTACCTGTTTGCTTATTATGGACAGGGTGTGTGGATTAAAATTTGAAGATTACAGTTGATGTTAACTTATCATATTAATCTTAAAATGCGACATGACGTGATACATTATTGGCTGCCATAGGACCTGCTTACTCTCTAAAATCAAAAGAGTGAACTTAGTCACTCTTTGATAGAGTGAAAAGTGTTAATTCACTCTATTAGAATAATAATTCACTACAAGAAGATTGAAATTCACTCCAAAAAGAGCAAAATTACCTTAAAACGAGCGAAGTTTCACTCTTGATGGAGTGCCTACAGTGATCACTGTTAAAAATAGAGTGACCATTGCAGACACTCGTGGAAGAGTGAATTTTCCCTCTTCCTGTAGTTAATTTCACTCTTTTTGGAGTGTGTTTCACTCCTCTTGGAGTGAATTATCACTCTAATAGAGTGAAGTTACACTTTTCACTCTATCAGAGAGTGAATAAGTTCACTCTTTCATATTTAGAGTGTAGACAATATGGATCAAAGCCCGTTAAGGAATTGTTTATTACAATAATTATAATTCAAAACAAACAAATTTCCATATAAGCCTAAATGTTACAGCATGTGTAACCTCTGTCGAGTCTTTCCGGCGAAATTTTGTACCCTTCCCCCTCCCTCTGGAAGCACACCGGTTGTTACCTCCTCTGTTTTATACTCCTTGGAATCGCTACACCGGAAAGCCTCTGGACAAAGTTAATTTTATGCACAAATTGCTTAGCTAAGACCTTAAAATCTACTACCAAATCGGTAGTAATTAAGGGAACCAATCAGAGAGTCTCTTGCTTTTAGGAGTTCATGAATATGCATAACTTCACCATGCCTACGATGTCATGCGAACATGGCGTGTAGCAAGCGGGATGACTTGATCTTAATTGTACAAAATTCAGCAGCTCAACTTGGTGTAGACAAGACTTCATAAATATATGTTGAATTAAATATTTGACTATTCAAAGATACATATATTAAGACTTTGTCCAAAGGCTTTGAGGCCACTACGGAGCAGTACGGTATCGTAATAGCGTGTAACGTTAGGGTGAAATAAAACAAGAAAGACAATTGTTGGCCGAAAAGCCTTGACAAAGGCTTAAGCAAGTGCAGCGGGCAGTCTGTCACAGCCATGGCCGTATATGGGACCTTTTTCAACAAAGTGAAAAGTTAGTTAATTAGAAAATTTGTTAATAAAATGTACAACGATCATTGAATGAAACAGTTTTGCATATATCCTTTAATCATGGGAAAATCAATACAACGAAACTGAAAACATGCTAAATTCTTTTGACTCTATTGCGACTCTTGGCAAAGTTCAGTAAATATTGGATAAATAAAATTGTGTGTGTGACTGAACCAGTGCCAGAAGAATGATTTTACTCCTACTACGAGGTGGGTTTAAATGAATTTTCAGATAGATTTATGACAAGACATTCTCGCCCGTATCATCACAGTATTGAAAAACGAATAACCCGGTTTTCATAAAAATTGCCCGAATTTGGCTCTAGAGGCGGGATAGCTGACACACTTTGGACACTGCACATGAACACTCTCCCGACTGTCGGTGTAATTAATTTTGCAATTGGAAAGGTCTTAGAGTTTTCAACTTTCGCCCAAATATTTTGCCATTAGTGGCAAAGTTTTTGTAAGATCACAGAATTAGGTGGGCGTGATGAAGAACAACTTTTTTACAAGCTACCACCATATATTGCAGCTGAAAATTTTACATTGAATATATAGTTATAGATTTCTGTTTTGGGCAAAGATTTGAAAGTATAAAATTAATCCAACTCAAAAAATAGCCTTTTGCGCTGCCCGGATATGTACCGTACTGAATTTGGAATCTTGTTGATTTTTCAAAACACTTTCACCACGACTATGACTTTTTATCTTTTTTTTTTTTTCATGCATGATAGCTAATTAAGACTCGGGACGCTTACCATGCTACTTATTAAAACGCAAGTAGCTGTCCGATTTTTTCCAAATTCTTCCCGGGATCGCTTTTTTTTTTTCAAATTTCTTGCCAAATTTTTAAGATTTTGCGGGAAATTTTGCCTTCCCGCCTCGTACGCCCATAATCTCTGGCGGCTAAAGCACCAAAGTCTGCCCGATTATGCAAGGTCTTGGCCAGTACGTGGGTTGGGGTGCATTCCCGTGAGCACCTGTCCCTTACAGCCATGCTCACAGCCGTGATCATGTTATGCCATGTCCGTCTTTGTAAAATCTGTGACAATATGGCCCAGGTCACCGTTTAAACTTACAACACATAATCCGCAGAAGTTACGATTACACAAACACGAACAAGTGAATAAAATTTGCCCGTTATTTTTAATATATGTTGGGCTCATTTACCGTGATTCTCTAGAGCATTGAAGAATTTAGACTCTTCCATGTCGACAAAGTATTTTGGAATACTGCCACCTATTACACGTGGAATTTTCATATAAACATAAAAGTTCCTCCTCATGCATGTTGTTCCACCTGTTCTATCTTTTAAGCAATCTGCATCTGTGCACCTGTTCATGTGGCGGACTACGATCAAAATTGTAGTACATGTTAATTGTACGGAAATTCACGGGCCAATTGAAGTGTGTACAGCCAGTTGATCGGTGGCCACTTGAGACTGAGAGTCATTATGTTCAAAACTGACACAGAAATAAGCGTAATGGATGGTTAAAGAGAATCTTTAAAGCTTTTGATGGTATGCCAATTGGTTTATTTGGATTTTATCTCTTGATTAAATTTCATCAGCTGAACGGAATACGTTAAGTGCTGTTCAACAAAAAGGTATTTTTTAACGTTAAATTAGGTCTTCAAAATAGTCAGACAATCGGCCATACTCAAAACATTAATATCGTCTGCTATGATCAGGGAGTTAAATGATAAACAGTGCTCCGACCTTTTACTCTAAGTTAGGCTAAGGATTACAAAAACGGTACTTTGGTCTTTTGCTATACACAAAACGGCCCATTGGAGAGATATACTCTAATAAAATGGTTGCCTTACCAGCACAACAACTCTAAAATGTTACAAGTAAATTCATGCAAGAATGACGTCAATGACGTCAACTCTAGGACCAAACTAGACATCATTTTGCGTTTTGCGTTTATCTATTTTTGACTGGGAAACTTCAGTTTGCGCTCGACAAAGTATTTTTGAATGCTGCCGCGTATACATGTCGGTGAGGGGATGTAACCGCTTGGCGTTTCCACCTCATAATTCCTGAGCGTGGCACTGATAAACAGTCATAAAATGTTTTTACCTGTTTGCTTATTATGGACAGGGTGTGTGGATTAAAATTTGAAGATTACAGTTGATGTAAACTTATCATATTAATCTTAAAATGCGACATGACGTGATACATTATTGGCTGCCATAGGTCCTGCGTAGACAATATGGGTCAAAGCCAGTTAAAAAATTGTTTATAACAATAATTATAACTCAGAATAAACAAATTTCCATATGAGTCTAAATGCTACAGCAAGTGTAGCCTTTGTCGACTCTTTCCGGCGAAATTTTGTACCCTCCCCTTACCACTGGAAACACACCACACTCTTTAAACGTTGGGTAAAATATCCGTTGGTTAAAGAAGTTTATGAAATGTGTTGGTTAAACTTTCCCCAACTTTGGGGCTAATTGGTGCAATGTTTAAACGCTGGGCAAAGTTTTTGTTGAGTAAAAGTAATTGCTTAAGTGTTGGTCAATCTTTGCTCACATAATGGTTAAAATTTCCCCTTCCATGCACGCGTATACTGTTATACCCAACTGACTGGTCAAAATGACGATAAGATTTTATTCTACAGTTGAGCATATTTTCCCTTTACCCACTTGTTGGGTAACTTTTTGCCAATTTGTTGGGTAGCCTATATTGTTGATTGCAGTGTTGTCACCAAACAACAGTTCACTTGACCCGATTTGTTTCACAATTCTTCTCATAATCAGACCATGGTACCATAATCTGAAAATTCTCTTTGGCATCTTTTATATTGGCCAAACAGCTAAACTCGTACATTACTTTAGACCATGAAATCGATCTCTATTTCCATAAAATTCTTTAAACAGTACTACGAACTAGAACACATTTGTATGAGATTCCATGATTCGTATTTGGCGCAAAACTGCTATCCAATGAGAGGTCAGGATCTGGGATATTCTCTTTCACGTCCGAATGAGCGTTTATATATTATTATTTGAAACATTTCGGCATAACAAGAAACCTGTCTCATAACCATGGTAACAGTGTATGAGAGCTACGGACCAGTTAATTCCCTTGTGTTCACATTTATGCATTGATGAAAGTACAAGACTTCATCACATCATTAACACACATCATTTTACAGTGCCTTTTAAAAGTACAGTGCCTTTTAAAAATGATAGCTTTGGACGTACCTATACAAAATTCAGTGACAAACCAAATAGGTTATTAAGCCAGGGTTTTTTAACCGGGACCGATGGGTTGCCATAACCAGGGAGCTGCAGTGGCAGCTCCCTGCCATAACCTACAACCTAACATGTAAAGAAAGCACCAACGTTTAAGGAAAAGATGATTAACATATAACCAACATTTGGTTAATGCATTTGCCCAACAGCTTAATAAAAGAAGTGCCCAACAAGTGGGTATGTTTTAAAATGCTAATTTACCAAACAGTTGGGTAATCTCCTGCCCAAAAGTTGGGTTCAAACTTTACCAAATTTGGTTGGTTAAAGTTTTGCCCAACTGTTTAGGTTGTTGAATAGATGCCCAGTGTTGGTCAAAAAGTTGGGCAAAATTTGCCCAATTTTTTTAAGAGAGCAGTTGTTACCTTCTCCCTTTTACACCCCCTGGAATCGCTACACCGAAAAGCTTCTCGACAAAGTTAATTTTATGAACAAACTGCTTACCTAAAACCTTTAAAAATCTACTACCAAATGGGTAGTAATTAAGGGAACCAATCAGACAGTCTCTTGTTTTTAGGAGTTCATGAATATGCATTACTTCACCATGCCTACGATTTCATGCGAACATGACGTGTAGCAAGCGGGATAATTTGATTTTTAATAGTACAAAATTCCTCAGCTCAACTTGGTGTAGACACGACTTCATTAAAATCAGCAGCTTAAAGCCATTTTGTCCATTTAAGAAGTATGTACTTACGCCTACAGATTGCTATGTAGCATTATATGTGCACAGAAAATCTTGGCGTAACTTCAGTGGCATGAGCTTTACATGGAATGCTTACGACGTTCTGAGTTACGGCTGTTCGAGCAAGCCTTTACAATCGCTTGAAAGGAGTTCTTCACAGTGCCTCATCCACGTACTTAAGGAACCAGCAATATAGAAGGAATGGCTTCTTTTTTTCGCCACAGACAAATTACAGAAATATCTGTGTTCATAGGCGTACGAGGCGGGGGGGGGGCAGACTGTCCCCCCCCCCCCCCAAATTTTCTCAAGACCTAAAATTCGGGCAGGGATCTGGAAAAATACGGCAGCCGTTTGAGTCTTAAAACCTGGTTTGTTTCTACTTACACAGAAAACTCCTAGGCGCGCCCGAATTCCTTCAAACACTTGGCCGAAAAAATAATAAAAAAGCATCATAGTCACGGTACAATTTTCATGAAAACTCTAAAAGATACCAAAATTCGCGACACATTCGGGCAGCTTATGAAAAAACAATTTATCTTCAGCCTCACTTCATATTCTTGCGCAAACCTTTGCCCGAAATCACACAATATATTCGGGCAAAAGTTGCAAGAGAGTTCTGGGTAAATAGTCTGTTCTAAAGTAAAGCATGATTGTCATTGTCTGCAGCGGGCACTAAAGCCAGCGAATACAGAGTATAATATGCTTTTGCCTTTTTAGCATATGTTTTCGTCACAGCACAATTTTTGTTCACAAAACATTCCAATTTGTATTTGTTCATAGGCGTAGGTCCCGGGGGGGGGGGTATATTCCCCCAGTATTTGACTAGGGGGTGGTCAATGAAATCATCCCCCCAATGTTCAGTCTACAGATACGTGTTTTATTACTGACAAGTAAGCTACATTTATTCTCCCCTCATGATTAACATGACTCACGTTGTTCACCTACGTGTGTATTATATAATGCTGTCTATGTAGGCTACGTTACATCGGAAGGTTTCCAAACTTTTTACATCATTTTCAAAACGTTTCGAGCCATGAAAGTCACATACTTAAAGTTTCTGTCATTTAAGCTGGGTACTCACTAGTCTCCCATCTTCGCTGAAATACTCCAGATCGGTCCCATATGATTCGTTTAACCTTGGCGGGCTTCTACCTACCGGAGACGTGCCTGCCCGACGGAGAAGAATTACACTGTGCAGGCTAGTTGTTTTAGCTGCAATCGTCACACCTGCGCCCAAGGTTACCAAGAGATGCGACCGTTTGGCTGTACCGCTTTGATGTACCAAATGATAGCTTCATCAATTTTGAGAAGATCACTTACACACGTGTTATGGTCTTCGAACTCAAATTTTTGTTACCGGGGATAACCCTGAGTTGATACTGCCTTTTAACGGTACATCTTAACGGTACATCCTTGCTCTAGAATTGTTCAATTTCAGTCCTCCAGTGCGACTTGATAAAGAGTTTTGCGCTCAAAAGAGCCTTTCCGAAGCGTATAAACATGTCAATACCCTACAACATTACCTCTGTATCTTACCCCTTAAAGCAGTCTTCCTGGGGCCTCTGAGACGTTAAAACCCAGGAGCTTCCGGGGGCTTCGCCCCCTGCACCCCCACCTGGGTCCCACCTTTTAGGGGCTTCGCGCTGCCCGTGCACGCTTCGCGTGCAGACATCATCCCTGCTAAAACACACGGGATCCTTGTAAAGTTCGACGAAACTTATATTTAATAGGCAGCCGGAATGCGATGCAATGCCATCCTCCCTCGAAGTTGAGAAGCCTTGGGATTTTCGAAGGGTTTCTGAAGTTTTTCAATTTTCGAAATTATATTGATGATAATCTCATGCTGCATGACGTAAAACAGTTTGTAGAGCGCGCAAAAAAAACTCATTTTCCAATGATTATAGCTTATTTAATTATCAGTTTGTAAATAGTTTGCATTTATATTTCTGCCAGTTTTGTTTTTGTTTGTATGTGCCGTTTCAATGCACTTAAAAAGCACCCATAGCTTAATGAAGTCATCCAATGATAGTTGTACATTTAATCTGGGAGTTTTTGAAGATTTGCTCATTTTTAGTGAAAATTTTATTGCAAACGAAAATTCAAAATATCGAAGGCTTTGATTGTGGTTATTAGCCTAGAAAAGGTCATTTCCGGCTGCCTGAGTGGTTGCGATTTTTCAAAATTTTCTGTACGCTCCGCGCCAACCGATGGTGGCGATCCGCTTAGATAGTCTTTCGGGCGGAATTACATTTCTCGGGCAGAGAACCCTCTGCCCCCCAAACTGAAATGCTCCCGTGCGCCTATGTCCGTGTTGTTTGTAGGAATCACTTGGGTGAGTTGCTTCGAACGTGACTGTATGTAGGGGTACAGGAGGCATAAGTTAAGCCTACTGTAAACACTAGTAAGAAGATACTAAAAGTAAGACTAAAATCCCACGCTGTTTCAACTATTTTCGTTTACGAAAATGAACCGCTAACACAATCTCATCTAATATGTGCTGTGAGGTATTCGGCTCATGAAAGTGCAACAGAAACATAAAAGATGTGCTACATCACACTTCGTTTGCAACGACAACAACATCGCAAAGGCTTTCGTTATTTTTAGCTTAGGCCTAGCGGCGTTACGTATGCACACTCGCACTCTGCCGTATGAGTGAATGCCAATCTGGCCAGAACTGATCACTCAGGGAAAGTGAAACCATGACGTAATGGTCTCATCGACCAACTCAGAAAAAAAAATTAAAGTTTGCTTTCAGTTTTCTCCGAGGTCAAAACATTTTGAAGCTAAAGCTGTAAAGGACGTTTCACAATATTTTTTTTTTAACATCCTGAAATGGTTTTCATAAGCCTATGGATTATTCTTTTAACAATCGTGGGATTTCCTCTGACATTTGTCATATTAAATCAATTGTTTTAGCAGTTTAACAATTTGAATATCTTTAGAACTTCCCTACAAATCGTCGAAGCCCCACCGCCAATTGAGTCATATATCAACGAAGGTTGTCACTGATTTAATTGTTGTCATTAAAATCTTGCCTTTCTTTTCTCCTAATGAGCTTTTAAAGTTAATTGTTACACTTTGGAAGTTTTTAAAGCACTCATTGTAAGCTACTCAGGATTTAATATTGACGATATAGAATGCCGAACAATATGTCAAAGTAGCAATTTATACAGATACAGAGAGAAACGAGGAAGGAATATATATTTAAATACAAGTTGAGCGCTATTAAAAAAAAAGATGACAGTAATTGAAGCCTTTGTTCTCTCTCAGTTCTAAAGATTTAAAATAACTTTAAGGCAGATATTACACTGAAACGAATAAGAATCGGATTCCGATCCAATTTTTGTGCCTTTTGTCAAAATATTCTCCATCTCTGATTGGGAAAAGCAAAAATTTGCCAACATGTGTAAATAATATATGAGTTATACCGCATGACATGGGAAAATAAGCTTATGCTTATTAATCCGTGATGTCACATCGATAGACAGATTTGAGCGAAATACACCGTCCGAAAGAAATGTATGACGGTGTGACGTCACGAAAAACAGTAAGTTTTGGTTTGCAAAGGCATCGAATGCAACTTATATATTTTTGCTAGTTGACATATTTTTACTCTTCTCGACCAGAGATGGAGCAGTTTTAACAAAAAACAGAAAAATCGGATCTGAATCCGATCCGAATTCGTTGTAACTACATTAAAACGAAAACGCGGCTTAAAACAGTCAGCATAAATCTACTCGAAGTTTAAAGTAAGTGAGCAGTCAGGCGACCGATTCGTCACAAATCCAGCTCCTTTAGATTGAAACCCAATATCCTAAATCTTACGAATTAGGGGAGTGCTTGGTGAAAAACATAAGGCGAAGGAGATATTAAGAGAGAGCGTCGGAAAGAGTTTTTACCAGATCTACAATAGGGAAATATACAGAATTGGATGTATTTCGTGTTTCTTGGATAAAATATCCCATTATTTGTGTAAACATAACAGTAGGAGAATATTTCGCAAATTTCGATGAAGTACATAGACATGGGTAAGGTAAATGTGACCGAAGCGATCCCAAGTCAGTAAATCATCTCGAAGTTTAATGGAGACTTCATTTCTCCCGTTCCGGCGTTGGTTTACCCCAGAACTTTTTCGAGAAATGAAGTCCACAGTGTTTGTCCTTTGACTTTACAAGTTATTGGTGGTAATGAGTGTGAGACAAGAAGTGATCGGTGACCGTCTTCCTGTTCACGTTGGGACAAGAGTGGAGAGGTCATATTGTTCCGGTCGTCCTTTCACCCTATCCCGATAACAAACCAAAATTGCCTGACGAGGAGTTTTTAGACTTTTAAAGTACTGCATACTTTCGCCACATGCGTCTAAGGAACGTTTTTCAACAGTATGCTTTAGTCGAGATTACAGAACATTCCAAAACAACCGCCATTATAAGAACTGTTTTATTATTCTGATGGGGGAGAACACTCTTTCCCCATGTAGGTGTAGCTTCGCCAGTTCGTTCCACCAAATAAACCACTCCGAGAGGACGCTGAAAGTGCGCTCATACTAGACCTTAGGCCAGCTTCTGTAGTGACTGTTGACAGTAGCAGCTACATCCAGGATTAGGGGAGACTGGGGTTACTTGAGCCACTTTTTCCATTGGGACCATTTGAAAAAAAACTGAGAATAGAAACGTTTGAAGCCGATGTGGGGTACGTACACTATAAAAAAAAATTGTCTAACTTGTGATCATAGTACATAAGGTTAATTAATTACTATTAGTTAGTAACAGCCTTCAAAACTGTGAAAACAAAATGGCTCAACCTATCTTGCCCGTAGGTTAATTTGAGCCAGCAAAGTAGGTAAGTCGACCCCCCACAGGTAAGTTGAGTCACTAACATACTAAACGCCTACACGGTTAGTGGAGGGGGTAAACTTGAACAGGGACTCTGGACTGACATGTCGGAACATTCAACTTTATTTAATTCAAGACACAAGACTCACATATATATTCTAACAAGAAACACAGATTCGTAAATAGTGGATAATAGGCGGTGGAAGCGGGGGGGGGGGGGGGGGGGGGGTGGCCCCCAATAATTTTTTATGAGATTTTGGGGGCATGCCCCCCCCCCCATAGCTGAATGTCGCAACATAAACTTTTCAAAAGTAATCAAACAAATTTAAGTTGCTTTTATTACATTTCGGCTATTCTTTGGCTCAAATATTACTTTACAGAGTGCAAAAGTTGCAAAGCTTCCGGGGGCTTCGCCCCCTGGACCCCCACATTAACGCTAAACCTGTAGGAGAATTTATTTTCGCCCTTCACACATTTGCAGGGTATGCTGCAGTTGTGCCCCACTCTGAATTTCGGAATAAATTCAGGTAGACTGTGACAAGCTTCATATCTTCGGAATCTCTTGACTTTTTACTTGTCGGGTTTCAGGATGGATAATTTTCTAACAGATTTGGAGTGGCTAAAATTGGCTACCTTGATGTGGATTAGAGTGTGCTCCTAGTACAGGGCATGTTTCTACCTCATGTGGGGATTTTTTTCAATTCCTGGGGATGCACAAAATCGTTCCAAATCATATTTTGTGTGGTGGGTAGCATATTTGCTCAAAAAGCTATGACCCTTACTTCACAGATAATCACAACACAATGCCCGAAATTGTAGAATATCCAAATTCTTTCAAGCATTTGTCCGAAAATGGAAAAGTATCATAGTAAGGGTAACATAGTTACGAAAATTTAAGAGATAAAAAAATCCCTACACATTTGGGAAGCCTGTGGCTTAAGAGAGACAATTATTCTTGAGACTGTTTTTAAATCTTAAACCCGAAATCACTGATTATATTAATAGCTTCAAATCTTTGCCGAAAAACAGAAGACGCTATATTTAAAGTGCAATTTCCATGGAAAATTAAAAAAGATCTGCGATACACTTGGGTAGAATGTGAAAAAAGGTTTTCATCATCCCAACTTCACACTGAAGTCTTGCAAAAATTTGCCCGAAATGGTCAAATAGTCGGGCAAAGGTTAAAAGAATGCTGGGACGTTTTCAATTGCCAAATTAATTTAACGGATAGACAGGAGGTATTCAGGTGCCCAAAAGTTTGTCATCTATCCTGCTCTAGAGCCTTATATGGGCAGTGGTTATGAGAATCGGGTAATTTGTTTTTCGATACTTTAATGATGCAGGGTGAGAATGTCTTCCCGTAAGTCTGCTTGAAAATTCATTTCAACACACCTTGTAACGTGACAATTAGGCTGTCAATAAGTGTTACTAACAGAAGAAAAATCATCTACTTCATTTCATCCAATGATAGTGGTACATTTTATCTGATTCTTCTGATCAAAAGAGCGACTGCTAAGATCCCCATAGGCCTAATTTTTTCAAAAATAAAGTCATATATAGTCGGAAGTTCGGGTACACAATTTTTTCAATATATATTGAATCATGGAAGTCATTAGCATGTTTTCAATTCCGGTTTATAGTTTCCCCCTAAAATATGCGGGACCATTTCATCGATTGGTAGCGATACATTTTATCTGGTAATTTTCTGATCAAATAGCGACTGCTTAGATCCCCCTATAAGACTGGGAAATGTCATTTTCGACTGTCTCATGGGTCCCATTTTTCAAAATTTTCTGTTCGCTTCGCGCCAACCAGTGGTGAGGCTCCTCGCAGAAAGTCTTCCTAGCAGCATTTTAGTTTCAAGTGAACATTTTTGTGCAAACAGAACTTCGAATTAGCGACTTCTAAGACCTCCTATGAGCGCAGGAAATGACATTTTTGACTGTCCGAAGTCATCAGATTTTTCAAAATTTTCTGTCCGTTTCGCCCCAACTGATGATGGTGCTCCAATTAGATTGCTTCATGGCAAAATTTAAGTTTCAAGTGATCATTTTTTACAAAAGGAAACTCAAAATAGCGACTGCTTAGGTCCCCATATTAGCCCGGGAAATGCCATTTTCAACTGTCTGAGGGGTCGGATATTTTAAAAAGTTTTGTACGCTTCGCGCCAACTAATGGTGGCGCTCCGCTTAGTCTTCCTGGCTGAATTTTAGTTTGCAACGAACGTACGTTTATCTGCAATTGAAACTTAAAAAAAAAAAAAAAACAGAATGCTTGAATCCCCTTTAAAAGCCTGGGAAATGTCATTTTTGACTATCTGAGAGGTACAAATTTTCAAATTTCTGGACGCTCCGCGCCGACCAGTGATGGCGCTCCGCTTTGACTGTCTTACGGGCAGAATTACATTTTACGGGCAAAAATCTTCTACCCCAAATCTGAAATGCCCCCCTACGCCTCTGGAAATACCTTACTCAGGCGTGCACTTGAACAGCTGCTTGCAACATTCAGCAGGATTCCGGATTTGCAATCCTAGAATATATAGTCAAGTTGAGTAATGAACTGAGCTAATCAGTATCTCAAAAGTGTGTTTTAATCTTAGAAAAATCACAATTTTTTTTCTCACCAGAATAAGGGACAATTTAACCTGGCAAATGTCATTTCCAGCCATTTGGGGGTTTTAAAATCCAAAATTTTCTTTGTTCGCTCCGCGCCAACTGATGATGGCGCTACGCTTAGATAGTAAACTCCAGCCAAACCCTACGAAAGTATCCAGCCTTCCCTCCATGATCCCCTACCACAGCTTTGCCCCCTGAACCCCACCATGGGCCCTTAAGCGGTCCCCTGTTCCCCACGCCGATGGGTTTTGTGCTTCGCGTAAAACCGGACGCCTTACGGCGTCATCATTTTGTCGGCTCCCGAAAACTTGTGGCCCCCCAATAAAAAACATCTTCCGCCGCCTATGGTGGATGTTCAGAAACACTCTAGGTGGTGTGTTACGCAAACTAATAATCTTCGCCTCTTTATTGCGTTTCCCCTTTTTAGATGGAGAACATCAGTTGCCATCTAACGTCATATAGTACCATTTTACATTCGATTAATATACTTGAACAGTAAGTCACTGCATGCATGGGTCTATTCATTGTATGGATACTAATCCTGTCATTTAGCCTATCCGGCTGTCTGTGAATTCAAAAGCCATGAGAATGGTGGTTTGTTCATAGGCTTGTACACAGTGCTTGGGGATCTACTTGTGGCACTTCTTAACCTTTCTGGAAAGTCCCGAATAACTACGGTTCCTTAACACTTTATCGAAAGGGGGGCAGAGAAGTGGGCGATATTGGCAAATTGTTGGTCCGTCTGCAAATTGACTATGTGTCTGCTGCGACAATGATCGTCAGAAACGACCAAGCCCTTCAGCAATTCGGGAAAAGAGAGTGCCCCCGTAGTAGAGACGCGACCGGTGACTGAGTCTCCAATTCCCAATGAAAAAATGTGACCTAATTTTATAAGCAAATCGGTTACAGGCAGCATTCAGGTAACTCTCTTATTCGTCATAAATGAAAAGAAACCCTAAATTTCAAACTGGTTTGAAAGGTGACAAATATAGCGCCAGAATAGCACCTACCAGCATTTGAATATTCAAAAGTGTTTAACCCCCCCCCCCATCCCCTCAGACCTCTCCCCAGGTCAGTCGCATTTACCAGATCTGTTGGCAGAACAACATCATCCCCCCGCCCTCAAAAATAAAAAAAGATAAATTTTTGCTTCGTCTTTGTCTATGTCATAACAAATGTTTTTCAGCCTTTGAGACAACCACTGTTATTACACATTACATTATATGGTATAGATTGGACTAATTATGGGGTATGATGAGCCGCCAATGGGTTATGTAGAGCAGACTCAACTTGTAACACACTGATAGGCTCAGCTTGCCCCACAGTGGACTGTCTAGTTAAGCGTCCCACATGACGATAGAATGTGAAATCTCACATTGATGAAGTTTTACTGATTTGCGATGATTACCCCTAACTGACATAATATCAAAAGATCGGGTTATTACCCGTGTGAAGTAAAGGCACAGACGACTTAACATTATTGAAAAATTACTTTCAACATGAAAATTCAAGATTTCGCCGCTCATTGTCTTGCCTCAAGTGTTATTCTACCATGTATGTCGTACAAAGGGTAATAGTGTTGCCTTCTTTCATAGAGGGTGCAACGTAATATTCTTCAAGTTATTCTTCTTGTAGATAATGGGGGTGACTCAACTTACTCGCCGGCTCAACTAACCCCAGTCTCCCCTACCTACTAGTCTCGGAGATATCTACAAGATTATTATTCGCTTCACCAATACATCAGCCCTGTGTTCGTGGGACAGCAGCTGGTAGCCCAGTAACTATTACTCAGGACTGGGCTGTTGTGTGCGGAAGAAATACCAGTTCCAAAATATCGCCGAACGCGAGGTCCGGTCGGTGAAGCCATCTTGTCGCGCCCTGTCTTTGGGAGTATGTCAAACTAGAGGTGAGATAAATCTACCCTTACAACTTTAAAAACCTTGCTCTCACACCCAACACGAGATCATAGCGATGGCTTGGGTTTGAGGATACCTTATTAGCCAGTAAAAACTCTTAAAAAGGACCTGGTTGGCAGCTGAGCGGTAATATAAACTAATCAAAACCTTATTCACATTTTTGTTTTAATTCCGCTCTCTTCATCCTCAGCTGGCCAAATTTGCGAAGTGTTTGTTCAATTTTCCTCAATTAAATAAATCAACTTTAGAGGCTCAGAAAACATTCTACAACTGCCGACCTTTCACAGCCATTACCACGCACGCACGCGCACATGAGTGTACCATGGAAGTACTTCCATGAGTGTACTTGTACAAATAATGAGCGAACACCAGGTTATCAACCCCTATAACAAAGTAGCATATATTGTATATTCAAATAGTTGTTGTTTTTGAAAAGGCAAGTGGGATGAGAAAGCGGCTTAGATATTCAACACAAATGAATATCATGCGAGGTTTGTGCGTTTGGTATTTGTGTTGAGAGTTGTGGAGAGGTGACCGCGTAAAGACTCCCCTGAATATCATCAAAAATGAAAAAATGTATTATTCTTCCGAAATGCTTAATTGTTGAAGTGGCTAAAAATGGGGCTGATACCGGGAGCTTCCCGATCGTTGTGTGAACTTCCGATTTAGTTGCGGTGTGTATTTTTTCTTCTCCCTATTGGAGATTCAGGTATATAGCTAATTGCTTCCTTAGTCATGCCAAGTTATGTATTCACAGAATGAAGAAGTTATTATCAACTGGTGTAAAATAGATGACATTGACAAGTTAATACAAAATAAGCATGTGGATGGGACTTCCCTTTTCAACTTTGCATTGATAATCAGAGGTAGTCAGTTATTGCACTTGCTTCTGAAAGTAATTCTCAGACTAAATATATACAAAAACATATGAGTCTTTACTGCCAGTGCAAATGTACAAAATATAGGTCTTCCCCATACTTATTTCATCAATTATATTTGTAGTTCAAAGTATACTAGTTCTAGAGAGTGCTTGGAAAAATCCACTTTTTTCTCCAAATCGATATTACCCAACTGCAAACATCCTTGCCTATAGGTGTTAAATATGTGTTTCTGTTTTGATCAATGACCTAATGCACAACTGGAAAAGGCCCCCGGTAGGTGGAACTTAATCCAGTTGGTTAGAGACTGAGCTGTCAAATTCCATCTAACAAACACCCATTACACAATATTAGCACGGGGTGATATTAATTTTCATAGGTGGAGGACGGCACAGGTATATTCCGGCTGGAAAAAGTAAATTATAATCTGATGCTAAATAAACCAAAGAATAAGGTGGAGTCAATGATATCAAGGTTTCCGAGGATGAAGAAACAGTTATTCAATTTGCTCTGTAAAAGCTATTGATATTACCAAAATCCACAAAAATTACCTTTAAATAATGGAAGGGCTGTGTTAAATGAACACATGAACACAAAAGTGTGTTAATAAAATTATTCAAAGTTGATTATTGCGAAATGCCAATGGTAAGGTTAAGGAAACATGTCGAGTGTACTGATTTACTGGTATATCAACCATTTCATTAGCATGACCACTAAGGCAGAAGGGGGCGACCAAACTTACAAGAAGCCAGGCTGCTTCTTAAGAATGTAACACAAACACCCCCAGTAGATCGAAGCTGGTCCGATCGTTATGGTACAAACCGCTGGTGTAAACTGTAGAAATATTCTCACTAGGCATACCACAATTTTACTAATCCTGCTTTGCCGGGATTTTAACTGACTGAAATGTAACTAAGGGTTCTCCAACGACAAAGTTCCTTTTTCCGAACCCCTATTCTAGCGATTCCAGATCTAGGTTTGGGAGTAGAATGCAATCATTTGAGAGGCTAGAGTGGAAGGTCACAGAAGTATTGGTACGGGGATGACCTCTCTGCTTGACAAAGTGTCCATAAATTGTGCACTTGTTTTCGCTATATTTCCTACCTATACCGTACCCTTTCCCCACTGAACACACACCCATATATATATATATACACATAAACCAAGTTAAATTCAGTTACCCCAGTGAAACAATCGCTAAAATAGTAATGTCAAAATTATTTAAATGATTTTTTCTCAAGTCATTTTTAGGGGATCTATTGCAATGTTGTTCGTTTTTGAAAGAGGGATAAAGTGCCTGTATTATGTTCAAAAACAAAAATATCCCAATTTGATAAAAACTACATGGTTTAGCTACAGAAAGCGATTACGTAAAATACGAATAACGAAAACAATCAATCATATTCTGTCGGACTTTGATGTGTACCAGTGGCGTAGCCAGGATTGGACTTTTTGGGGGGCCTAGGTGATAAGTGGGGGGCGGCTGGTACCTCCGAGGGTCAGACACGGCAAGACTATCTAAGCGGAGCGCCACCATCGGTTGGCGCGGAGCGTACAAGAAAATTTTGGACTTTAAAACCCCTCCAGATGGCCGGAAACGGCACTTCCCATGTGTTTTAAGCTGGATGTATCCAGCCTTGAAATACGAATCTCATGTCTGCGACTTCTCAAATAATGAGAATAAAAATCAATATATGAAAAATGGTAATACATACACTTTTTAGGGCCCCCGAAACTGGGCACTTCTGATCTGTGGCCTGGGGGATGAGACTGAAAGGAACCGGTATCTCCCTTTCCCTTGGGAAAATTGTAAATTTCAGGACGTAGATCGCAAATGCGGCAATATTTGAATCTAACCGGAGCGCCACCATCAGTTGGCGCGGAGCTTAAAAGAAATTTTTGGGCTTTAAAACCCCTCCAGATGGCCGGAAACGGCACTTCCCACGTGTTTTAAAATGGATGTACCCAGCCGCAAATGCGCCAATATTTGAATGGATTTCAGCTTACCTCAGGCAGTACCTTACCCTTTAACAGGAAAACCAAAAGTAGTTGTGCCCCCCTCTGAGAAACTTTCTTTATAGATGCAAAATGGTGCTATGTTTGGCAAAACTTTGAACTGATTACAGGCCTAAGTTTTAGGATTTTTTTTCTTTTTGGGAAGCATGAAAAATATCAAAATATTTTTAGTTTTTGTAGAGATTTTACAAGAGACATACATACTGCCAAAGAAACAATTTGCAAAATGGTGCAGTATTTGTTCATCGGTACATTACATAGTCAAAATTAAAATACTACAAATAAATCTCTCAGAATAATTGAACCGCAAAGCAGAAGGAAACACATGAAATCCGGACCTTGTGGACATTTTACAAATCCCCCGGACGCCAGTGCCAACTAGTAAAAAGAGGACTTGTCGAAAAAATCGTCCTACGGTGGCACTTGTCATGGGCAGGAGTGAGGCACGACGTAGGCCTACATGTTAAGGATGGAAGGGAAGAATTATCCGAAGGCAGTACCGTACCCTTACCTGCTTACGGCATATTTTGTGTATGATAAAGTATAGGAATGGTCGTGTAAGAGTGGTCTCCAGTGTAAGATTGCCTTATTTTCAGTAAATCAATCAGCAATCCGAAAGGCAGAAAGGGTCTTAACCTAACAAAGTCACATTAAAGTTTATCGTCGAGACTTTCGTTTCATCTTCGAAGTGAAATGCAATAAACGACAGTGCAGATCACAAACGGTATCCAATTTAGTGAAAGTAGGCATTTTGAAGTTATTACTTGATGTCATACGTGCGCACAAAATGTGTTTTACACACATTCATCCATGTTTTTTTTTTTTAATTTTTACACATTTTATTTATGTATTGTTTTGAAGGATATACTTCAAAGTTATTTCCGTTCAAACATTTTATTTTTTTTCAATTACTTTATCAGGACGCAAAAAATATGGGGGGGCCTGAAGAAAATCTGGGGGGCCTAGGCCCCCCACCCCCCCCCCCCCCCGTGGCTACGCCACTGATGTGTACATAGGCCTGCACCACGATATGAACTTTTTGTTCACATAACATTTTGAGGTTGTGGTGACATGTTGTTACGTAACAAGAACTTTACCTTGGTTTTTGATGCAACTTCAAGCAGATGAATCAAAGCTGCTTGAATCTGTTTTTCTTCGTCACTCTCGAACAAAAACTCAGTCGGGTATAGTTTCTTCGTAATCTCAGCTGCGAGGCCAGCATCATCCATGGTGTCGTTTACCATGAGTTTTGAAAGCTGGATATAATCCTTTCTGCTTTTCGCGGCGTCTAAAATATTTTTGATAGCACCAGCGTTGAATTCGCCAACTAATTTATACATATGTTGCAAGTCGGACTTGTTAAGTCTTGTCAACATAGTTGCTATGCGCTCAAAATTTTTCTCTTCTGCATTTTCTGCTATATAGTGTGCGGAAACCCATTTACAAAATAGCTCGTTATAAAATGTTACTGCTCTTTCTTGTTTTTCTGAGTAAATCTTAACTTTTTTCTTTCTTTTCAAAAGACCAGCTTCAAAGAATAATCCACATTTGAGATATACTTCAAAACGCTCCCGGCCTATTACCGCAGAGACATTATGCCTCTCAAACAAAAAAGGACTTTCATTGTCGCAAAGACCTTCGAAAGCGACTTTACTAAGCATACTGATTTCGAACGTGAATCTTTTGTCTAGACCGTAATTACCATGTTTGTTTTCCATGTGACTTCGCAAACATTCCATCAACCAAATGAAAGAAGTCTCAAAATCCTTTGGTTCACAGTCGTTGTGGCTCCTCTTGCTTCCTTCCACATGAACAAACATAGTGGCAAATAATGGAACATTGATGAAGTCTCTAAGCACATTATTACCACGTAACCTTTGTTTTATGTTCCCATCTCCTATGCCTCTATTAACGAGTACCGCCTTCCGAGTGTACTCATCCAGTTCTTCGTCACCAAACCCTGCCAAACGTATTCTGTCTGTTCCTGGTGCATAATCTTCAGGTGAAAATAACCATGTCGTTAAAACATTCGTGTTCTTCAACATTTTCCCTAGGATTATTTGTCTTACGTCACTCGTTTCATTAATTCCATCATAAACGTCAAGTTCAAGTCCATCAACAACCACTAGAGCTGATGTACATTCACGTAACACCCCTTTGATGTCAATATCACTAAGTGGTGAATCTCTTGGTAGGGCGCAACGTTTAATTTCTGTGTAAATAGATGTTGGTGTGGTTCCAGGAGTTAACTGAACTAACACAAATAGGTCAAATCCTGTTAGGGGTGACTCAACGACGCCCTCACACCAATCATAAGCCATTCGAAGGACAACCGTTGACTTTCCACTACCAGGGGGGCCTTCCAATACATACCTTTTGCTCTTACTATTATTGTCGGTAAAAATACTTTGGTAAGAGTCGATTGTTTCCCACTGTTCTTTAATCTTGTTGTTTACAACCTGACGTTGCAATTTGCAGTTTACAAACATTTCGTCTATTGGGAGACAATTATCGCGATCACTTGGAATCATCTGGACGGCGCTCGTTTTCTCTTTATACTTTCTCTTGAGTATGGATTTCAAAAGGATCTTTTTTGCTACAAAAGCAAACAAACAAAATGTGGCAAAAATCAAAACCAATTTCCCTAATGCTCTCACTTTCCGTGCTTAAACACGGAAATATCAAGATATATGGATCATTTTAGGTAGTGAAAACTCATTATTGCTTCCCTGTTCAGAAATCTTAAAAAAATATTCGTTATAAGAAACAGCCTGAAATGGCTGTAATATCACATACATTTTCATGTACTTCCCCTACAGAGAGTATCTGTTCCGTACAGAGAGTACATGTGATTGATAATTTTACAGTCGCTTGTACTGAAACGACTAAGCACATAAGTTTTCTCAAAATCAACAAGAAAAACTGTGTTAAATTCGATCAACAAACCCTTCTGTTAGTGGAATTATTCGCATTTCTGTGTATCTGCAACCTTCATCCGTAACAGTGCAAGAAATATAGCTGTATTAAGTTTGCACGTGCGTATACGCCCGAGCTTCCAGCCATACACCAAGCCCGCAACGCAAATTGCTCTGACGGTTGATAATCACAAGTGGTAAGATATGATGTTCTTGCCATGCTTTAAAAGGATATGGGGCACCTAAGCCTCAAGAACTTGTTGTTTTGTCATATAACAATAATTGTAGGCAATTATTTCATACCCAAAAACCCCAAACCTAAAATGTTTGAGCACAAAAAAATTGAATTGTAAATTTACAGAGCAAAACGACATCCACTTCAGTGGTATGTATTCTGTGTGCTGAAGTCATGAAAGTTAGGCCTAACTTCAGTATTGACTTTAGGCTTTGGTGATGCTCGTTCAGTTTAATGCCGTTACACTGGTTAGTATCCTTGTAAATATTATTAATCTAGAGTTGCTTTCAAGTTCTGTCTTGTGTTGTGTGTTTCACTTTGCTGTTTCAATACCTGTTTTTTGTTTTTGCAATAAATGCTACTGGCAACAAGTAAACAGCCTGTAATGTTAAATGGGGGACCAATGAGACGTGGGACCCAAGAAACGGGGACTATAGAGTGAGTGCTCTCTGGGAACCAGGGGACCCTAACCCCAAACCCTAACCCTAACCCCTACATCTAATCTTAACCCGAGGAACTTATGGTACGGGACACCAATGAGACGAAATATTAAAAGGAGGACCAATGAGACGGGTGACTAATGAGACGAATTACGCTAAAGAGGGGGGGGGGGGGGATGAGACGGGGGACTATGGAGCGGACCGGATAGTCAGAAGAAGTACTGGCAACCGGTTTTACAGAAATTTTATGTAAAATATTACCTATATGTAAAATTCAAGTCATGTGTTTTATTTTTACAGATTTTCAGAAAACATCTATGACACTGTTTGCCAGTACTTTTCGTTGTAAATTTACAAATAAATTTTTACAGTGTAGGTGATACTAAAAGGGGTATTTTAATTTGAAGTTTCTAGCGTAAATTGTTCAGCAGCCATTCAGGAGAATGGCTTCATGACTACTCCCTATAAATGAAAAAATGCATTCTTTGACGTCTGCCTATGTTGATCATTCTTCTTTGGAGTAGACATAGATATAGGGTATAGGATATAGAAGTCCCAATCAGGTAACCATGGCCTTAGGTGTCCCTTTGTCTCGGAGTAAGGGGCTGTGACGATTTGCCCTACTTCAGATCCCCAACAAGGGCATGACTTCAAAGTCTGTCCTATTTAGCAAACATTTTGCCAATTGGCTGTGCGGCATCCTCCCCCCCCCCCCCTTCCCGTACGGTAATGGCAACATCACATCACTGACTTATTACACAGCATGATTGTAAAGCCACCGGAAACTTCATTCTCTTACGCACTGTTCCGGAGACACAATTCAAAAGTCTTCAACTTTAAAATTTCTCGTTCCACCACTGAATCTTCCATCTAAAATTACCGTTAGAGATCAGATAGAGTGCATAAACGTTAGCCATCCTTGACGATAGGGCTGCACCGAAATTTTGGATCTTTTTTAAGTTCTGGTCGGAACTGGGTATTTTGAATACATTGTGTAGTATCTAGAAAAAATAATCTTCATTACCAATTCCTACACAGAATGAAACTAACTTTTAGCTGGTTGAGGCATTTTAAAATTTGATAAGAATGTACTTTTGATATAAAATGAAAGAAATAACCATATTGAACATTGCAAGAATTGAATGTGTGCACAGTCTCTGAGGAGTACTGTTTAATCTTTGATAAATCGAATAAAAATTTGGATTTTTTGTTTCTTGTGTTAATATTTTTCAAGGTTCTCACGACCTTTACAGGACCTCAGAACTTATGGTATTTATGGGAGTTAACAACAGTGTGATTTCCTGCATATCTACGGAAAGAAATGATGCCAAAGGTCTATGAGGTGTAACTGAACAGCAATTCCAAATGTTAAAGGCCTAATCATGATATCTCACTCCAGACACTTTCTTACTCGCCTAACCTAATTACTTAAGCCCCTTCCATGCAGTGGCGTGCGCAGGTTTTTTGAGGTGGTCCAACCAACCCCCCCCCCCCCCCCGACTGATATGGAGTTGGAGATCAATTCAAATGGAATTTCTCCCGTGTAAATTCCCCCGACTGGGTTGTTTCCCCCGACTACATACAGAGGTGGGGGCATGGCCCGTGGACCCCTATTGCGCACAACGCTGCTTCCATGACTCTCTGAAACTCATCCTCATCCAGACACAATATCAGTTTATTGCCTAATGGTGAGTATACGAGACCCCAATGTGTAGCACTTTCAGTACAATACACAGATTATATAAACTACAGTATACAGTGCCCTGCCCTTTTTAAATTGTTGCCAATTACAGAGCCGTGCTAACTGAGAAATTCTTTACACTATACAAACATTGTAGTTTGGGTGAGAGTTGCTACCATTTAATTATTATAGTATGTTTTTGATGTAGCAACTGATTCGTCCACTATCATGCAAGGGTCTACATGTTCCTGACACATTTAATAGTTTTAACTGCTAGTTAAGTCGTAATTCTCTCACCCCAAAGTACAGTTATAATTTCAGTCCACAGAAATGTTTTGTTCTAAACATCACAGGGGGCATATACAGAAAAATGTTTTTTTTTTTTTTTTTTTTTTTTTTTTTGGGGGGGGGGGACACTGCTAGACCCACTTATGACATTGCAGGCGCCACCAAGCATCAAGCGCAAGGCCGTTTGGGTTGGTATCCTGGGGCTAACTCAGGGCTCCTGGTGGGTCAGTTAGCCTGACGGGATTCCAACAAACCAACACAATTTATGTGTTAAATAATGTCACCAGAAAAAGGTAAACAATTTGGGTAAAATTACCTAACATAGTAAATCTCGAGGCAATTTCCTCTAAAATGTTTTGAAAATAATGGCTTACATAAATACGACTATTGGTAAAACTACTACCAAAAGCGGAATTGGCTAGCATTTTGAAAAGAAAAAAAGAGAGGGGGAGCTGATCTTTAGAGAAAGTAAATTATGGACAGTTAAATGTGGTTCTCTCTTGATCAAAGATGTAATACTGTCTAAAAGTTACCTTAAGTTGGCGCCGAGTGGACTGTACAGAAAATTGTGAAACCCCCTTACCGCATAGACAGCCGACAAATTGCATTTCCCAGGTGTTTTGGGTGATTTAATAAAATGAAATTGCCACATTTTCTTGTCAAAAAAGAATCAATCTTACAGAAAACGTATCTATTTTTTAAATACCAAATCTTATTTTAGGTGGGGTACAAGCGTTAATAAGGGGGTTCCTACCCTTGTACCCCCTTTCCTTGGCAAAGCCCTCCTTTGATTGACAGCAAGTTGAAGACTGTAGAGAAACGCCAGCTTATATAACATGCATCTACTGTACCGAAAGCGTTAAAATTACACATCGGGGTCAGTTGTAAACGAGAAGCAATAAACTGAGATTGTGTCTGGATTAGAATAACTAGGCTTTACGGTAAATAGTTTAAGGAGGAAGATTAGAGTAAGTAGGCTAGGAGAATTGAAACTGTTAAGGGTAAGAGGATTAGACCCTTATATAAAGAAAGGAACTTCAATGAGAAGGAAACTCTCGGATTTTTTTTTTTTTTTTTTCATTTGTCTCTAAATGAATTTAATCAAACTGTGAAAGTATGCGACTTTAAGAAAATATAAAGTTCCGGCCAAGTATTTCTAGATGGATCCGGCCCAAACCGGGACTTATATGGGTTCCGGCCGGATAGTTCCGGCCGGGTCCGATTTCCGGTGCAGCCCTACTTGACGATATCGTAAGAAATGACTTAACTCTCTACTTGAATCAATCCATAAATTATATTAATTGTGCAAAACAACAGATCTCACCTACCTAAAATATTCCCCTCGAAAAAATCATTTGAAGAACTTGCATCGTAAGCCTATTGTTTATGAAGAAACAAAGCAAAGTGTCAACGAACGATGCTCACGTACAGTTATTATTGCATGCTTTCGTCACACATGAGAAGAGAAGCATATATTTTGTCAATGAAATTAATCAAAGAACTTTAAAATGAGCGAACAGGCAACAGGGAGAACTTCTAAAATAAAGACTGGCATCTCATTCTGAAAACTACAAAGACAATATCAACATACCTCCCATTTGCCAGAAATAGGACTTAGAAAATAGTCACCGTCATCAGTTAACCACAAAACTGTGAATCAAAGAAAGAAAATGGTACTCCTAATCGTGGAAAGTAACGGACGAGGCCGAGACCTTAATTTTTTTATTTGTTTTTTTTTTTTACATTCTTCTAAATTTGTTTCCGGGCATTTTATACATCAATACCTTGTCAAAAGTGGTTCTCTCATTTCATTTATTCCGTTCAAGAAAGTACAAGTATAAAAGAGATATTGTAATAACATATAAGATACACATGATACTACAATTAGCATATAATAAACTAATATAGTAACTAACATGCCGAAAAATAATCACTGGAATAAATATTTTTCCTAATAAAACCCTATTCCTTTATACTGCATGCTATTTCTTTAATATTGCGTAACTATTTGCATTGTTGGAATTGTCTCTGTTCGTTGCTTAAAGCAGCATAGGTCCTATGAAGTTAGTCAATCAAGGATATCCGTATCTATGTGTTCATAATCTCCACAACGAACACAAGATTTCGTAGTCGTGCGGTGGTTGTGAAAACATAGGTACCATATACTTGTGTGCTGACGTCGGTTTTCAGTGTACCGTATATGATGAAACGTACGTTAATGCCATTGTCGTCAGAAAATCATGCGTTATCCGACAAGGCGCTCAGTTTGGCATGATCCATATAACTGGGTTTTGTTTTTATGCTGGCTATTTTCAAACGAAATGTTACTGCGTTTCCTTATTGGAAAAATAAAATTTGGTTGTAAATGAATGAACAAGCTGCGCCTCTGTACATCACTGCACCGTCGAGTCTGCAGACCTAACTATAGATATCTCGTAAAAGTACACGCACCCCTCCCCCCTCCCCAGGTTGCAAGTTGCTTGTGCATATCATAATATCTGTCTTTTGGTTCGTTTCATGCGTGGAGAACAACAGGGCAAAGCTTAATCAAACAGAATGTTTGAATATAAACAAACATTTCTTAATGGTCGTAGAATTTATTCAATGCAGTTACTGTTTAAAACAGTGGTATGGCCATCTTTATCTTGTAAGATTTAAGATGACATTACGTTAAACGAGGAAATTTTGTGATTGTTTAAGTTAGAATAACATTGTGCATAGCGTATCAGACCTTGTATGCTGCAGTTGTTCCCAACTTCAAGCAACACACTACGTTTAATCAATAGAATAAAATATTAAGATACCTTGTATTTTTCTTGATTGTAGAGTAGAACACTGGGCTCTGCTAATGGACTGAGGCATCAGTGAATAGCAAAATCTACAACATTGATAAACATGATATAACAATATCAGTGCACTACTGACTTACATAATTTGGGCCATTTAATTGCAAATAAATTTCATGCACTCTAAAAACAGCTGGGTAAAACTTTGTCAACCTGGGCACTTTTTCTAACCACGTGCTGGACACACATGCCTCCTACCCCCAGTTGGGTGAAAGATTACCCAACCTAGTTGGTTAAAATATTTTGCCCAGCAGTTGGTCAAACTTTTTACCAAACAAAACATTACCCAACCTGGCTGGTTAAATATTTTGCACAGAAGCTGGTCAAACTTTTTACCCAACAAAAAAAAAAAAAAAAACCCAACTTAGCTGGTTAAATGTTTTTCCCAGAAGTTGGTCAAACTCTTTACCCAACTATTTGGCCCATATTTTAGAGTGTATATGATTTTGGCAAGAAGGAGATTTAACAATACCCTAAAACTTACACCGTTTGCCCTCCAAGAGTGGTTGGGGGCGCCAGGGAGGATGCACCTGGTTAATAAACAGTGAAGTGTGTAGTTTGACATTACAAACTCAATCGTGCACTTATTTTATGTATTTTCCTCCCATTCATTACGTGGTAGTGAAAATTTTTTTTCTATACGACCATTGCTCTTAAAGTAATTTCGTCCGGAGTTTTATTGCTATTCTACCGCTAGCTTTTTATTTACCAGATCCAACTTTATTCAACCATGAGATTTTATAATAACCACTTTTATTACAAAAATTATATGTAAAACTTAACTAATTTTTTACTAATCATCTGATTAGTCAATTACATTTTACCCAACTGTTCGGTACTTTAAAACTTATACCCAACACCTTTTACCAATACCTGGTTTTTACTCAACCTTAATTTGCCCAACAATATGGGTTAAGTCGTTTACCCATTTGTTGGGTAATTATTTTCCCTAGTTGGGCATTTTGAATTTTGCCCAACGCTTTTTAGCCGACTGTTTTTGGAGTGTGTATACTATTTATATAAACACTGTGCATATATCACTTTTTATTAAAGTTGTCTCGCATTTATTAATTAAAGTAACGTTATCACTCATAATCATATTTCATCATCTTTTTGCTAAAAGGTATTAAAAGGGTATCTTAATTATCAATAAAAAAATTATTCATTGGACTGCCAAATAGTTTGCTTGTCGCCATGACTTATAATGATGACAAAGTAAATAAAAAAAATGTGAACATTCAAATTTCAGGTTACTCTTTTAAATCTTTTTTAGGACAATCTCTTCTGCATAAACAGATTGAGATATAAAATCATAATGACAAATTGCTTATCAATCGAAAGAACGGACACCCATGCACAGATGCATAAGTTACGGAAATTCGCATAATGACACGTTACGCTTTTAACTTGATAATCATTCAGTTATTACATAAATAAGTTCGAAATTAGTTTTAGATTAGAAACTAAAGTTAGGGTAAGGCCGAAGTTAAAAATTGGGTAAGATGGCCTTTTGAACTTTGTTTCCTGAAAGACAACAGTTCTAGCACAATATTCACAGGTGATAGATTGTAAACCGTTCTTCATTATATTGCAAAATATTTTTTGCTTACTAACAAACTTTATTTTTATACTGTTGTGAGACAAACCTTAAGCTTCTCAAATCAGAACACATTGTTGCATATGCTATTACACCAGTCAGTTCCTCCTTTGTGAATTTCCTCCCTCTGTCTCCTATGACAAGCTCCTTTACGGTAGACAATGCTGGAATTGACAGTTCAGACTTCAGTAAAATGCTTCCGGCAGAAAGATCAACTGAGTTGAAACATTCGTGTAACCACAAGAACGAGATTGGCACCTGAGGATGAAAAGTGACCATACACTACAAAAAAAGTGTCTTATCATATTACAAAATTTATTAGAACCATTACTTTGTTTATATCATTTGACAGGAAGAATAATTTTCGTTATTTCAATGCTTGTCTAAAAATTGAAGTTGATCAAAAGAAGGCCATAAATTAAAGTAAATTAAAATAGCACCAATTTTAATTCCAATCTTGATTCTTTGCTACGGAATTAGAATAAAACAGAGTTCGACTACAGTTTCTTTAATTTGTAATAGATACAATACTTTTACGATTTTCTTGTGCACCTGTTATTACATGACTTCTTTTCTGTTTAAGGTAATAATGGCTACATGGCATTGAAAAGTTAGTTGGGTGGCAAAGTATTTGATCCGTGAAAATATCCAAGCAATTCTTTATTGATAGAATAATTACCACTGGACACGTAAAAAGCGCTACCATAAATATTTATTACATTAACACATCTTTGTAACATACATCCGAATAGTCGAGAAATGATCATTAAACTTGTTGCAATCATTTTTGTAACAATAATCAAGTTCAACAAACCCTACTCCCCCATTACACCATTCAATATTGAATACGTACTTTACCTTATTAAGTTGTTATCACTAATTTCGTAAACCTTTAGTACACCTTCATGCTCTCTTAAAGTGACTCGAAATTTATCAAACACAGGAAGCCACCAGACAAAAAGAAAAGAGAACTTGGAACCAAATATTTCTCTAAATACATCCTTCGATTTTACAATTATCAAAACAACATGACTTTTTCATTTTCTTTTATTTTTTTTTTTTTGATTATACACCCACAACTAAAAAGTAAACTTCATTGAGACAAATTTACTTACCTGATTACTTGACCCAATCTCCAAGAGCTGCACAACTGACCCTTGGAGCAGCAAGCTGTCTGTATTTTCGATTGTAATGTAACTGGAGCACATGTCCGTAATTGTTTCTTTAATCTGATCAAATTTACCCGATTGCTCTAGAATGCAAAGAACCGAAAATTTTTCGCCGTCTTTAATGCCTCTAAGGTATTCAATGATTTTGCTACCGGCGTCTGGGTTTAGACCACAAGCAAAGCGGTATGTGTACTGTAGATCGAAAGGGTTCATATATTGCAACAAAGTTTGAAGTGTGCTGTGTTTCATCACTTCACGGCTCAAATAGTGAGCAGCATACCATTCACAGAAAAGTTTATGATAGAATCTCACTTCCGTCTTATATTGGATTTCACCAAGTCTGTCTGTAACATCAAGGATTTCCTCTTCGACTAAGATTCCAATCGCTCTGTACTGGTGATAGAAATCTTTTCCTAATCTTTGCACGAGGTCCTCTTTCATCCATACAATCTGTTGGCTTTTACCACTGAGGCCTAGAAAAGCAACTTCGTCAAGTTTCGCGTGATCATTTTCATGTAAATCGATCTTTTTGACGTTCACATCTTTCATTTTATTCTTCATATGACTATGAAAGCAAGTAATCATATATTTAAAAAAGCTTGTCACCGACTTAAACTTCAGGAATCTTTTGCTTTCGTGCGTCATGTGGGCAAACATAACAAAGAACAAAGGCACCTGACATAGTCCCTGGAGAACAGAGTTCTTTTGCAGACTTCTTTTAATTTTCTCAGCTGCCTTAGTGTTGTCACCTACAACTGCTTTTCGTATATAGGCATCCCTAGCTTTGCTTTCAAATCCCGTAAGTCTGATTCGATGGGTTTGTGGGGGAAATGACTTGGGTAAAAAGAAAGATCTCGAAGTAAGAACCACAAAATTTTCTTGAAACATGTCTCCTTTAATAGTGCTAATGATATCATTTAGATCTTCTATCTCCTGGTCTGGATATTCGTCAAAGCCATCAAGAATAAATAAGGTCGATTTACTTTGTTTTATAATATTTTGAATGTCTACGTCCTCAAGTTGGGAATCCCTGGGAAGTATGAATTGTTTAATTGCTCTAAATATGGAATTCACACCACCCAATTGTCTGAGACGCAAGAGGATAAGGATATCTATGTCAGCTAATGGAGACGTAGGATTGCGGTTACACCAGTCATATGCAAGCTGTAAAGTAAGGGTTGATTTCCCATATCCTGGATCGCCCTCTATAATGGTCCTTGTGGATAATGAGGACAAATCAGTGACGTCATGATAAGTTTCCATTTTTTCCCAGTTTCCGAGTCCTTCAACTGTGTCTTTTGAAATCAGTTTTTCGAAGCCTCCTTCGACAAAAACTCTGTCGACACAGTAAAGTCTGTCTCTGATGTATGGTATCGGTTGTACTGCGTCATACTGGTATTTGTACTTTGTCCTTAATTCTTTCTTGAAAACGCTTTTAGGGTCTGTGGAGCAAGCATATAAGTTAGTGAAAAAAATAAGGGAAAGTTCAAGCAAAAAGCTAAAAAAACATTATGACAGAAGAACTAAATCTACTCAATGTGGTGACATTTCCATCCGAATCGAAAATGTATTTCTCGAGACATCAGGTTTCCAATTGGTGTGTTTTTTCAGACCCCTGTTGACCTTGGCGTTCAAAGGACCTCCCCATGGGCATTGCAAAGTTTGAAAATTTCTCATGCCTCTTATGCAATCACATTTTGATAGTATGGTACTGTTGGCGAAAATAGGCTGTAAAGTTTGAAGAAAACAAAAAGTTGTCCATTAATGTCTGGATATGATGTTATATGTGAAATTAATAACTTTAATTTTTCTTCGTAAAATTTCATCCTATAATTTTCTGCCCTTTCGAGGGTACTGAAGGATACCACCACATTACAATAATAAATCAATATTACGTGTAGACGGTCTAAGCACGTCACGGAAAAATGATCATATTTACGAACCAGCTCGATTACCCCTTTAAAACTATTTCTCACGGTCCGCTTGCAGAGACGGCAACAGGAGCTGTTGACTGTGGTACACGGAAAGTGTGGGCAATTGAGCATAACCTCTCAACATATTAATGAAGGCCACGAATAACCGTGTACGGTGAAAACATTTTTCTCCGTCTGTCCAGGCTCAAAGTAAACCAAACAAACTGGCTGTCGTTGTCCGTTTTTTAATCATTGCAGATCAACGCCACACTGTAATCGTGAAATTTTATGTCAGTCATAGAGAGTCATCGTTTTAATCAACGGCGCCGTTTTGTTTCGAAAATTGGTGGGGACGTGACTATCTTAGCAGAACGCGACCATGGGTCTCGCGCGGAGCGTTCCACATTTTTTTGACAGATGTACCCCCAGATTGCAGGAAAAAGAATTTCCCAGACACAATTATGATCAAAAATGGGTCATTCATTTTAATATTTAACGGTTTTAAATGTTTCATGAAAAATAGTAATTAAAAAAAAAAACAAGAATAAAAGTTACTGATGATAAATTTATCAAATACAAACATCATCATGAGCCGATAAAAACAAAAACTTAGTCCCTCTTCACCTGTCTTCCTTTGGGCACCGCAGTTGGGCGTGGGGTCCCAATAATATAAGCTGGGAGCTATACGCAGACAAACAGATAACAACAAATAAACAAAGCAGATGAAAAAGAATATTGTGCTGGAGAACAGTGGCGTAGCTATGATATTTTCAGGAGGGCAAAGCTCGAAAATTTTCCGAAAGCTTTTCAGTATCAGTTTCAGTTTCAGCATATTTTCATTTTCAGTATACTTTCAAGGTCAAGATGCATGTATTACATGCAAAATATGTAGATTTATGATAATAACAAGATTATCATGACGTCATGTAATGTTACCTAAGTTAATACATCGCCTACACAATCCTGAAGCTGCCTACTACATGCATAGGATCAAGATAATGTCATCATGGACACGTTGTCACCCCATCCCTAGTGATTAATTAGATTAATTTTCCGAACGGATTAAATAGATAAATTTTCCGAATCAGTCTTTAAAAATAGAGAAAACATCATACGATTTTCCCAGGTTTGCAGGCTGATTATGTTTTGTTTTTGGATCCATCCATGGTCAAACCAGGGAGTTGCTAGAGACTCCCTGGTTGAACCCTTTTGGATTTTCTGTCTAACGAACCTTCGGTTTCACGAGACCGAAAATACAAAAGGGTTCACGAGACCGAAGGTTCGCGAGAACGAAAATCAAAAAGGGTTCACGAGACCGAAGGTCCACTAGACCGAAAATAAGAAGAGGTTCGTGAGATGCAAAGTTTGCGAGATCGAAATTTTAAACTCGCTCTCTATCCCAAATACATTTGGGATATATATACCGCGTGCAAAAAGGTCTAACTAGAATTTTAGCCGGTGGACGCTGAATGTTCGGTTGTAGTTTAAATAGATTGTTACCATAAGAAGTCGCTATATGCCTAACAGAACTCGCTGATCTACAATCCTCAACAAGTAGCTCATACGAGGGAGGGGGAAGGGGGAACAGTACTCTGGCTGGTGAGAGATTTAATTTACTTTAAAAATGTAATGGACTTTTATGGAGAAAAAACAAACAATTTTTCCATCTTATTTTTCGTGCGAGGGGGTGGGGGAAATATTTCACGATGTACCCAACGGTTAACCACAAAATGGTCTCTTTTTCGCATAAATAAACTTTGAATGATGATTCAAACTACAATGTGGTTATAGACGAAATTATATGTAAGCATTTGGGGTATTGAACATGACAACTTACGTTAAGATTTCACGAAATTGAGACGGTTAACCATTTTTGCACAGTGAAAGTTTCCTATAAATAGAGGATCTTCTATTTGCACGATTAATCCTCGACATGCATTGAAATAGTGTGGAGATCAATGGTTAATCGTGGTGAGGTCAACGGTAAACCGTGGCGCTAATTAAATATTCTGAGAAATAGGGAGCAGTGACGAGTTCTACATTGGGATAATGAATAAATTAATAAATTAATAAATTTAAGGAATAAATTTTGGGGCTTTCTGATCACATCCCATATTCGTATAACGATTCGACCATTTCGTTTTTAGACCATTAGAAGTAAAAATCACACTAAATTTTGCTAGATTAGGGGCTTATTGGCAGTTTTAATAGAAAGTGTAAAACCAGATCTTGGAATGCTTCTCTACAAGGCCTGTATACACGAGCAACATTTGTAAAACCTGAGGCAAACCCCAAACATGCTTGCTTTCGGTTTGTTGCACATTGAAGACAGAGTAAAAGCAATTTGAAAACATTTTGAAAATGTTTTGAGAATATTTTGAAAAGAATTGATAGGACATTTCTTTTGCAACATTTCCAAAACATTTTCAAAACATGCTGTATACCTTGTCTACACTCTGCAACAAACCGAGGACAAGCATGCTTTTGGATTTTTTGCCAGACTGGGTGGATGTTTGGAAAATGTTTTGCAAGTGTTGCTCGTGTATACAGGTCTTTGGTCCCGAAAAGAGGACGGAAAGTGAATAGTGATTTCTGTTGGACTCACTTGGCATGAGGTTGAGGCTGTCAGACCACTACTCTCAACCATCTGGTTGCCAATAAGTGGCTCTCATGAGCTTTATCCAGATGTGGGGCAGTGGGTGTTGTTTTACCTTGCACCGCTTCCTGTGCGGGTTGGTCGAAGGTAGTTAATAAATGTAGGACTATACAAACACGGTCGTACCGGTCGAGGATGGGATGGCTGCACGGGGGAGGGGGTCGCCCCAACTGTCAGAAACCTCACCTTGCGAAACTATTTGCTTTTGGAATAGTGATGAGATGTAAATCGGTGTTATATATCTGACACGTGTTGAAGCATGTTAATGTACTATATAGGCTATATTTGTTTGATTTGTGTATGAGAAAAATAAAGAAAAAAATGCACAACATACTAGCTAATGTCGATATGATAGATCACGGGGCTGTTAACACCTCCCTGGCTAGATCTAGAACAAAGTGCTAACACAACATTAATTTTCATGCATGAAGGCCAAAAATGGACCGGCTCCTGTTAGACCCCATGCCTTGATCTGTCATGAGAAAGACTCCGAACAATGAATGTTTTTAACAAGTTTTTATGTCATGCCTCTTTGATTGGTATAACAAGCTAAGTTTTGAATTCCAGAATAAGAAAATTGCGGCCCTACAATTATGATAGCCTACTTGCAAGTCGTCGGGTTAAATCACTTAAACTACAATCTCCAACTTGATCCAGATTAGGACTATACAAGGATTGGTTGGGTCCAAAACGAAGACCTCCAAAACGAAGGCAGAAGACAGGAAAAACTCTAAAATGAAGACCTCCAAAACAGAGACCGACGTCTCTGCTAGTGGCGGCACGGGAAAACAACTCCTGCCTTATTAAACACATTGCATAACACCCTGTCGTAAAGTTCTCTGTTTACTTGCGGGTCTTCGCTTTTTCGGTCTTCGTTTTGGCGATTTGCATTTCAGGGCAGTCTCCAAAACGAAGACCACAAAAGGAAGACTTTTCGATTGCACCGCCTTACGGGAAAACTTATTGCATGTATGCTAGATGCTAGTGGAGGCATGGGAAGACAACCCCTGCCTTATGAAACACATTGCATAACACCCTGTCGTATGTTTTTCCGGGTCTGCACTTCCGGGTCTTCGTTTTTCGGTCTCCGTTTTGGAGATTTGAATAAATTTGGATTTATAGACCCCGTCACTTGGGACATGGGGCCCGCGCACTCCTATTCACATCTTAACCGAAAAACGTGAGTTTATATGTAGGTGTTGGGGTGAGGTGTAAATAAACAGGAAAATCTAATCAAATGGGCTCAGAAAAACCATTTCCAGTGATTCGGTTATTTTTCGGCTACGTTGTCGTTTTCAAAAATCCTTTTCAAAAAGGTACCACACTTCCTTCAAATTTTACCCCTTCCCAAGCCCAGATGTCACTCAGGGGAATCCCAACTGAACGTGACCCCTCCACCCCAGAAAACTTGCCCACACCATTGCTCTGTAACCTATAGCCTACTTCAAGAGTAATTTGCCAGTCCAGATACTTAAAATTTGGCCAGTATGAGGGACCGATGTTATAAATGTTGGACCGATGTTATTAATGTGGGAGGCAGGCCTTTTTCAGTAGAAAAGTTAAGTTTCTCGAGGACTGGGGTACAGAAAACCTTCTTCTTCAGGAATGGATCTAGGATTTTTCGTAAGGGTGTGGGGGGGGGGGGATCTGACTGTCAATCATCTGCCGAACGACTGTCTAAGCGGAGCGCCACCATAAGTTGGAGTTCAGTAGGGTCGGCCACCGTCAAGAAAATAAGATGAGTATGGCCTATGACTCTAACGACTGTCGACGGGTTTCATCCACCTTTTCTGACTTTCGGTCTCGCGGACCTTTTCTCATTTTTGGTCTCGCGAACCCTTTCGTATTTTAGGTTTCGCGATCCCTACTGGATTTTCGGTCTCGTGAACCCTTTGTGATTTTCGGTCTCGCGAACCTTCGGTCTCGTGAAGCTTCGGTCTCGTGAACCTTCGGTCTCGTGGGATGACCCCGCTTAAACACAGGGCAAGATTAGTCTATAATCTGCCTGTACTGGCTTGTAGGATGAGAGACCATTAAATGCTTAAACTTAACTCAGGGCGCTGTCAACCAATAGGTTGGAAACTGGGCTGTTAATCCTCGCCTAACCTAACCTAACCCAGGGCGTTGTCAACTTTCAGACCTTAGTGACGGATGAGCGTGGTACGCGGAGCGCGACAATCGGTTCACGTGGAGCGTCCCCCAGGGGGAATTAATTTGTACACAATATATTGAAAAGGAAAAATTGCTAACTCTAAAGACTACCGGTATGTATTGCTGACAGCCTTAAATCGAATATAAATTTAATGGTTGTGAAACGAAAACAAACGGAAATTGTGATAATTAAATGGGGAATACCTCGTTCACGAGGCTATAATTATGTTACTATTTATAAGCAAAGTATTATCCAATAGTGCATCACGTTGACGAACATAACATTAGCTCAACAGCACGTAGGGAACTAGCTCGTTGATGGTATCCTAAGCTACGGTCTTATAGCCTGTCAGTGTTGCGCATTTTACGCTGAACTGATCAAAATACCCTACGTGTGTACCAGAGAACATTCACGCTGCTGCAGAGAGGGCATATCTGCGGAACGCGAGTCAAGCGCCCTTCATGCTGCAGTGACACATATGAGATCTGGGGAAATACGTTGCGTGGAAATTCGAGTTATGCATGAGAAACGTTTCACGATTACTTATAGTGGGAAAACTTTGAAGAATAGGTAAAGAAAGTATTATTTCGTCAACTTGAAATTTCCCCAAATTCCACAAATTTCCCCAAAATATTTTCCAGGGGGCAACTTGCCCCCTTGATTGGATACGCCACTGCTGGAGAAAGGCGAACAGGGCCAACTAGAGGTATGATGAACAGCATCAGTCGTAGTTTTGTTGCTCATTTTGAAAACGCCAAATGGTACTTGAAATCTATACGACAAACGCGGTATAGCAAGATACCATGGATAGTCGGACTTCCAAAATTCACTCAAAAGATGGTAGGGACATGTCCTCAACTCTGAAATGCTTGGTGGGGACGCGTCCCCGTGTCCCTCCGGGAAACGGCGCCCATGGTTTTAATCATAGGCTAACAATTTTGTTGAAAGGGTCAGGATTTACCATACGACTTAATAAACTGAAGAGTTTCCGAAGAGTGATTAAAAATGGTACCTTTAATAAGTGACTCTTTTAATTTTTAATAAATGTCTATAAATGGGACAAATGACCGTTCTCCGACGCTCTCTTTTGAAATAAATGATACTTCAGTAACACAATAGTCAAAAAAGTGGAAAAATAAATGGAATAAAAGTTATAGGTGGAGTGTTGCATTTTTAGCTTGTGGAACTCACACATAGACCTAAAATTTTCAAATAAGACTTTCCGGATTGTTCTAAAGAACTGCTTTATGTGTTACAACACTCAAAAAATATTGTAAAAAATGTTTAAAAAAAGATACGAAAATGAATTCAACGCCATTTGTAAAATATTGTACAATATCAGTTAAGGTATTCACTTATTTCGATTGGGAGTACCCATTTTCGTTAGTTTCCTATTTTTAAACAAAATTGTTTAAATCTTTTTAGAGTGAACGGTTTGCTATTTTACAATTATGTAAGGTGATGTTTTAAACATTGTAAGCATTTGTAATGTTGTTTGCCCATGGCATTGTCAGTGATAAAATGGCTTCACTCTAACAAAAACTTTCGTTTACCCATAGAGGTCTCGAAATTGATAATTAAATATGGATCTTTGGAAATCCAATCCTGTAATTTTTCAAAGTAACAACCGTTAAATATGTGTAAAGAGTTTCAGTGTTTAATTAGAAAATGTCAATTTCTATGTCCCTGCAATACAGATTTCCATATTTATTTTATTTTGGGAAACCTTTTGAAGGGCATTGTTGTATTAAAACAATGTATTTAATAAAATGTTTCACAATACAAAACTAAGTAAAGCACTCTGATATTTTACTTACCAGACTGAATTTCTACTTGTGAAAGAATCATCGGAGTACCCTAAAAGAAATTGATAAAGTAAAAAAAAAAAATGAAAAAGAAAATGAAACCAATTTAAACGTTTAATAATATTCTTTGATTCCATGAAATTCCCCACATATAAAAAGAACGTAAGGTACAGAAGGGATATCAGCAAAACTGAAGTCTTCATATGTAAAAGAAGAACTTAGTCGGCAAAAATTGGTAAAACGTCCATCCAATTTGGACATAAAATTCCCGAGATATCAACAAATCCAGTATGTTGCTGGATTTACGTTCAAAAGTGAGCTTGATGACAGTTAGAGTAAGATTATTTCCTCACATTAAAAGAGAAATATTTTGTTTCCTTTAATTTGTCTTTCAGTTCGTGATGTGTACCCTGGAAGTTAATATGAGAAGTACATGGCCGTGGGGATTGTCACGTTGTTGATTTATCATACCACTCACGGATGGCGATAGCATGGGAATGGGGGACATGTCCCCAAAAATATTTGAGGCACGAAGACAAAATTGTGTATCCAATTTATTTTTCGTTACTAGTAAGCATTTTGCAATTGATGTGACTTATTTCTGGGGTATTTCTTTCGTAAGTTAAAAAAGCTTTCTGGCGAAGCGCGCGCTTTTCTCCACAGATATGATTGGTTGGAACTGTTCAACGCGAGTTTCGGACATTTTTATGGAATACAGGTAATATCCTATTGGGCTGTGAGTTTTCGTGAGGGCGTTATTCTACCGAAAGGGCCTATAAAATGAATAAAAGTTCTCTTCTGGCTGCTCTTTGGAAGATTCTCTATTCAGACATAATATCATAATGTGCAGAAAATATTCAAAGTCTGAATGATAAGTTCAAGATAGAAGAAGGGGATTATTCCCCGAAATCCAGTGCCTTGGTTTTTTCTTCACAAGTATGTTTTAGCTATGGCAAGCTTGACATACCATACATATAATTCTTTCAAAAGGTGATTGCCACATTGTGTCAGTTCTGAATACAAACACATCCCTTTATTATTCTTTCAAATCATTATTCATTATTACCCGTCTGATGTTGTTCGCTAAAATGCCCCGCAATTTTTCATACGGATCTTCACCCTGGATACCACTTACGAAATCATATTTTGATTACATAAGATCGCTGGATAGAAAATTGGTTGTTAGATTTAGGAAAAATTAAACGATTTTCCTTAATATGAGGATACGATGTAATATATGCTCGCTCCATTCGCTCTACTTATTTTCTGAGAACTCCACATCGGTTTTTAATGCAAATTTAACAAGAATGCCTACAATAAGTATGAGTCCAGCAAATCGAAACTAGGTTGACATTTTTCTAAAAACATAAGTGACTTTTTCATTTAGTATACTCACCTCTCCTTGGTCAGGTATTCTTCTCGGACTTTTCCTTGTCTTCCGCATCCCTAAATAGAAACAGATAGGGTAATTCGTGTACCGGGTTGCTGATTTACATAACTGAAAGGTAAATACTTGCACACCTGCAAGCAAATTTAGGCGAAAATACGTCAGACTCTTTTAACAGTTCGGGAGAAAACCTCTTTCGGGGGAAATCGCTTTCCACCCAAAAGGGGGAATATTTCGTCATGGGTGGCGTTATTTTCAAATATCCCCCACGATGCATTGCGATCCTACCACTACAATTCAACTGGGACAAAAGTTTTAAAAAATGCAATTTTTACGGATTTAACCAAAAAAAAAAAAAAGAAAGAGGCCTACGTAAAATATTTATTTTTTTATATTTATATAAAAAAGTTTTGTCATGTTTGGTTGTTCACAGCGCCGATTTCGAAAAATCGAGCAATTTTGCTGCATTCTTCGTCCCAAGCTTAATTTATAGACCCCAAACAGCCTCAAGTTTTGTGCGCGGTCTTCTATATAAAGGTATGCAAGTGGGCCATGCCCGGCCAGGGTCTGTGCCTGTTAATACGTATTGGAAGATAATTTGTTGTTTACCTTTTTATGTCTATAACCACAAATTTTAATTCACACACATTCAGTAAACAACCCAACGACAGTGAAGAAGTAGACACTTAGTGTATCGCCGAGACAGGCATATTTTTTTTTATCTGGGTAAAACTCATCCCCCCCCCCGTAAGCGGTTATCTCTCGAACTGTTAAAATGGATACAGAACGTTCACAACGACAACTGTTTCATGGTCACACTTAATTGTTAAGCCACGGGTATTAATCATTTAAAGGTTAAAAAAAAAAACTTTAAAACAAAGAATGGCTTTCTTTCTCAACATAATTACAGCGAGAAAAGTGAGTATAATAGTTGTTACAAGATAAAAACTATTTACCTCTGAGAACGAAATATGTCATCAGTGCGATGACAAACAGGCATAGTAGTATAAAGATCGTTAGTATCCACAAAAGATTCGTGTTAAACGATGGAATTGGTGAGTCTGTTGGTTGAGCTAAATCTAATTTAGATCACAAAAAAAAAAAAAAAAATAATTGGCTGAACTTTGTTGCAAAAATTATTATGAATAAATGTCTAATGAGAGCAAATGACTACTGGCATTTGTATAATATATTTGATTTTTTCTACACAACTACACTGCGACCCTAACATTGCATTAGAAAACATGCTCTTGCACTTGAAAAACTGAAAGCGGGTAACAGTCGATAGGGAAATTGGGCATTCACTTGAAATATTCAAGGTAATTTTTCCCAAAGTCAAACTATACACGGTAAGAAATTTCCTTGAGCCCCAATAATTGGTAAAAAGCAATCTTGAAAAGGGTAAATTACGGCGAATCATGTTTACTAGATGTTTTTCAGCAGACCAAACAATGAAGTTGGTTACAAAATACGCATTGTTTGCAGTGCAGTATTTCTTGTAAGAAACGAGAGAGAAAGTCATTAATAAACTACGTTGCCTAACCCCTTCACTTCCAGTTTCCGAGACTCAAACTACGGTCAAAGTTTGTCAGTGCAGAAACCAGACAGTCATTTTAATAAGAAGGTTGCACTTTTTTCACCGAACAGAAAACTCATAAAAGAGCCCTAATCCTTAAAGAAAAAAGGCAAAAAAGTACAAAAAATTATTGATCAAAAAAGTTTTATGAGAAGTAAAGCAGAGAAATTCCAAGGACCATTCTAGCCTCTAATAAAACATTTAGTATTCAACCTCACTTTATAGCCTTCTTTGAGCATGAAGTTGGAAATATTTTGGCGAAAGATGGAAAACCGTGTGGGCAATGTTTCAAACGCAACATTTTATTGTTAGACGGGAGGTTGAACAGGTGTATTCTTGACGACATTGTCATTGGGTAACGGATATTTGGTGTCCATCAATCATATTTTGAGCAAATAGTTAAATTTACTTACGTATTTAACGACGTTTATTTGTACGGTTTGTAGGAAAAAAAGTTAAAAATTGTTAATTCAAGCATGTTGGAGAAAACCATTTTTGGGGATCTTGGTCCTTTACCCGGCCACATAATTTCCGGTTCACTCCATGCCAACAGATGGTGTCGCTCGGAAAAAATAATATATGAACATAATGACAATTGGTGTTTACAAAACAGAACCATACGGCGTTCCTGAATTAAAAGTACCTAAAGTTTTCCCCTGAACAAAAGTAGCGGTACACATCATCTGGTAATTTTCTAATATTTCGAAGATAGCTTCTTTTGTTTCATTCGAAAGCAAACTTAAAACCACATTTGCAAAGATTCTAATTAAAAGACTGGTAGATACCAATTCCTGGCTGTCCGGTGTGGCAAGTTTCCGATCCTTGCGCGTCACCTGATACTGGCGCGTCTCCAAGACAGTGTTTTTGACAGGCTCAAGCCTCCCTCCCCCTAACAAAGATGTCTGTGTGCGGTCTTGCATCATCTTTTTATCTCTGCTGGCATAACTTCCTACCCCACTATTCTCAAACCCCTCGAGGTAGCAAATACTTGTCTGCCTAAAGTTTAAAACATGCGTTTACGCTAACCTCTGACCTTTAATAAACGTTTTTCTAGTCAGTTAAATCAGGGAGTTCTCTAGCAACTCCCTGGTTAAATACACATTAAAGTGGCAGTTCTTATTCTATTGTAATTTTCACAGTCAAAACACATTAACCCTTTACCGTTTAGCTGCAATCGTGGGCATATTTGCTCGCCTCGGGAGTGGGCGGAAAAGCGGACGTAGCACGCCCCGCATCAGCTTCTATTGACCCCGTGACCTTCAACTATTGTCTCTCTCGTTGTTGTGGCCGAATTGTCGGGTAGCTACTCGCAGTTTCGAGCTCCGCGTGAAACAGTAAAGATGGGTGACAGCCGCGCTCTCCGCATGGGTCCAAAAGGACCCAAACAACGGTAAAGGGTTAAAAGCTAATTTAATCGCTAAATTATTAATGATAATGGATGTTTTGCTTACCACTGTCAAAAAACAACTCAACTCTTGTTGTCTGGTTGAAAATTTTGCCGTTGATTTGAGTAGTTAGACATGCTATTATAATTCTACGTGTTGATGGATCTTTCACCTGGTATCTTGATTTCAAGACTACATTAAAGACATCGCCGTTGCTGTCAGTTGTTATTTGATGATCACTAAATAAAATTAACGAAGAGTCTTCTTCCAAAACCGTCTTCCACGTTAATTGCATCTTTGGGCGAATGCCCGTAACAAAACAAGTTAAATTTCCCATCCTCTGTACTTTTAAAACACAGTTCCGGTGTCGAGAACAGCCTTGGACTACGGGTTGAGAATGGACTAAGAGTGGAAATATCAATGAATCGTCACTTTAAATTCACGAAAAAATCTTCCAGCGTTATCATACTATTTTATCAATGAATGGCACATATCCCTTTTTTCAGTTAAAACCTCAAATATTTTTATGTCCGTAAATCTGTTGTTTAAATGCGTTTTAGTTTCTTTTACACAAGAAAGTTAAATTTTTTTAACTTTTTAATCCTTACATGTCACAATTTTGTACATAATTTAATTTAAAAATTGTGTTATCATAAAATATTAAAACGCAAATAAAAATTATCAATACCTGACTCTTAGAAAACATTAAATCGTTTTTAAAGTCATGAGCGTAGGCAGGAAGAATTGAAAGGGCGAGGAGCTGCAGTGGCTTACCACATATTTCTGTAAAAATCGGGGCGAAAAGCCGAGAACTTTTCGGGAAAGTACCGAAAGAAAAACGAATTGTCAAGCAGGGAGTAGGAATTTTTTATTTCAAATATTTGTCTAGCAAGACGTTACAACCCGCTCAAATGAAATTGAACCTTTACGCCCATGCGTAATATATGGAAATTGCCTTAGTTTATCCTTTTTTATTAGTATGTGAAGATAAGAAGTACAAATGAAATCAAATTAGATTAATATCAAGAAACGACTCAGTATTCCACAATAAACTAATGAACAGACAGGTTAAATTTGAATAAAGCGTTTCCAAAACGCCATGCATACTTCCAGCTTGAATTGTTTTTTTATATATGTAACTCCCAGGTGTTTTTATATATGATTTATGATTTTTTAGTCAATACAAATGCCCTAGACATTTAAGTTTTCACTGTATGGGGATTTGGTTGGAAATAAAAATTTGTTTTGTCATACATCGGGCAGACAAGAGGTAATTTCCATGGGCACATAAGACCTAAAGTTAGACAAACAAGAGAAAAAAAAAACAGACATGTGTCGACCAGCTTACCGTATGTAAACACATCGAATAATTTTGTTCCTCCAGTGTTATCATTCAAAGATTCGTAGATGCATGCATATGAACCGTCATGATATGTGTCTATTGCCGGTACAATTAATGACCCGTCATCATGAAGAATATAATCGTTCGAGTTGACAACAGTGAAACCAGTCCCCAAAAATGCAGCATAAACCAGAACCTCGAATTTGTCACCGCGCAGGTGGGCCTTCTTCCATGCAACCAAACTGATGTTCTTCTTTGAACAAAGTAGTTTAAGGGTTGAATATCTCTCAATATATATGACCGAGGGTCTCAGGTCTGATGAAGGGTTTTCAACATTCTCAATGAAGACCATAGACTCATTATTCTGTAGACCTACCATTTCCGGGATACTCTCTGCCTTGCAAACTAGCAGACTCAGAAATGAAGAATGCAAAAAACCTCCCTCAGTCGTTGCGTGAGACGTTGATAATGACCTATCATTTGAAACAATGAAGGATTTGGACAAAAGGTTTAAATCTCCTGACAAAGTTCGTGCAACCCAGTGAAGCATTATAGCTGGTCGTGAATTGGCAATATGGCACGAAACTCCTGAACCATTCTTTAGCTGGGTATAACACAAGGTTTTATTTGGGCAAACATCAACAACAGGGAACGGGGTAGATGGTTTAACTGTAAAGGAAACAAAATAATAATTAAAAAACCTGCAGCAGCTGCAAATTTGATGTCATATTAACAAGTTTTTATACTAAGGCAACGTGCTGTTGAAATGTTAAAACGAGGTCTCGCACTTTCATTACGTTTAACACAATAACGTTTTCTTAGCGTTCAATGCGTGGCAATCATTGTTAGAATTTTAGATGGCTCTCTCACAAACAGTTTACTTTTTTATTCAGATGAAATTTCATAAAACATAAAGGACGGCATTTACGGGTATATCAAAAAAAGGTAAAAATGCGTGTTTGTCTTATTATTTTTAAACAGGAAATAACTCTATGTTTTCTGCCGATATTGTACGCAATCAAGCTTACCAACAACCACGACCTGAATGGTCATACTGGTTATTTCAACACCTTCTGACGGGAAAGCCAATACGGTGAAATTTGTGTGATGAGTAAAGGTCACGTTGGTGATAACCAGTGATCCGTCCATACGAATATCGAATTCTCCGCTTGAGAATCCATCACCAACTTTTTTACCATCAATCATACGTATCAGGGGTGTTTGGTTGCCCAAGCTTTCTGGATTATACCATGCGATAGTGGAAATCCCATCTTGGAATGAGCATTCGATGATTCCGGATATTCCATTCTGAAGGTATTGCACTGAATTGCACTTGTTAAAGGCTCCAACTTCATAGGGAAAAGAAATTTTTGTTATTGTGAGTATTTAGAAAAATCGATAGTTACATTGATTGATAACAGAAATGAGACCTGGTTCACAAGTGTTCCCTATAATTTTCCAAAAGCGATACACTGCTATAACTTATTGACGCTACTACCATACGTTGTGCTAGGTAATGTTTGACGTACCAACCGTAAACGTTGTTACAATTAAATTCAGAAACAAAACGTCACACCGGACCATCTTGAGAAATATCGACATCATAAATCTAGAAGGAAACGCAAAGGCAATTAATGAAACGACATTTATGGAAATTAATCATCCAGGAACGCAAAATTATCAAGTTCGAGTCACCCCGCATTTTTAAAAAGTTTATGACCTTAAGATGATTGTCATTCATTCGAATAATAAATCTGCACTCCCATTGATACATAATGATTATCGATATTTATACGTCTTGAAGGGCACATAAGTATTATTATCATTATTATTATTAATAATTTGATAAAACGCACTGTCAACCCTGAAGCTATCTAATGTGCTGTACATATAAAGTACGAACAATACTAAAAGACAAAACAATCCCAAAAATTAAGGTACGGCATACAACATAAGGAAGCCAAAACGTAAGCCATCAGTACTTAAAGAACAACTACATATGTACCTTAGTCTCGAAAACTTGAAAAGATGGAGCGCGTTGCATGACACTTGGAAGATTATTCCAAAGACGAGGACCGGCAACTGCAAAAGAACGATCCCCAAAAGGTTTACATTTTTTCCTATAGGTAAAAGGGGGTTCTTTTGGGACTAGATCTAAGAATTTGCCCGCTGTTTCTTCAGTTCAGCATGTCAGTCAGGTACTCCGGAGCTTGACCATTTAAGCATTTCCATAACAAGGTGATGATTTTAGATTGAATTCGAAGTAAAACAGGAAGGCAGTGTAATTCTTTTTAACCAGCAGTTGAACTAGCTTATCTATGTTATTTCAAAATAAGCTTAGAGGCTAAAAGTTGAATTCGCTGCAACTTTGTTATCTCACAAATGGTGAGGCCATAAAGAAGGCTGTTACAGTAGTGAAGGTGCGATATAATTAACCCATGTGCAACTTTTGCTTGCATGCATCAGTGGTAAGATATTTCCTGATGTTTGCTATTTGACGATAACTTGCCATAACAGATTTACATTTACTCTGTATGTGTGATTTCATCAAAGGTTCTTATTCAAGGACACTCCTCAGTTTTTTATAACATTAATTTTTGATATTGAACAGTTTTTGACTGACAATATAACGCGTTTAAATAATTGCTTGGCAGACCAAAACTGAATAAACTCATCTTTGAGTCATTCACGTTTGGCCTTTTGTGTTCCATCTAGATTTTAACTAGTTTGCACGCCTTAGCAAGATGCAATAAGACTACGACAGTGAACTGTTGCTTCAGGAAAAGTGGTTTTTACACTGAAGGAAGGAGATCAGTTAAAAATCATAGTAAAATGTTACAAAGTAGTGGTCATCATGTTTAGATTTTTTGGAGGGGTGTGGTGGGGGGGGGGGCAGGGGAGTACAATCATGGAACATTACGAAGAGTACTTATCATCATGTACACCTTATTTATGGCAATGCGAGTAACAGGGACGAGGTCAGGAAACCAAAAATGGCCAACTCAAGGTCTTTCTTTGGTTTCCTGTATGATTATTTCGTTTTCTGATCAGTATCAATTAAAAAAAGGTAAATGAAAATAATGGCTTAAAAGGGGATTCAGAGGCAATGCAGCCCCCTTTCATGACCTCTCACAACACCAATATACTGGCAACTGTACCGGACCTTTCTTAGTATCCCGTGACATACATTCGTGTATAAAGGCCAAGAGCAGTCGCCCTAAACAACAACAGTTAATTCTGACTTTTTCTCCACCATGTTCCTTTTCTATATTTCCATATAATTTATTTTATTTTTATATTAATTTATTTATTTCCATTTAATTTTCCACATCCAAAGTTAACCAATGAGTTACAAGTAGAACCCCATAAATTTCAACATTCAGTGAGAAATATTTTTTTCACCTGATTCTCAAGAGCCATTCATGGAGTTGGATAGACTACTAAACTATTACAATTGGGAGGACTGCTCTTTCCCAGCCAGTGGCATCACCATACGGGGTCATATATTTATCAATTTACAACAAATGAGATTTGTGAAGAGCATCTGCATACATCAATAGTTATGCGTAGTGGGAAATAACATACACCTACACGCCAGAATTGTGGTATGAACAATGATTGATTTACACACAGTTTGGCACAGTTGCTTTACCTGATGAATGTAATGAGTTCATTAGCTTTTATAATAATTCTCACATAATGTGAAAGCCATTCACTTCTGTCCCTGCAAAACTTTAGACTAATTTTACTCATGAAAACTATACTGTCAGGCCCACAGTCTGTAGTGCTGAAGATGGCCCAGAGAGCTTCAGTCTCCAGGCTGGGCAAAAAGTTTGTCAAAAGGCTGTCAGTTGGGAGTAGTACTGGATTAAATTCCAGTACTACTTAAATGTAAAATCTGTTACACTCTCAGCTCAGAAATATTCTGTGAAGACAGGTAGCTGTCTGGACCGTTTGGATTCATCTTTCAAACTTTGTAACATACATATTGAAAATTCAGACTTACAGTCCTATCTATCAGTACACACAGTGTCATTGCTCTATCTTAACTGAACAGCAAAATTCTGGTACTGTATACCATAATTAATTGAAGGAACCTCAAATCGTTCATACCCCGCCAACAGAAACTCTGCTTAGGGAAACATAGTGCCATAAACACAGTCTGGATTAAAATGCAATTTCAGAACGACTCATTTTTCTGTCTTGTTCTGATTTACTTTGGACATCTAGTAACTTACTTTTTTATGAGGCTGCAAGATTTTGCGGTTAAAGGGACAGCCTATGCAATAAAAATTCACTTTGCCTCACCAAAATGTTTTTAGGAGGCTGCAGCACAGCGATATTTATCCAGTCCAATTTCAAAGGCAAATTCGATCTTGCCCTTTATGAATTAGGTAAACTTGTCTTACTTTTCAGTGGCTTTGGGGGTATGTAGTCAAAATTTATGCTCTCTTCTAAGAAAAAATACAATCCCAGTACAAACTGTGCACACAGTCCTTACTAAGATTGTATCAAATATTAACCCGTACGGCACGACATATGCAGTCAATGCATAAATAAAACATGAATAACTTAGCCAAAATTGCTGGGAATTAACTCCGGTTGTATTTGTAGCTCTGTTCCGCACACGTACTTTATTTTTATTTATTTTTTTTTTTTTCATTTTGCTGTACCGTCCGAAGTGGTCCGAAACATTTGGTGACTTAACCCGAGAATACCGTGCTGACAGTATCCAGTTTGTTGTAAGTTTTCTTTTGAAGTTGAGAAAGCCAAAAGAGTTAAGACTGCCAAGCGCGGTTAGCTAACGCGATGTGCAAGGGACCTTAATAACTTGTGTGCGCAGGAGGGCGTTACAGTTATGGAGATCCAGATGTCCCTGTCGCAATTTGATCTTCGTTTGAACAAACTGGACGATAGTCAGTCTTCAATAGAGACGTTGCTTGAATCTGCGGATATTGAAGCAGATGTAAAAGCAGAGTTGCGGTTTATTGTTACTCGATAAACTGAAAACCCAGAACCTCGAACTAACGTTAGGCCAGAGGTGTATAGGCTTTGACCGAGGCCTACGTCGTTACCCGATTTTGCATTGTTCCAGGGGGCGTTAAGTGAGGACATTGATCAAGACAGTGACAAAGAGCAAGATGTTGAATCAGTTGTAACCAATCTGTCTACAAGTTCAGATCAGAGAACTGTAGAGTTAACGAGTCATACTTGCCTCCAGTCAGCAAATTTGCATACCTACGTGCCTTGCTACAGGGGGGAAGCTAAACCAAGCATCCAGGGACTTTTGACCACAGCTAATGACTACGAAATTGCCTGTAATTTGCTTAAAGAGCGATACGGCATATCAGACAAGATAATTTTCGCCCACATTCAGGGTCGTCTCAACATGTCTTTACCAGACCCAAAGGGAAGGCTAAAAGTTACTGCACTATGGAAGATGCAAGACGAGTTGTTGGCCCATGTTAGGAGCCTGGAAGCCCTCGGAATTACAGAAGATAAGTATGGTTTTTTTTAATACAAGTTATCCTGAGCTGTCTACCAAAAGAGTAACGTATGGAGTGGGCCCGAGAAGGGGAAGGAAAGGAAAGTGATTTCCATTTTTTGTTAGCAATTTTGAAGAAGGAACTGTAACGAAGAGAACGCTCAAATGTTTTCAAGGAAGTGTCATCTTCCAGTGATGTACCCAGTGTTTGGCAATTTACTATGTCAGCTGGACTTTAGTGTCAAGTGTTGAAAAGAGTAGCTTTTCATAAAAAAAAAAAAACTAACGACCCCCCCCCCCCCCAACAAAATGTATTTGTTTTCTTTTTAAAGAAGCGCATTATCTTACAATGCATAACGAATGAGGTTCTTACATCTGTCCATAATCTTTATTGGGTTTTACGACAGCGTAGGACTCACAACGAATAACAACAGTTGTAATGCAGCACAATATTCGGCAAAGTTTCCTTCTGTACAAGGATAGGACTAATAACAAGTAGCAACAGTTGTACTGCGATGACAATCACTACATTCAGCTTGAAAGCATACTTCGTATTTGTGACCGCTATTGCGCAGTCTTTGCACCCTTCGCACTAGTGGTGAAATGCATTCTGGGAGAAAGTTCTCGATCTAGCAAATGTCAATAATTCCTGTTCATAGTAACGTAATGGAGTATTTTGGGGAATTGAAGAAAATAGAAAGTTGAATGCCCCCCCCTAAAAAAAATCCCGTTTTAAACAAAAGCAATTGTCAGGGAGTGGGCTTTGGCTAGAATCTTCGTCATAAGCTTTTTCGAGAACTGAAACCGAAATATCAGACTGCACATTTACCTTCTTGTAGGTGAAAATATTTTGAAATGTCACTTAAGAGCTAATAACATTTCCAAAATAGAGTGGTACCTTTCATTTTATTCTTCTATCTTCACTAAAAATGCTATACATCGGACAGTGCATTTGTTCTGCTTATTTATTTGCATACGCATACTTTCCCATCGTTTACATATTATGAGCACACACTACCCTCTAAAACCACAATGGTCAATTTGACCATTGATTTGGTCAATTATATATCGTCCCAATATATGGCCAAATTGTTGTCCAAGACTGTGGTCACTTTTCACCAACTTATGTTCAAATGTGACAATTAATTGGTAACCATTGTTGTCAGGTTGTGGTCAAAAATTTGCACATAGCTTTATTCGGTGCATTGTTTACCATGGTGTTTTTAGAGTGTATGGTATTGTGTTGTATCGAAGTTTTGCATGGTTTTAAGATGGTGTAAACAAAATGGAATTGAGCCTATCAAGGGAAATTGGAATAATTTATCGACCAATATATGTGGGAACGCGTATTTTGTGACTAAATTTGAGCACTTGATGCTTGTTTTGTAACTTTTGGGACTATTTAGGGGAAAAAATTTGCAACCATTCGCCATATCGTCAAAAGGGTTACCCAAAAACTTCCGGTTAATTTTGGAACCTTTTTGCCTACAATTTTGCCAGAATTTGGTTAAACGGCAACCTGCGAAACTATTCTGCTAAGTTTCATAGATTTCTTGATCGTTAATCTGAAGTATGCAGAATGAAAAAAAAACTATTCTTTTTCCAAGTGTACATTTGCATAAGCGTTTAAAATTCAAAATTGTCTGATTTCATAAGAGCGTAGAGTATTTCGGTGACCTCGAGGTCGGCTCTCAACTGAACTCTACTGTTTTAAGAGCAAAACAACCTGCTAGAGCCAATTTGCACTCAAGGGCCCAGTTCTCTCACCCCAAGCATTACCAATTCTCCTAACCTTCTTACTTAAGCCGCTCGAACAATTGTCTGAAATTCATCTTCGTCCAAATAAAATCTCAGTTTATTGCTTCAAGGTGAGTATAGAAAAACTCAATTTATATAATCAAAACACTCTCAGTACCGTTCATACTGTGTAATATAAGCTTTGGTACTCTGCATTGTTTGAATTAGCTGTCAATCAAAGAGCTCAACCAATTGAGAATTTCGGTACCCGAGTACCAAAACTGTAGTTTGGGGTGAGAGGTATGGCCCTTTAACCTAGATTTTTTTCATATATAGAATAATATATCAGAGAGGTACGCGCCTAATATACTAACGGTTAGTTTAATTAGCACATTAAACAACAAGTAACATTTCAGCAAAGATAGTTAGTTCGTATTTCACGCTCTGTGCTTGCCGTAGGGCTGGGGGTTGTAGAATACGCCCACGGTATTCATTGCCTGTCGTTTTAGGCGATGAAGTGGTAGTAATAGAGCAGTATTTGAACTGTATGAAAATATATAACCCATTCGTGTCGGTGTTTTTTTTTTTTTTTTTAAATCTTATTTAACCAACTAACTAATTGTAGAAGGTGTTTGATGTTCTTTGATGCAATACGCTATAAATAATTTCTTTAATGGTGTTTTAATCAGAAGTAGCCGAGGTGTAGTTTTGCATGGGATACTGTTTGGATGGCCAAATTCGTCAATTTACGGAAAGGTTGATTACTTGTTAATAAGTCCTCATCGGGCAGCAATTTTGGTTCTAGTTGCCTCTATTTTATCGTAATAAATCTGATCATTCTATCTGAAGTAGGTTAGATCCAATGAAAAGTCTGAAACTTGCCGTATTTCACACATGCGGGAAACAGGATGTTCTCAGGGAATCGTCCACAATGTTGGGACAAAAGCTATAAGAATGGTTACGAGTTTCCAGCTTTCAACGAAAAGCAGTCCGGGATGCACCCGCTTGTGTTTTTCGACTGGCTCTTTTATAGTTGATGACTTTGATGCTGTCATTTTGCGCAATTTTACCCATTACATTACATCAACTTTTAGAGTATCATATACTATAAACCCTCAAAATTCAAAACCATTCAACACGATTCTGGTTTACGTTTAAAGTTAGTCTACGAAAACTTTGATATAACTTTTTTCCGGACCATCGACTTATTAAAACATAAAGAAATAACCATAGAGCAGGATGAGAGAGATATATGTTTTTCTCTGCCTATTATAGAGGAGGCAACTGAGTAAAGGGCTGGATTTTTTTTAATCCACAAAAATACTAAATGGGATCAAAGAAGTACAGTCGCTTGTAATGAGTGTCTAAAACACCTTACACTTCGCTTCGGCATACTCTTTTAAAATAGTGCCAATTGCTGAAAAAGATGGATAAATTTTCATAAAAATCCCAATTAAATGAATTAAATATAAATAAAAATTGAATGAAAAGACTATCCATTCGGACAGCTTATTGAAAACATTTCCAGCTCAGTTATATTCCTCTGTGTTGCGCAACAATTTGAATGAAATGATAGTATACATCTATGAAAGATGCAATTCTTGGGATTTTTCTTTTAAGCTATTTTCACGCCAAGCATAAACGGTGTGCAGGGGGTATACTTTGTCACGAAATCTGCGAATTTTAAATGTATCTGCTTATGTTGTGATAATTCTACCATTTCTAAATTTTATTAAAGTAAACAACGTATTTAAACGAAAACTCCGACCACTTAATCTTGTCACAAGCAAAGTGAATGTCATCTTCGTTTGTGCGTAGGGTTGTTACTTTTCTGTACTTTCCGTGTTAACTCGTGGTGGGGCTCTGCTTTAATAGCGGATAATCGTTTGGTTCTACGGCAGAGGCGTAGGAAGCTAGGGTGGGGGCTGCGGGAGCGACAGCTCCCAGTGATGATTGAAGGAGGCGGAAGCATGCCCCCCACTTCCCGGGTCAGAAACCCCTTCTAGTAAAAAATAACATTGATTTAATATTCTCAATTCTCCTTTCTTATGAAATTCCGGGTTCTCTTCTATACAAGCGCCATTTTGTTATTCATTGTTTCAAAAAAGCAAAATTTTTCGCGGGCTTTTTTGTGCAATTCCTCAGGCATAAGTGTTGTTTCATGAATCAGTTTGATAGAACCTATCAAGCTCTTGATATGCAAAAATCGAAATTTGCCATTTTGTGATCATCCCAAATCTTCAAGTGAAACCGGCAACTTCAGCCTAGTGCTGTTTTTATAAAATTTCTTTTATCAAATTTTAAATTTTCTCCAATATAAGCGCTCGACTTTGAAATAGTTTGTCTAAAAGAAAAAAACAAAGTTTCGGAAACTTTTAAAAATTTATTGGAGAGCTTCAGTTCCTAGACCTTTGAGATAACATTATGTAGGAACATGGAGTTGCTAGAGCAACTCCATGGTATCAACATCGACCTTCAGTGGATCACCGTGCAATCATTCTCAGATTTGCCAATAAAGAAAGTGCAAATTCTTCGATCAGTTAACCCCAAACTTTTCAAATTTTATTTTCAAGGGAACACTTTTTTGCAAACGAGGACTAAAGAAGGCTACTGCTTAGATCCGCCATACATTCTTAGAAGTGCATAAGCCTGCAAAATGGAATTTCGTACCGTGTGAGGGGTCCGATTTAACAAAATTTTCTGCACACCCCAGGCCACCTTTTGCTGGCTCTCCACTAAGTCTTTCCAGCGGAAATTTATTTTGAAGCTAACTTTCTTTTAGAAACGAAAACTAGAAATAGCTTATATCTTCCATGAAATCTTTGTGGCCCATTTTTCAAAAATTTCTGTAACGCCCTGCCCCAACATGGGTGGCGCGCCGCTTAGGCAATCTTTCGAGCAGAACAGACTGACCAAAACTGAAATGCTCCCGTGCGACTATATAGTTAGTTAGTTTGTTAGATAGAGGTTTACGGCCCAGTTTCAAAACGATTGGTTCAATTCGGGCCAGCTACAGCTTTTTTCCAGGTGTGGCACATTGCCGCCTATCTAAATAATTATAAACAAACATGCTTGCATTTGTCCATACTCCTGTTTGAGGAGCTCATTGCGCAGTAAGAACTTCAATATATTGCACACACCGAACTTATCTTCTGCATTTCGAACGTAGATTATTCGAAAGAATCTATGGTTTAAGTACTTCTTAATAAAATCTCGGGCGCCTCTTCATTGCAGTATATTAACAGTAACTAATAAATTTTCATATTTATTTCATTGAATGGTTTGTAACGGTTAATTGATTCCGTTCAAAATCAAAATGCCACTTATAAGCTTCCGTAACATTTGATAGGCGTTTGTACATGGTCATTTGGAAACGAGACTAAATTCAAATACAAGCAAGCTAACGTATTCTTAGCCCCTTTCGTCCAGTTTTCGGCACTTCGACAGAGATGACTTTGACGCCGGTGCAGCTGAGCATGTCCATTGGAATATCATAAGGCACAAACACATATGGCTACTGAGTTTGTAAGGACCTCTCCAAATCATATTTTTGCTATAGCATGTAGCTCATTTTGTCTGTTTCTTTGTACATTAGCTTGTAACACAAGCAGTTACTTTCACTCTGTGGTAGTTTTCAACAAGATTAATTTGCAGTGTGGCCGTGAAATGACAGTCACTCACAAATGGCAACACAATCGACGATGGATTTCTTACCACAACTATTTCGTGGACACTTATTTTGAGAAAACAGCAATACTTGAAAATAACACCTCTTTGTTAATCGAGAGCATAGCTTTTAACCATGGTGGGAACTATTCGTGTTTTCAGGATGAAATTTTGGCTTCTTCCCATTACGTAGAAGTAACAGGTTAGTATTACAAGTTTATCAAAAACAATGAGAACTCAAAAAGTAACACAAAAAGTAAACAATTTGAACGCATATTAGAATGAAAGGAATGGTGATTCTTACTTTCATATTGGTTTTAAAGCCTGTAATTGTGGGATGGAAAAATAGATTAAGGCATGCCCTGACAAAGGTCCACATGAAAGAGCGTGACTGTCAGCTTAATATTTCAGTTTGGAACTGCCCTGACTTGGTTCTATAAGATAGGAATACATGTAATGATTTTTGCAGCACTAACTGATAATAAACGAGCATAAAACAACTGCCTCGTTCTTTTTTCACATTCCTACAATATAAACACAGCCTACAGGATGCATTGTAGAAAGTACCATTATTATTTTTTTTTATTTCGTTTGCATTAAAAATAATAACGTTCTCCTTGTGTGTATTGCATGTAGAATTCAAAGCACAAAAAGAAGCAACATAAGAAAAACCAATCCTTTTTTTCTTTAGGCGACCGTATATCAGACTGTGTGGTAAGGAAAAGAGAAGAGGAAGAAGAAGAAAAATAACCCCATAGCCCAATACATCATCTTAAATCCCTTCTCTTTTTATGTATTTTTTTTTATTGATGTTTCTCTATTTAAAATTTTCTTTTCCTTTTTTTTTAAATATCGGGCTACTTGTGTGGCACTCTTTTATTTTCGTCGTGTCCTTAATATACTTTGTTTTAGTTTTCTGCTGGCGCAGAATAAATACATGAATGAGTTAAAAAAATTGCGAAGTATTTTTGCTGTAACTAATATAAATTTTAGTCAAGAATTTTAAAGTTTACTTAACACGGTTAAAATAGAGGTATATTGAATTAATCAAAATCCTAATTATTTTGTCCGGATGGGAAGGGTGTTTTGAAGTGTTCTTGAAAGGCTTACTAATAAGTAACACTGCCATTGAACAACGTTATGCATAACTTATTATAAATTATTAATATGGAAAAATATATTTCTATATTTCTTCCCTTGTTCAAAAGGAAATGCCAGTACTTGCCAGTACTTGGGTTGAATTAAAATTCATGATCGAATCATTACCAATTTTTCGATCTACATTTACAGTCGATCCAACCACGTTCGACCTATATATATATATATATATATATATATATATATATATATATATATATATATATATATATATATATATATATATATATATATATATATATATATATACATGTATATATATATATATATATATATATATATATATATATATATATATATATATATATATATATACATATATATATATATATATATATATATATATATATATAAAGAACAAAAAATATGCAATAAAGAGCATGACTGGTTGATTTTAGGAGTATGAAAGATTACAAATATATTTCGAAATTTTCAGTCCCCCTGGGACTTTCCTCAGCGAGTGTTAAAGACAAAATGAGTACAAAAATTAAAAAATTGAGTACATAAATTAAAAAGAACGGAAATCTACAGTTAACTGCAGTGTCAGGAGGGAAGGGGAGGGCCGTATTCTACCTTAGGTCGACATCGTCTAAAACACGACCTTAAGTCGACATATAAATATTTCACATATCTGAATGTATCTGCACATACAGTCACTAAAAAATTCAAATAAAATACCACCATAAACTTCAACAGCGCCAACAATAATATGTATGGTATATTTATGATGTATGACGTACGCACAAGTTATAATAAAATAAACAAAGTATTTTAGGTATTTTGCAATACTCACGTGTATACATTCGATCATGAATTTTATACCGATCCAAGAGAGAGTATAAACTCTTATCAAAGAAGGAACGGAACAACACTTTCGACCTACACATTCTAACTTCGATCTACCAACTTCGACCTACTATATATATGTATATATATATACATATACATTGATAACCTGTAGAGAAAAATGCATGCCATGTTAAAAAATGTCATGGATTACCTAGATTATACCCAGGCAATGCAATATGATAAAGCACATTCAAGTTTTAAAATGATATGTATATGGAAGTTATGTTTCTCTGAAAGGGCCGTTTTTCCCATTCTAATTTCACATAATTTAAAAGAGGTACCTTAAAATTGTTCGCGAGTGTCACCAAGTCTTTCCGAAGTTGTTTTAAGTTCCCTTTTCAACTTGATGGCATGGTCATTCCTATGAATGGAAAATGTTTTTAGAAAAGTTTCAATTCATCATCTTCAAGTTCAAATTTGTAAAAAATATGTAAATTAATTAAATAAAAATTTCTGGAAAAAATTTGTTAAAAATTACACTGTTTGCCCCAAAATGTAATTTAAATCACCACCATACCCATTATTTATGGTACCATTTGATAGAAAATTTTATTGTTTTTCAAATGACACCTAACACGTATTGATACGAGTTTCTGTCAAAGTTCAAAGAATCAAATAATGACAAATACGGAACTTTAATTAGACAAAATTGATTGGAAATTTCCCAATTTCATGAATTGTCAAAACCACACAGTAGACTCGTCTCACAATTGCCAAATTTCCGAATTCTTCATTTTCAAAGCACCCTGCCCCGCCTGGGTGTCTACGAAAAGGGGGCCGAGATGCAACATGGTGCTAAACGTTTCAATATTTTGAGCCACTATGAAACTCCCAAGCTTTCAAAACATGGTCTTGAAAGTGTGGATAATCATTAATTCACTAACCATACGGTCAATGTGAATTTAATACTGGGTGTATTCTACTCTATTACCCTTACACGGTTTAGGCTATGTCATGTGTAAACTGTACGTCGTGTCATGTAGTGTGGTGCACCCTCCATGATCTTTAACAGGAACGCCATCTTGTTGTTTAAGAGCAACTCTCCCTTTTTGTCTTAGATTCACAGGACCCTTCCTGTTTCCCGTCACGTGTTACCGGTAAACGTGACAAACTACCTCGCCCTAGTTCCACGTGAATGCTGTATCCCATATTTTCAAGGTATGGCAAATTTTACCCTCTACAGCCTCCCCATTGGTCATCTATCAGATCAGCATATTTCATATAATTGATTTATTTTGGTGCGTCACAACTTTTAACAAATTAGGGAACTGCATGTATTCCGATCAACCTGAGACATGAAAGCTCCGAGCTTGCAAGTTTTGGTCACACTGACACTGGTGCAGCAAACCTCAGACGACGAACAACTGAGTCAATCTGTATGTAGTTAAATTTTATTTTATTTTTTTTTTTGCTGGTTGTTAACCGAACGGAATAAAAGCGCCAATCATCTTGAATCAGAACTAAGCCTTCTTTTCATCTATTTATTCATATCTCAACTCGTATCGCTTACACAATCTGCAATATCCACGTACAAGCCTTCCTATCAACGACTGGCCCATAATCCGAGAGTAGTCGTAGCCCTACATATTGACATAGACACACATGCGATGTCACAAACAGCGTTACCAACGGTCTTTGTCGGAAAAAAGCTACATTTACAATTCGTCACTGGGAAATGTCTAAACAAAACGGGAGTTTGTCAAATGATACTGAGGATAGACCCATTATAATTTACATTTTGCATTTTATTAAAGAATATGACACAAAAGTACGTTAATCAAATGATGTAACAAGTATAACTGTCCTGTACAAAAGTAAGTAGGCCGAGGCTACAATGAGACTGGCTGGCCTATACAATTTTTACCATCCCGATGGGGTGTTTGCATATCCCCCAACCTTCTCTGGATCCCCCACTGGTTTCGACCGACAGGATTTCTAAAGTTTTTCCTTTTACTGGACCAATGCCCAAACAAGCATACCCTTGGGCCATTTAAGAATTTTATCACACCACCCCAATCAAACTTAATATGATTTTCAAAATTTAAAGGTAGTGTGACACCAAAATGAAAAAGTTAGGTATTTGTTGTAAAAAGCATTAAAGACCAAGAAAATGCCGCAATTTCCATCACAATCGGTTAAAAGTTGGCCATTTTACAGGTTTATGTCTGATTTGCACTTAATCATGCATAAATATAAGCTCAATATGTAAATCTTGTGATGTCATGGGAAGGACAATCCATTTATGGCTAGTGTTATCCTTTGCTTTTGCAATCTTCATTTCAAAGACAGTTGTAACATAAATGTTTCCTGAAGAGTTTATTTTGAAAGTTAAGATTGTGTCCTTGAAAATCATCAGTATCAATGACAAAACTATAAACTATCTAATGAGTAATTTAGAGATAATTAGGGTTAACAAATAATTAGGGTTAAAAAAAGAAATGTCAACACTGTGCAACACTCCACATCATTATTTTTGCATGACCAACAAGTTGCTTCAGAAACATTCAAACTTTGAAGAGTTATATCTTGAGAAGTAAAAGATATTGACATAATTCCAACGGATTCTCACTTTGGAGACCTTGCTCCGCAACGGCAAAGTAAATTCAGTGCTTTTTGCTGACATGTCACACTATCTTTAAGGCATTCCGTTAAATTA